>VZTR01033155.1:0-39031 GCA_013400775.1 Chaetops frenatus
TGTACATTGTGACCATAATGTCATTTGTAGCTTTTTATCCTCTCATCTTGTATGATAAAATTAATGATGCTGAACAGAAACATCCAAATACTTATTTCTGGACAAGTGGAAAGAGGTAGAGGAGAAAGTGGAAGAAATTGTTGTAAATTTTTATTTTTTTAAATTGTTCCATCTATTTTACTACTGCCTTTTTTTATGATCCAGCCTTTCACTGCAGCTCCATGAAATTTGACAATTTCTGAGTGCAGTGAGTTGTGCTGCAGAGAATATACCCTAGGTGCTCTTAAAACACATTAAGTATTTGAATACTGACTAGATACATCAAATGTGGTCATTTATTAGCAATAAATAATGATCTTTTGTGTAACAAGTATGTATAAATTGCTTCCATCTGCACATAAATTTCACCTCATTGTCCAGTATCTAATGGAAATCTTTCTAGCACACCAGGTGTCTTAATAATCCCCTAGTGTTTGTATCCTTTTGATTTGGCTTAACACGTTTATCATTGCCTGTTTACTCACATCCAGCTTCCTCTTCCATATTTCCACAGTATGTAAAATTCCCTTTCCTATAAATATATATTAAAAAAAAATCCATAAGTGCCAGGATCATGAACTACTTGAAACAATTTGAATGAAACAAAACCTCATGGAATTTGGAGAGCTGCCTGTAATGGTCTTGAAAAATAAGTTTGTCTTAATGAAAAATGTCCCATTTGAAAGAAAAGCACAAGGCAGCCAGTTGTTTTTGCATAGTTTATTTTGTTGACATTTTAATCAAAACATCTTTTATTTTTGCAACCAGTCTTTCATTAAACCAAATGTTTGAAAACTTCAATTTTTTTGGGAAAAATAGAAAAGATAACAGAGGTAAAAGCCCCTTAGACATTTTTTCATTATTTGAGTAACTTGGTGCTTTTAAATGCAGAACAATATACCAATGAGCACTGGAAATAATTTATTTTTAATTATTTTCTCCATGGTTTTCTTGATAGTAGTGTCTGGTGCAGAGCTGTGAAAGTACCTACCTAAAGGGGTCATGAAACTTGTGAACAGGTCAGCTGGGAAGGACAGTCCATGTCTTGGGCACCGCTCTGGCACACAGGATAGGATATTAGGATTGCTGTGTCCTCCTTGCTGATGCTCAGCATTCCCCCTCTCCCAAGGCACTCCTTCCTTGAGAGGAGGGGGCCTGAAACCCAGGTCTGCAAGGCTGTTGCCCTCATACGTTGTGTAGGACTTTTTCTTGGGCACAGAATGTAAAATACCACCACATCAGAATTGCAGCTCCTCCCTTGCCAAAATGCTACAGAATATCTGGAGTGCCAGACAAGGAAGTAATGCACCATGTCACTAGTGTTTAATTAATTAATCAGTAAATCATTTTGCTCATTTTTCACCATCACAAGATAGTCTTACAAAAAATCAAAATATTTAAAAATTATATATATATATATACCTACAAATTTTACAAGTTACAAAATACCATGCTTTCCAAGATTTTCTTTGCCTTCAGGAAGAACAGAATCTCATTTTAATTTTGAATCATAAATAAGTTTTCTCAGTCTAGGAACAGGGACAGTAAGAAAAACAACAAATACCATGATCCTGGCAATAAAACCCCAGAGTTGGCAGTCGTGGGTCAGAGAAGACAAGTCTTGGGAGGGAGCCAGACCCTGCCTGTGAACAGGAGCAGCAGGCTGGAGACAGCTGTCTGGAATCTGTCTGGGCAGCAGGCACCCCAGGAGATGAGAGAGTCATGCAGGGAGGCAGCTTTTTGCTGCTATGGGAGCTGAACATCAGAGTTTCTTTCCACTTAAAGGGGGTTCCTGTCAGAACTGCAACTGGCAGACCCTGCCCATGAAGATGAAAGCTAGACAGTTTCCCAGAATAGAAGTGCACGAGCAGAAGGGAGTTGCTGCATGTATAAAAACATCTATATTACAGGATTTGATGACATGGTTATAGGGTTTGAGAATGGGTCTGTGGTTTGGGGTTTTTTTTTAATGAAGAGAAGCAAGGCTATAGGAAAGGGAGAGGTCACAGATACATGTCTAGGGGACACAGGAACAATGCAGGGAGACACAATTTGCCTTTCTGTATGCACAGTTTTGAACAATTTACATGAGGTCAGATCAGGATTCCCCAGGTGTTAGAACCTGTGAGTAGGTGCAAATGACCTTTGGTAGCAAAGCAGTCTTCTACTACTCCCATGGGAAAGCTTATGAAAATTCATTGAAAAGTGTGTGAGTTTGCAAAGCCCAGAGAACATCCCATTTCTGGCTCTAGGCTTTTTGTGCACAGAAATCCCATCACACACACCAATTATTATTTTGGGGCTAGCTAGAACATGAATTTGAGGACATGTTAAAGAGTTTCAACCATATAACCCATCCATTTTCTTGTCATCTTGGTAGCTGCAGTTTAGACATAAATCATCTGGGCTGTGCTTAGGAAGACCCAACTTTCAGGACATCTCATGGTGGACCGCTTTAATTCAATCCAGCTGATGTCGGTCTGGCCAGACTATGTAAAGGAAAATTTGGAAGCATGTGACAGCATAATGCAAGTATTTAAGCTTTCACCACTCCTGGCAGGTCTGGAGTTCAGCATTCACAAACCAGCATGGGTGGTAAAGGGTGCTGGGCTTGAGCACAAACTCAGACCCAGAGCTGACAATCAGTGCAGGCATAGCCAGAGAAAGGGCTGGCTGATCTTGGGGATCAGGACAGCATCCGAGGGTGTGATAGGTTTGACAGTGTGTTGCACCCTCTTACTCTCTGGTGCCCACTCCTTGTGCCAGTGCAAACAGCAGAGTTGGGCCCACAGGCCTTGACTGCTGTTTGTCTGGTGACCTACTTCAGCGTGTAGTTACTAATACTGCAACATCCCAAATGTGTCTCCTGCTGTATAAGGGACCTGCTGCATTTTCAGATTCCCTTGCAACTGCCAGACCTCAGTTCTTTGTGACTATTTTGTTTCTCTCAGTCACCTACATTGTAGGAAACCCTGACTTCTCCTGCTTTCCTCAGCCTTTGCTGTTCTCTGTTTTTCCCCCTTTCCTGTTCTCTTTTGAGGACATCAGCATCCCAGAAGACCTGTGGATTTGCAGCTGAGAAACGGATGCAACCCATTTGCTGTGCTTCAGTCAGTGTACTCAGGAGCAACATAACCCCATGGCACTTCCAGGAGGCTGCCAGCTGCTGAACGGTGCCTCATTAAACTGGGAAGGTTATGGCCTTGCTCTTGAAGATCCAGACAAATTCCTGGGGTTAGCATGGCTGAAGTGTCTCCAATGCAGACAGCCCAAATCAATCTTTGATGGGAGCAAACCACCCTGCCTGTTTAACACCTGAACAGTTTGGAGGGGCACACTTCTTCTGACACTCCTTTGTGGCCCCTGGCCATCACTGAAGAGCCATGCAAGGACATATCAGTGGACATGTCTTTGGTCCTCTTCCCCAACCCAGCTGGAATCAGGGGAACAACATCAGTGGACCAGCTTCCAGCCCCAGGTGTGTGCTGGTGACCAGGTCTGGTGCTGTTCACCTGTGAGCAACCACAGCACCATTCCTTCACCATCCACCCCTTGCTGTTTCAGCCTCCTCTTTCTTCCTTCCTTTGTACTTCCCCTTCCTGGTGAGATGGAGCTCACAGTGGGGGAGGAGGTGATAAATGTAAATTGTCTCACCAAGTGACTGAAGGCATGGACTTTCCTTTTGTCTTTCCAAATCCCACAGAGCTTATGCTAGGGCTGTGGCTGTATTCCAATCAGAATATATGTCTCCATAAAACTGTGCTCAACAGCTCTCACTAGTGTTGAAACCACCAGCATGTTAAAACACCTTGTTACTAGTGGCAACCATTTTCTGCTAGTCTAATTTCTGTGCTTTCAAAGAATGGGAAGGGATAAAATAGCATTTCTTGTTTGCTTGGGAAGCCCCACTGCCCTTTACATTCCTGCACAGGTCAGTCTCCCCTTTGCTGCTTTTGCAGACCACAGCACAGTCAGTGCATTATCCCCTCAGCAGCTACTGGTGCAGAGGGTTTTCAAGACACCTGCCATAACCCAGATTTTCCCATGCTGGTACCTGTAAGAACAGCAGAGCTCACAGCCTGTCCAAATGTGCAATGTGAGCCCCATCTCTCCTGCCTTCTGTTAAGTAGCCTCTCAGCCATCCTCATTTCCCCCAGCAGAATTATTTTGTCTAGCTCAGAGATAAAAATAGCTCACTGTTTTCTAGGGACAGATTCTAGAGAGATGTTCTCAAAGAGAAAAGCACTGAGCAGCAGAACAAATAACCAAAGGAGTACAATTCCATAATAAACCAAATACCTTTGAATACACCTAGATGGTCTGTGGACACAACTATCAGAAATAAAGAGCAATGATTTTTGCTTTTCCAGTCAGTCCATCTTTTTTTTGGTTGTTTTTCTGCTGCTGTCAGAATAGGCAAGTATTTCCTCAGGACTCATACCTCTGTGGGCTTGCATTCATAAAGCACTGGGTATAGGGCATCTTGTGAGAAAGTTGTGACCTGTTTATGGTTCACAGACCAGGAAGACCAGAGCCCACAGTCTAATGTGATGTGAGAACAGGTGGAAGGCTGTGTTATGGGGAGATAATATGCTCACGTGTGGCTTCCCACAGACTTTTTATTTCTTGCTTCCCGTAATCCCTCCTACAAGAAAACTGTAGCCCTGTTGCTTAGGTATAGTTTTAATAATCCAAAAGATATAAATGTAGTTGTTGGAACACGCTGAGTTTCTGAGATCTGCTGGACAACCTTAACTAAGGCAGGACTTAAAAACATTGCAGTGACTTACTTCCCATTTCAGCCTACAAATTTAGCTATTGGGAGCTGTGGATATATTCAGTTTAGTTGTCAACATTTTGCACTCGTATATAAAAGTTTTATCGCTGGATATTAACTTTTGCCCATCTCAGTCATTTGCAGAAGGTGTGAAACTGCTACAAAAATCCTGTGAGGACTCAGAGGCAGCCTGGTGAGGTGCTCAGAGGTTTGCCCAGCCCTTTCTCCATTGCCATGTGCCTCTGCTGTCTGCCCACATCCAGAAGTGTGCTGCTTGCAGAATGCTTCAAGGGTTTTCCCCTCTGACCTTGACCAAATGTGCTCCCACCCTAGTCTTAACAAGCAAACATGATGCACCTTATGGCATGGATGCATAGCTTTATAGGATAAATTGCTTCTTAAAAGAGCAGGCTTAAATGTTTTGAATCTTTGCTGACCTCACTTCTAGCATCAGCTGAAGTCATGGCATCTAGCTTCGAGACTGGAAGCAAAATGATTCAGTAAATGCAATTCTAAATCCCAAACCCTTAACAACAAGGGACATTTTTAGTGGTTTGGTATCTCTCACTTGGGATGCTTTTTTCTTAGCTGGAGGCTCCACTTCAGTTATTGCACTGCTTGCCTTGTGTAGAGCAAACCCTCAGAATTTGCATTAAGTTTGGACTACTGGGATGTCACTCAACACCCCTGCCTGCTCCACAGATGTGATGGTGGCCACTCCAAAGCCCCTTCTGGTTTTAACTGCCAATTCCAGTCCCCTTTGGTTTCACCTTAAATCTATGCCCTTGCTTATTACCCAAACCCAACATGTTTATACTGGGGTGACAAAGCATTCCCAGAAAAACAACTTTTCCTCCTATCCCAGACTTTTTTCCAGGCTGTTACATTGTCTGGGATTTTAGTAACAGCTGTTGGGCTATATATTTTCCTCTAGGCTGCCCCCCATCTGGACAGTGGTGGTAGGATGCATAATGCAATACAGACAGCGTGTCCCGCATCCTACTCTTTTTTTTTCTAAATTCCTGTCCAGTACCATACACAAATTTTGGCGTTTTCAATTTCATTCTGTGGAACTGCAGTTTTGGTGAGCCGTCTTTCCAAAGGTCCTGAAAGAGAAAATCAAATGCAGCCTGTGGGTCTGTTTCCACAAGATTTGGCACTTGTGTCCCTGTGTGTCTTGAGTTCTTCAGTTGCCAGACTCCTTCCACAGCCAAGGCAGCACTGGTATTTGTTCAGGAGGTTTTCTGGGCGTTGCCACACACTCCTGAAGACTGTTCTTCAAAAGATGTGTCACTGAATGATTCATTGGTCTTGTGTCCTCCTCGGTTGCCAGTCTGTAGTTACCCAGTTTCTTACATGCTTACATTGTGCTGTGTGTGCCTTTTCCTTTTCCTCACTTGCAATGAATTTAGGGGCTCTCAGTGAGATGCATTGCCTTTTGTCTGCACACATGTGACAGTGTGACACCCAGGGGTGGCAGTGGCTCAGGAAGGAGGCTTGAGATGTTCACCTGATTGAGTGCTCACTGCATCTCTGACCTAAATATGGGGAAGCCCCTGTGGTCACTACACAAGCTCTGAGGTTTGGGGGTGTGGCAAGGAGGTGGTGAGGAAGGGTTTGCAGCTACAGCAGTGCTTCCCCGTAATTTATCGCCCAAACACTTGACTGCAATTCTCAGACAGTTTAAACAAAATAGAGACATGGTGGATTTATGCAATGGTGGTGTCAAAGAACACAATTATCTTGTCTTTTGATTCCCAGTCCTTGTCCATCTCTGTGGTCTGATCCCCGCTGCTGCTGCTGCTGCACATCATCTCCCTCTGTCCAAGGCCAAATTCTTCAGCACTGGAGACAAGGTGTCCTTGGTGGCTGGCCCTTGCCTGTGTAATGCCTTACTGGGAAGTCATTACTAGATATGACAAAGCCAAATCTGCCCTTCAAGAGTATAGTTCTAGATGCAATAATTCAGAACAAAGACAAAAAATCCACAGGCAAACAACCACAACAGTACAGTATGTGCCAGGGCTCAGAGTGGTGAAAGGCAGGCTCCAGTGATGATAATCCCATGAGACAGTATTGTGCTTGGCACTCAGACAGTGGTGTGATCTGCATTTCAGGAATCCCTCAGCAAGAAATAAAAGGGTTTCCAATCTAAAAGAAAAAAATGACAGAAACTGGGAGTGAAAACTCACCTTGTTTAATTTATGGCATGTCCATGTTTATATCCCCCATAAATCTTGGGGAAGAAGGGACCAACCATTGCTCTCCCACTCACCTCTAATTGATAGTGTTCTTTCTCTGCAGACTTAAGTTCCAAAGAAATAGGATTTATCTTCCGAATTTCTGTTTGGTTTTGTTTGTGAGAGAATTCTTCTGTTTTCTTAACTTCAGAGAAAATGGACCATTGTGCAGTGGGAGGCTTGGACACAAGGTTGAACAAGAATGAATTTCTTGTTTTATGAACTAGAGAATCCAAACCTCAACATCTTTTAGTAAATATTTTTTCATGAAGATTTTCAGTCTGCTATAGTTGAAAAACTTACAGTCCACATTGCCTAGAAGTATTTTAGGGGCTTGTCAAGACTTTATTTTTTAGATACACAACCATCTTAAATCTAACCATGTATATTCTTCCATTTGCTATTTTGATATTTTCAGCTTTTAATTCTAAAGCATTACAAGTTGGATAAAAGCCCTCTCTAAAAATTTTTAAAGTTGAAAAGGTAGCAATTTTTCATATCATGAAAGCCTAAAAAGCTTCAGTATATACTTCACATACCAGTACACAAACAAAATGCATTGTAGAATCCTTGTATTGTGTGAAATGTTTTGACTCAAATAGTTGGTGATGAATAGCTATAGAGATATATGTGTGTGCGTGTGTATAATGACAGATTTGATTTGTGGTGACTGTAGTACCTCTTTAATCAAATATCTCAATTACAAGTCATGGTGTACCTAGTCTCTGAAAATAACATACTGTGTTAAGAAATTAATGCTACAAATGGGTAAAAAAAATCAGGTTTGGGATTTTTTTACACATTTGACAAGATGCTAGGCATTGTAATTTTCAATCTTTTTTCTCTACCAGAAAGTAAGTAGTGAATTAATATCTTATTTTCTTATACAATCAGAAAAACATTGATTGTACAGAAAAATGAGATTGTGAAATTCCTGAAGTTTGCAAGCAATCCAGAAGGCAGGCACAGGACTTGTAAACATGCTGAACTGACTTCAAAAGCCAATAGATTTCAATTTCTGTGTGCCCACTGAAATACATGTATAACCTTGCTATAGCAACAGCATTGCTGGGGTAAAGTAACATAGAGATAGACTTGGTATTACTTTATGTCTTGTTTCAGACTGCTCAAATAACAATAGCAATAGAATGGAAGTGCCCTTTGTGCCAAGAACAATAAAAGGGATGCACACAGTCTGAATAGTCTTGGCAACAAATACCTCACAAAAATTCGGCTCTAAGATGAAGTATTTTCAGTATTTTATTCTTTCATTGGATGTGCAAGCGATAAGACTCCTTGGAGCAAGTCCCTGTTAGTCTTTTCCTCTTTCTGGAAAAGAGGGCAATTCTTGGAAATAGGGCCTGCATTTCATTCCAGGAGAAATTCTTACTAATTTTAGTAAAAATAGAGGGTTATTTTTTTATTATCAGTTCAGCACAGAAACTCATAACTTAAGGTGTGATATACTGACAAACTCCAAAATGTGGAGAGGGATTGGTGAGAGGGAAGACTTTCCTTGAAGCCTCACGAGGAACTCTGGCTATCTAAGGAAATCATGGTGTTCAGCATTTTTGGTGAACCACATAGCAACTTCAGTGAGCAGGTCTGTGTGGGTGATTATCATGTTGCTGCTTCTCATAATACCACCTTGCACCTCAAAATATTTTTTTTCACATTGTATCACCAAGAGCTCTATCATTATATGAGACTCAATCTTCATTGAAGGCGGGGGTGGGGGATGAAGTGCATGCCTAACATTTAAAACCATGGAGCATGTGAATTCCAACCTCTTAAAATAAAAGACAATTCTAGTTTTCATATGTTTTAAATCAGGCACAAGATTTTCAGGTTCAGTTTTGGTTTTGGGTTTTTGTTTTTTTTTTTCCACCTGGCGTCCTGTGCTTCTCCTGCATAAGCAAATTGTCTGCTTCTAGAGACAAGAGCTAGATTTGAGCACACTTTGCAAGTATTTCATTGTCTTCAGGTTCTAATTGTTATCTTAACCACAGCTCAGCAGTGGTCTCTGGGCAAGAAGGAGGACGATTTTGGTTCTGCTCTGCACCAGAACTGTTCTTCTCCTACTGAAAATCCCTCTGAATTCAGTGGAAGGAAGGATGAAACAGCCACTCACAACAAAGACAACATTGTTCGTCATTGCAGGGGTCTGGGATGCTGGTGATGCCTTTCTTCTTTGTGCTCACTTCCTCTGGCTCATTAGGGCTGTGGCTTTTGGTTTTACAGCCCCAGAGTGTGTGTTTGCTGTTGGATGCCAGCAATGTTTTGTGGGCTCTGGTGCTTACTGTGCCACAAGGCAGGTGTTCCATCAATATTTCCAAATGAGAAAAAAATTGTAGGGGAGTGGGATGTCTCCTCCTAATTTAAATGCACAAAATCTAAGACTGGTTTGCATTTCACTTGAGATTAGATTTGCATGATTTTTTGATTATTTTTGCTTTTTAATATTTTTAAATTTCCAGCAATACAGCGTAACTTAAACCCCGAGAGGCTGCCTTAAGCACCTGCGTAGCTCTTGTCTTTCTTGATGTGTTGATCAGCAGTGTGTTTCCTCCACACAGGATGTCAGCAGGCTTCATTTTCTATGCTGAAGTGGTAGTAAAATAGCACAAAGAGAGGCTGGGAAATTGAGAATTATGGGAGTTATCAAGACCTCAGCGTTGTAAGAGGTCCCTGGAGGAGCACTGATACACTGTTCCAGTCGAGATAAAAGCACTGGCACCCTGGGTAAGTGGGTGCGAGGCACACAGAGTATTTGGGCAGCTCTAGGGGAGGAGGGGATAGTCAGTGTCTCGAGGATAGTGGGTACTTTTGTAAGCATATACATAAGCTTTGAAAATGCATATTTTAAAATTCTGATATGTAATGATTCTGGTTTTTGCAGGCTAAACTATTAAGATTAATTACCACCCATTTTCATTCTTTATAATTACTGTAAAGGTTAGAGAGATATATTTGTTCCAAATTAGATTTTATTCTCATACTCAAGTACTTGTTTAGATTAATTCTACCTGAAGTGGATGAACTATTTTGGTTTTACGAAGCAATCTGGGCAAATTCCCCAACTGGGCATTTTAAAAGGAAGAATCTGAAACATCAAATGTGCTCATCATCCCTCGATGAAGAGACCTTTTCCCTGCAGGGAAACCTGCATTTATTGTTGTTCGGTCCACATTTCAAAAGCTATTTAGCTATAAATTGCAGACACAGTTAAAATACATTTTTAATTACTACTAGTATTTCCAAGGCTCTCAGACGTGGCAGCTAGCTTCTTGAAGCATGGTGTCTGGGTGCATCTGCTACTAGTGGAAGATAAAAAATTCTCTCTGCTTTGGTATTTCCATGTTAGAAATTAACTTATATATATAATTCCCAGTTTCTCCTGTCATCTCTTCACAAGACTGTGTGGCAGCTAAGGAGGTTTTGTGCCCGGCTTCCCCCAGAGTCCTTGGGGAGCCTGGGCTGTGGATTGTGCCACCTCACTCTCCCTGAAGGCTCCAGGTGCTGTGGCTGTACAAGACCAGTTCTTCCTTTGCACCTCAACCTGTGGTCCCCAAGGATGCAGGACAAGGCCAGAGCACCTCCACAGATTGGGAAGGAGCCCTCCCTGAAGCAGTGGAGGCACTGCTGCCCACACCCTGCCTCCTGTGCAGCATGTCTGACTCTGCTATCCAAGACTGAAAACAACCACGCTCTCCTTTAAAGCTGCTGCTGTTACAGAGCTTGTGTATTGTATCCTGCTTTGGGAAAGCTGGAGGAAGCAGTGTGAAACCCATGTTTATAAAAGGATGTGAGATATAAACTAACAGTCCCTTTCTGATATCTGAAGATTTATCTTCCAGCTGAATTTCTAAAGGGAAAACTACAAAAATTTAACCTCAGTGTTAATTAAGAACCCATAAACTGCATGTATCTGAATTTACATATGGAAGACGAGGTGGTATGATAAAAGAAAGATTTAACTATACATCCCCCTCTGAAAATATAAACACTGTTTTCCCTGTGTTTATGCTAGACTGTCTACAGATGCATTGTAATACCAAAAAGGGATCCTTGGAGCCCTGAGCACAGCTCTGTGCCAGGGCTGAGTGCTTTGGCAGGCGGCTGCAGCACGCAGAGCAGTGGGGACTCCTCTGCAGACAAGGACAGCAGCTATGATCATGACATGAAAGGCAAATCCAGGGCAGGATTTTGAGTGGGGAGAGCTGTGGTTAAAGATGGGAGATGAGCAGTTGGAGAGGAAGATATACAATTATTCTGAACAAGGAGGAAACACTGCCTGAGCAGAAAGGATGAGTAAACAGGATAATTACCAGGAATTTACAGAAGTATTACTGCAATCATGGGGTGGCCTTTTTTTGAGCACAGAGAAGGTGGTGGAGGAGCCAGGAATAAAATCCTGGTTAAAAGTGGCAATGACAGAGATTTTAGAGTCATTTTAATAGACATGAAGAAAAGGAGGAGAAAAAAGTATCAATTAATTTTTGAGATATCAATGGACCTTGCAGGAGAAGAGAGCAAGGAAAATATATGGATCTTACTGCTTACTCACAGTTGTCAGTGCAAATGTAATAATTTTAACTGGAGAAAAGAATGTAAATAAGCAGATATAAAAGGGAAGCAGAGTAGCACCTCCACCAAAGATAAGAAGACAAAGGAAAAAAAACAGGAAGAAAATCTCAATAAGCAAACTATACACCTGGCTGTTGAAGGTGAAGGAGAAGTAGGAAAAATGAAGAAGCAACTCTTGCTCTTAAGAAAGAGGTGGAGGGGCTGCTTTAATGCCCATTGGAGAGAGAAGCTGGTAAGAGAAAGAAAAGGAAATCAAAATACTGGAAGCAGAAGCCTTGAGCTTTTGCGAAGCCTGGAGATGAGGGGGAGGAGGGAGAGCAAGCAGCAAGCAGAAAAGGAGGTGGAGCTGGGCAGGCTGCTAAAGCCCCCTAGGCTCCAAGGGAGAAGGAAAGAAACCCAGGAAAAAAAGGTTAGTGGGAAGCTGAGAGGAAGTGCAAGGCAGGTGTGGGGACATGAGCTACAGAATTACAACTGGAGCAGTGGATTGCAGTGGGAACAAAGCATGAAAGAGGTTTGGTAATGTATCCTCATACAAAGCCTCCTCCCATTGTGTCTGAACATGTTTCTGTCAATTTGATTAAATTAAACAGTTGATCTCATTATCCAGGTGATGGATGGGTGCTGATGCATAGCCCTCAGGAGCACATAGAGCCTATAGGAAAAACTGATTCATGAGTCAGTGGCCAAAATTTAAAAAAATCCCTAAAAAACCCAAGCAATGTGGTCACAAAAAAAGCTTATCTTTTCCCATTTCCTTTTTATTTTAATTTTTATTATTTTTTTCTTTTCCTTTTGGTGGTGAACCAGTAAGAGCAGAAACAAAATTCTCTGCATCTGATGTGAAGAAAAATACCTGATTTCAGGCTTTCACAAGGAATGCCCAAGGAACAAAGTGGCCGTCTTTTCTGCGGCTGCTGCTGCAGGAGCCTCACTGTCCCCCATGGGAGAGCACGGACCACACTCCAAGGAGCTGCATTTCACTCCTGCCAAGAGGAATTTGACTCCACCTCTCTCTGGTGACTCCCTAAGGGCTGGGCTGATGAGCTTTTTACCCGTCATACTTTGTACAAGGCACAAAATGTCACCATCCGGGACTGGTGTGTGTACCTGCCAGGGCTGTTCTCCTCCCTGGAGGGACATGGCAGGTTCACACCCACTGGCTGCTCAGTCCAGGTTGTGGTTGTTAATTAAATTCCCCCATCTTTCACAAGTGGACCCTGCAGGGTGATGTTGAGGGGTATTTGCCCTCCCTCCTGGTAGCCAAAAGTGGTCCACAGAAGAGATGCTGGGGCATAAAGAGAGAAGGTGAATGGCTCTGTGGCCTGAGACTGGAGCAATGTTTGAAGACTAGGGAAACATGTGACATTTGTTTCAGATGGGCTGATCTTTTTAAAGAAAGTATAATTATTTGCTTAATACATAAGCAGCCACTGAGAGAGGCACAGGTCTCCCTCACAGCTTTCACACCGAGTCCAGTGGATGCTGGAAGGTGACTGGAGTGTGCAGTTAGCAATGCTTGGAGGAGATGAAACTGCCTAAGGGAGCACTTGGTTGGTGAGGCTTGGTGCCTTTCTCTGAGAAACTCTTACCAGTAAGGACTGGTTTGTTTGTTCTAAAGCACAAGTCAGATGAGAAGTGGCTCAGGGAACTGGGGGTGTTCAGCCCAGAGAAAAGGAGCCTCAGGGGAGACCTCATCACTCTCTACAACTGCCTGAGAGGAGAGTGTAGCAAGGTAGGTGTTGGTCTCTTCTCCCAGGTAAGAAGTGACAGGATGAGAGGACATCTCCTCAAGTTGTGTCAGGAGAGGTTTAGATTGGATATTAGGAAAAGTTTCTTTACCAAAAAGGCTTGTCAAGATCTGGCTGCCCAGAAAAGTGGTTGACTCATCATTCCTGGAGCTATTTAAAAGACATGTAGATATGGCACTTAGGGACATGGTTTAGTGGTGGACTTAGCAGTGCTGAGTCAACAGTTGGACTCAATGAACTTGGAGATCTTTTCCAACCTAAACCCTTCTATGAGTCTATGATTTGCTGAGCTCATGTTGCTTTTGGGGCAGCAAACATATATTCTTGAGTATAAATGGGGTCCTTGGAAAAGAGGAAATTAAGGGAGATTCTAGATCTTGCTCTGTGCCATGCCCTCCTCTCTGCACAGAGACTGTGAAAACCCTTGCACAGGCAGCAGGCAGTCTGCTCAGCAGAGAAACAGGATTAATTCCTCTCTATGACTGTTGGCTCCCAGCACCACAGAGGTGCTGGGCTCCAATCCCCAAGGAGTGCACCAGCAGCCCCACTTGCTGAGGAGTCCTGGCCAGTGCCAGGGATCTTGCACCATCCCTCAAAGCCCCAGCCATGTTCCCCAACACAGCTATTGCTCTTCCAGCATGGTGAATTCCATGGGTTGCTTTGGGCAGGTTTCTGTACACCAGCCAAGCACCTCACTGTGTGTGTGGCCTTGGCTTTGGCTGTTCCTCTCTGGCCTGGGAGAAGTGCATGTGCCCAGTGCCCAGGCTTTCCCACCCTTTGCTGAGTCTACTGCAGACTTCCCTTATTCCAGCTGCAAACTCCGCACCCAGGGCTGAGGCTGGAGAGGGAGAAGCTCTTGGCCAGTCATTCCATTTGTTGGTATGAAGGTTTGAGCTCCCTGGCTCCCAGCACCATCCCTGTTCAGTGGAGCTCGGGGTCACCTCTCCTGCTGCCCAGGCTGACGCCGAGCCTGCCCGCAGTGGGACTCAGCTGGCACTGGCTTAGAGCAGGGCGTGCTCTCGCTGCTGAAGCGAGGTCTGTTTAATACTTGTCTGCACTCAATGTGTAAATATTATGAGGAATCTGAAAAAAAACCTCCTGAAAGCCACTTTACGCAGATGTTACCATGAATAGATTATTGTCCATTTATGGCCGAGGGAGAGACTTTGTAATTTATAGCTGATTTTATATCTCTATGATTTCTGTGGCACTGGGAGTAGTCAGCAAAAATCTATTAATAACAAAAAGGACAGAGTTAGGATCTCTGTAATAGGAGAAAGAAGGATGGTAGAAGGCTGATTTATGATCACTCAAAGAAAACAGTTTTATCTGTTTGCTCAAAGGCAGATTGTCTTCTTAAGAAAAACATATTGCTGTGTAAACAGGGGTACATAATTATTTATAATGAGACAATTTAAACAGGTAATTCTTCATAGAAGTACAAATAAATGTACTGTTGTTTTGACAACAATCTCCTTAATGGCCAATGTCCCCTTTAATTAGCTCTTGGATACGCTGCTTTAGACCTTCCTTTACCAGCTCCACATGCTACGTGACCTCCTCACAACAGCCTTGGCTTTGGGCGTGGCTTTTGTACAACTGAAACTTGGAAATGTTGCCAACCTTTCAAAGAATCATCGCAGAAGAAAGCCCTGAGATTTTCTGATAACCTTAAAAGCAATGCAGAATGTAGCCTCACTGCTGGCATCAAACCCCGAGGGGGGCTAGAGCCAAGGGAAACTCTTGGCTCAACCTTTGCTTATCGGTGTGCATGATAAATCCAGGTTGTTAGTGCCATGTGAACAGTGTGTAATGAAACATGAACACAGAGCCATAAACCAGGGCCACCTTGTCCACAGGAAAATTGCAGTACTGGCAGAGGAGCTTCAAAAATGGCTTTTGTCGTGGGTTTAGAGGGTTGGGGACAGAGGGAGAGGCTGAGAGGGAACTAACATAGCAGAAGACACTGAACTCTGAGGCATCTCACCATTTGGGCTTCTTTTTATACTTAGTGAAGTTACATTTTAGGAACACCCCTGTCCCAGTAATGCATATACAGCTAAAAATAACTCAAAATGAATGTAAGCTAACTAAAGTCAGCCCACCTGGCGGCTGCAAACACATTTATCTCATGTTCTTTCCTTCCTTCCTTCCTTCCTGCCTGCCTGCCTGCTTCCCTGGGCTCAATTTAACCAGAGAACAGGTGTCTTCCTGCACACCAGCACTGGAAAGATTAAGCAACCACTTTTCTGTTAAACCAGTGGAGGATTGATCACTCGTATTGACTTACTTGTGATTTGGAGCAGGGTGAGGTTAATGCCCTGCAGATGCTTCCTTTCCAAGCCTCAGCAGTCGCAGAGGGAGCCAGTAAGGTGGGACATGGGATGGCTGCCCCACCTGAACTGGAAAGGGGCAGATCACCTCAGATCTCACAGAGAGAGGAGCCAAAGCCAAACATAACCATGAGTAATGTCAGCACAGGTAGTAGGAAGACTCGACCTGGGGTTATGCTTTTCCTCTGCTCCTTCAATCTTCTCTTGGACTCCTAACAGTTACCAGTTGCGGTCTTCTTTCCATCACGGCTGAGGGTTGATAAGCAGATATAAACAACTGAATGATTTTATTTATTTAGGTCTTTTTTTTAAGCACAAGGCATCTGCTTCATGTTCCTTTCAAAGAATGTCTTCAAAGACCCCAATTTCTTATGCCATAGCCATGTTGATCCAAATCTAACTTGAGGGCAAGACAGGGCAGAGCTTCTCAGTCAATTCCTGCTCTTGGAAGTGGTCACCAGCTGTGGACGTTTTCTACAGGTGGGACTGGGTGCAAGGGAGCACTGAGCTGTTTATCAGCTTTTCCAGCAATTCCCATNCCTTTCCAAGCCTCAGCAGTCGCAGAGGGAGCCAGTAAGGTGGGACATGGGATGGCTGCCCCACCTGAACTGGAAAGGAGCAGATCACCTCAGATCTCACAGAGAGAGGAGACAGTACTACACCAGCCAAAGCCAAACATAACCATGAGTAATGTCAGCACAGGTAGTAGGAAGACTCGACCTGGGGTTATACTTTTCCTCTGCTCCTTTGATCTTCTCTTGGACTCTTAACAGTTACCAGTTGAGGTCTTCTTTCCATCACGGCTGAGGGTTGATAAGCAGATATAAACAACTGAATGATTTTATTTATTTAGGTCTTTTTTTTAAGCACAAGGCATCTGCTTCATGTTCCTTTCAAAGAATGTCTTCAAAGACCCCAATTTCTTATGCCATAGCCATGTTGATCCAAATCTAACTTGAGGGCAAGACAGGGCAGAGCTTCTCAGTCAATTCCTGCTCTTGGAAGTGGTCACCAGCTGTGGACATTTTCTACAGGTGGGACTGGGTGCAAGGGAGCACTGAGCTGTTTATCAGCTTTTCCAGCAATTCCCATGTGGACATGTACACATTACCTAAATTTTTGCCCTCTGCATTTCCATACATGTTACAAGAGTAAAGGTAGTTTTTCTAAATAGTTTCTGGATCTAATGAGGAAAGACACCACAAATAGGACTTCTGAATGTGTAATCAGGCCCAGCAGGTAGCCTGCAGGCCAGGTCCTGCCTTCAGCTTTGAGGTGTTCATTTTAGCAGTCCTCTAAGGACAATCTACTGCCTTTGCATGAGAGCTGGCTCCTGGACCTGTGAGCAGTGTGGGGTGTGAGGAGATCCCGAACAGGGGCCACTCCACACTGCTCCAGAGGCCAGCTCATTCTGGAAATACTTTCTGTTTGGATGGAAAATGGAGCTGCACAGTGTTAGCCCAATATTTTGACACAAGTTTTATTTTTATGTTTGCGTGTGTAACAGGTTCATACACAGAATGGTAATTGGGAATGTCAGGTTTTACCCTGAATGAAAGACACCAAATATGTTGGCAAGAAAGCAAGATCCACATCTGTTCTTGTGCCATTTGCTTCCTTTCAGTAAGCTTTAAGAAAAGGCAGCAGTGGTGTGTTGGCAGCAGCTCCCCTCACTGGCCCAGGGAGGAAGGTGGGTGTAAGCCTGCCCTGCTGTCCACCCTCCACGTCCCCACCAACTCAGCTCCTGAAATCTCATTTGTCAGCCTCTCTATATGGTGGTGTTGCACCTCCACGGGGTGGGCAGAGGTGGCCTCTTCTACTTGTCAGCCCAGTCCAGAGAGTGCCACCTCACTGATGGACAAGAGTTTGACTGTCAGAGACTGCCATCCCTTTTCCTAGGCAAATGCATTTGTCCCCAGCCACTGAAAAGAGGCAAGACCTCTTTCTGTATTCTTATTTTTAACCGAAAGGGAGAAGGAGCTCAGGGGGCCTAAAGTCAGATACATCCGGGGTAGGAGATGCTTGGGAACCACCTAATGCCAAGAATTTCAAAGCACTCATCTCTGCTCAGCTTGCACTTGGCAGGTAGGCTGCTTGCACTGCCAGTGTGAAGGATCTGACCAAAGCTGGTCAGAAGCTCTGTGCGGCAGCAGAAGAAAGGTGCCAAATGAGTCAAGGTGGCAGAGGAGAGGGGTGTTGTTCAGAGGGAGCTGCAGAGACAATAAAAGACATGCCAAAAGGAAAGAAATCCTTGCTGCTGTGCAACTGATGGATAGGCAAAAGGAGAAGTTGAAAGAGGGAAAGTGAAACCAAAAGATGTCATTACTTACAGTTCTTCAGCTGGTCTTCTAAACATGTTGAAGCCCAACACATTTTTTTCAAGCAGATATCCATCCCTCTTCTGAATCCAGGAGAATTATGTCCATGCTGCCAGTACTCTCCATGTTCATACTACTGTGAAATATGCAATGGATTTCATACAGAATGAGGTGCTCTTTTGAAGTTCATGACTGCCTGCTACATAGAGATTCTTGCTTCAGTATCCTTTCTGCTGTTTTTCTCTAGAATGTGATTAGACTAGTGAAACACAGCAGGCACTATCACCATTCTTACTTTGTCTTTTGAAAGCTTATATTGCTCTCAACTTGCTTTGATTTTATTCTTGATAGCTCAAGAATTTCACATCACTTTACAAAAGAAATTATTGATAATTCAGTTAGAGCTTCATTTGCAAATTTTATTGGCTCCCTAAAAGGTTTGTCACTGTACAAGGTTCAAATCTTCCACCCATACCAGATCTTTTCCCATCTTTCCTTTATTATTGCTTGTATAAATTGCTTCTCATTTTATTGATGCAGCCTGAACACAGGCTGCAACAAAGGGCTCGATAATATCTAATGGTTTTTTATTGTTTTTGTCTTCACTGGGGCTTTCAGCTGGGTTCTGGACACTACCACAGCTAATACAGATGACTAGACTAAATGCTGAAGCCTGAGCAGACAGAAAATAAGTTTCAGAATACATAGAAGAGAATGTGTTTTCAAATCTTCTGGACTTGCAATTCATCCTAGAGTTGTTAGAAGCTGGCAGAAGCAGCTGCAGACCCAGTAGTCAGTGTCTTTGGATAATCAAGGAGGATGGTAATGTTTCAGGGGACTGAAAAAGATATATATATATACACATTTAAATATGTTCAGAAAGGGAGGGAAAGAAGCTCTCAGGAAATTATACACCAGTCTGGTAAGCTTCAGTCCTCAGAAAAATACTGAGAAAATTAAGAACATAGGNAAAAAGGAAAAAAAAAAGCTAGCCTTTATCTTGTCTTGAATTGGAATATCCAGGTAGATATTGGTAATACTGATAAAGTTCCCTATCTCAGCTGCTTACAAGGCACATCCATCCAGAGATCGGATATTCATTTGTACAGCATTTTTGATAAGCATGAGTGAGTCAGAGAAACAACCAGTGACATCAGCAAGGCTTTGATATTACTCCATAAAACTGTCTCAAGAGCAAGCTAAGCAAATATCGACTAAATAAGTAGTAAATCCACTGGAAAGTTGTGCTCAAAGGATAGTCATCAGAGGTCCATGATTAGACTTGAAGGCCTGATGGAATTGATTTCCTGTGGACCAGTCTCAGACCAAGCAGAAGCCAAAGTATCCATTAATAGTCAACGGACAACAGTCTCACTTGATGATGAGGAGAGAAATTCATTTGAAAGGCATAAAACGTTTCTTCTGCTGCCATTGTCCTTCTCCCCTCTCCTGCTCTGTTGTGGCCTTATCTCAGTGTCTTTATTGTCTTTATTGTCTTTCTTTCCCTCTCCCTGAAAGGCAGCCTCTTTTGTATCAGTAGTTTTTCCGACAACAGTGCCTCATGAACAGCAATTTTCTTCAGTTACACATTCAAATGAGGTGTTTTTACCCTCAGGTGTTTAAGCACACAAAGGTGAATCATGGGGTTTTGTTCCTTTTTTACATTCTCAGAAGGCTGATGTGTTGTGCCCTCCCAGTGTCATGCGGCTTCCTCTCACATCTATGGGATAAAATCTCTGCATTAAGTGTTTAAACAAAAGTGTGGTCTACAAGTATAGAAACAAACAGAAGGATAATAAAAAAATCTATTATGAGCCGAGAGAGTCCTACAGATGCTTATTTTCATCCCATGTTAGAGATTTAAACAAGAGACTTCAGTGGCAAGTCTACTTGGCTCCATGCAGAGTCAACCAAGAGAATGAGTGAAGCATTTCTGGTGTGTGATTCATCCCAACCAACACTTACTTGAATTACCTGCTCACACTGCCAACAGCAGAGCTGAGGGAGACTGGGCTTCTGGAAGGGGCCTCAGCCAGGGGGCCAGGAGGTGCTCCCAAAGGCACTGATGTGCCCGGAACCAGTGAACCTGCTTAACTAAAGGAAAGGGTAAGCAACTTCTTAGGGAGAGTGGTAATTGCAGAAAGTTATATTGTCCAGAGCTGGTGGGACAATATTGCAGCATTTTTCCTTCAGTGCTGCACAGGACTGTAATTTTTTCCAGGAACTTCATTTTTAGAACTGTTTTAGCTGCCCCAAATTGTGTTGATGTTTAATTCTTGTAGGTTTCGTCCTGTTAAAAAATCATTTTAGCTGAAGAAAAGCTTGGTAAAGCTGTGGGTGTGTCCTTTTTGCTGATCTGGAAGTGATAAAAAATAAAATCCTATCTAAGCTGAGCTGGGGACTGGTACTTTGACCCATCTTGGCTTCCTGTAAATCATTCTCTCTTGTCTTTTGTTTCACCCTTTGCTGTAATTTCTACCTCCAGGTGATCCAGGTTGGTTGAGTGCTTCTTCCTTCCCAGCTCAGGGGAACAGACCATTTCAGTTTTGTACTAAACACCTAAGGGGTTCAATGTAGGACTTCCACTGACTCAGCTTTCAACTTCCTGTTAGGCTTGTTGTTTGATCTCCCCAAGAAAATGGGTATTCATTCACCTGAGGAGGTTATGTCTGAACTGGGAGAGCCCTCCAATCATCACCCAGGAGCAAAGAAATAATTCCCAGCTCTCACAGCCGTGTTTCCTAGGACCTCTCCATTGCCCCCTTCTTTTCTGTTTCATAAACCTTATCTTCACTCACAAGCCTTTCTCAAAACCAGCACTTTTTATCATCTCCCTTCTGGCCTGAAAGATGTTCACCATCTACCATCCACCTTCCACGGTCCTTTTGTCACATCTTCCAGCAAAAACTCTAGAGTGTGAGCTCATGGCCAGCACTGCCAAGGGGAGCTCCCCAAAGCCCCTTGCACAAGTCCCTCTGGGCTGTCCTTTGGTACAGCCACATCAGCATTAGGTGTGCAGGACTGCTTGTCCTTGTCCTCCTCCTCCATTACTCAACACGTGCCTGGTGTCTGCAGTGCTATATTTAAACAGGGAGCACACCCTGTCCTTTTCTTTTGTGATTGCTCAATGCCTCATAAAATGGGATATTGCTTCATGGCTTGTGCTCTCCAACATGGACACAAAGCAAACACATACTAATACTATTAAAAGACTTTCCTTACTTCCTGCTTTTGTCTTTCATTGCTTTGTTTATTTCTTTGCTTATTTTTATTTCACTCTTACAGCTATGCTCATTTCATTTAAATAAAAGAGCTACTCAGATACCATTTGGTTTTTATCTTCCCAAAGAATGTTCACTTCTTAATCCAAAGTTAAAAATACTGAACACTGAAACAAGAAACATGAAGGTTGTTTTTAATAAAATAATTTGTCTTGGTGGGCACCGCTGTTACTTGGGAAAATACTCCATTCTGTCTCAGCAAAAGCCTATGCATAGTACCGAAACCAATCCCTTGTTTTTCTTTTTACTGTGATCAATACCTCAAAGAACAGCTCTTTTGTATTAAAAAACCCCAAAGTCTCTTACACCTTTCTTTTTGATCACTTAAGAACTGCTACTGAATAATTAACTTTGTTCTTAGAAAATATCTTCACTTCCTCTCAGATGCATCACTAAGCATGGCATACAAAACACAAGACACAGCTGCAGCTTGTAAATTGTGATTTTTCTCTTTTTTTACTGCAGATAGTGCATTTACCCCCAAATCTTGTTTTAGTTATTCACAAACTATTTGTATATATGAGTTTTGGCACTTTATTGGAGAGAAGATATCCACAATTTATACAATGCTCTATGATCAGTATTATCTAGGCAGTAGAAGTCTTGCATATAATCCCCATTTCTTCATGTGGGACCTGAACCCTACTTCCCCAGAGAGTGGTCTGAGCAGCAGCCTGAGGGGTATTTATGTAAAAGGGCTGACCACAGGCTTCTGCAGTCCTGCTGGGGATGGGATATGGCAACAACCTTACTAATTTTGCTGTTGTTTTTCTTCAGGGATAGAAAAGAGAGACAGACACTATAGCAATATATGAATTGTTACTAAAACTAAAATTTTTGAACTATCTATCTTTTTTTTTTCCCCAGCAATGACTGTTACTAACAATTGTAATAAGCAAAAGAAATTTAAGAAAATTAAGAAAAAGAAATTAAGACAGAATTCAAGGTATAAAATACCAGATTGTCATAAGCCATAGGAAATTTCAGCTTCTGATGTGCTTAGACAGCAACCTGATGGGAAAGAGGACAAAGGATGGGACTGGATTTTTAGTATGAGCAACTTGTTTTCCATTCGTATGTTCACTGCACCCCAGAGAATTAATGGCTCTATAAATAAGCCACTGAAATGGTAAGAGTTATCTACATATTCTATTTATTTTATAATAGCTGTTAATCTTATACCTGATTTGATAACACAGATCATCACATCTTGATTTTTGTGTGCTTAATTTAAGCAGTAATTAATTGTGCATCATATATGCAAATTGCAATGCAAAAGTCTCTAAAAGTAAATGAGGATGGGGCTCTAGTCCAAAAGGAAGTGTACAAAGCTGTTGCTGAATTCCTATGTGAGTGCAGGAAGGAGACCAATTGAAGAAACAGAATAGCTACTCTGTCATAGGCCAGCTCATGCCAGTAGGTTTCCAGACACATGGTGAAGGGAAAAGGAAGGTATTAACCTTAGGGGCCACATCCATCCAAGCCTCACCAGTGTGTCCCTTCTGGGCAAGTTCTGCTTGCCCACAAAATTTGTCTGCTTTCATGGTTCAAAGTGAACAGAAGAGACCCAAAATGCTGTAGGAAGGGATGTAAATGACAGTGTTTCCCCTTGGGGAAGTGAAAGAGATAGATATCTGAAAGGTGAAGTGCAAATACACACTGAACTTGGGCTGACCAAATTTGGTGCATTGCCTTTCGGCCCAGACCCATGATTTACCTCTGAAACTGAGTTGAACAGGACATCTAAATAATTGTTTCTGTGTGCTGAAGTCCAGTGACAAACCAGATCTGCAATGAAAACACAAACCTCTAGTTACAATGACTCCATTACCTTAACAACTTAGGCTCTTGTTTCATGGTCACATCCATGAGAAAGCTCACATCCTGGTGAACATAAGTCTTGCTTCCCCCCACTCCTACACATGTACACATTCCCTTTTGCTGACATACACACTGGTGTGTCCAGGCAATAAATTGGCTCTGGGAACTCATCTGGCTTAAAACAAGCTTTTTTCCTCTAAAAAGAATTGCCCCCAAGCTGCCTCAGCACTGCCTTTGGGGTGAACCACTGACAACAAAACCTGGGGTGAGGTGGCAGCAGCCTGCTCTCCCTCTCTCTCCTGTTGGGGACATTAACTTCTCAGGATCAAAACTGGTCAGAAAGAGAAAAGAATCCCAAATCATTCTAAGTTTTATGAGAGAGACTTGAAAAATTGGCTGGCCCAAACTTGGGTACTGAGGCAATTATTTTGTCTTTGTTCTTCGCCGAAGATGCCTTTTTTCTCCACTGTTGTTGAAAACTTCTGGTGAAGGATGCTCTTTTGGATTCAAGATAGAACTAGAGAAAATTTCTCTCCTCTATCTCCCTGAATCCATCTAAGTCTTCTTCCTTCCTTTTGACTTATCTTTACGAATCTTTTGAATTTTGAAGAGATTTGAGAGATGTGTTCCCCAAAAATTGCCTATGGTCTTCAATGTACTTACAGAAAATCATACATTAATATTCCTTAGGAGATTTAAGAATAAATACCTCAGCACGTACACACCTTCAGTAGGTATTTGTTTTTAAAAATTGGTATGTAAACAGCCATGTTGGAACTTGAAAAACTTCTTGTTATAATTATTACTGTCCTATGACTGTATCCTGTATGATGAACATTCTTTTAACATAGTTCAATGAAAACATTTGATGAGTTAAGAAAAAGTTTTCTTGTGTGCTGGAAATAGGTTCCATTGGGTTATAGTATTAAGAGACCTGAGTTCCTTGAAATGTTTGAGGAATAAATTTTTTATGTTGCTAAAACATAAGCTGCTGGAGCAATCTGTTCCTGAAGGACTGCATCCCATATGAGGGACCCATATGGGATGCAGTGCTGGAGCACTAGGTGAAGGACTGCAGCCCATGGGAAAGACCTGTGTTGGAGGACTGTGTCTCATTGTCTCATGTGACAGACCCCATGCTGGAGCAGGGGAAGAGCATGAGGAGCAAAACAGAACATGTGATGTACTGACTACAATCCCGATTTCCCCTTCCCCTGCACTGGTGGGGGGAGGAGGAGGTAGAGAAATTGGGAAAGAAGTTAAGCTCAGGAAGAAGGAAGGGATGGAGGGGAAAGGTGTTTTAAGACCTGGTTTTATTTCTCATTGTCCTGCTCTGATTTGATTGGTAATAATTTCCCAAATTGAGTCTCTTTTGACCAGGACAGTAACTGACGATTGATTTCTCCCTGTCCTTATCTTGACCCACAAACCTTTCATTATATTTTTTCTCCCCTGCTCAACTGAGGGGGAGAGTAATTGATTGGCTTGGTGGGCACCTGGCATCCAGCCAGGTCAGCCCACCACCACACATTGTTCTGTTGGAAGTGAGATATCCAAAGAAACCATTGGCAGGTTTACAGGTCTGTAGCATGTAAAGTAGGAAAAACACTCTGTGACAGCACACTCCAGGCTGCCTACAGTAGACACTAAATATAGTAATTGTCTTGGCAATGTGGGAAGACTGTATGCTTGATCTCTATATGAAGAAAACTTCAGCATACTGAAGGATGCTCCAAAGCAATCCAACCCTCACATGTCAGTTGCCCCTAAGTAATCCTATTATAGACCAATAATTGTAATTTTATCAATCTGCTAATCTTCAAGGTCGCTTCTTCAGTCTTTCTCACTCTGCAGGTATTCCTTAAGTCAGCATTGTTTCCTCCAGCCCTCAGATCACTCAGTCTGTTGTTCAATATGGTCAAGATATAGCCAACAGATTCTATTTTCTTCGTCTCTACTTTTGGTCATCTACTGGTGATTGTAAACACCTCAAATTGTCTTTACTCTTTATCCCACGCTTTTATTATGAACATCCAATATGCATCTCCAACTGGAAGTTTTTCAGTCAGTGCTTGAAGAACACTTTGCTTCTCCCTCATCTATAGTTTAGTGAAAACATTATTTATGTGAGACTCTGTATTCTCACTAGGACTCTTTCCCTTGCTCGTCTGAGCCCTGTGCCACAGGCAGAGTCACAGGGGCTGTGAGATACACTGCCTGGGTAAATAAATGTGACAACAATGCTTGCAGTTACTCCTTCTGGAACAGCACTGCCACGTAAGGTCATATTTATTTTCATAGCCTTTGTTTTCTGACCTGTTGATTATAAGACCTTTTTGTTTTGCTGTTCTGACTAAGCTGTTTGTCTTCTGTTGTATCTCATCTGCTGATGAATGGATATCCTCAGCAAACCAAGACCGCTGAACACCCCTGGGACACCAGTCTCTATGCAGATATTTGTTACACAGCACTATGAGGCATTGCAGGGAGAGGATGTCCCTGTGCCCATGCTGGCAGTAACATCAAAGCAATGATTGAATTACCTGTGTACTGAGAAAGATTTTTGAAAATGTAAATGATTTTGCAAACAAGTCCATAAATTTTCGGTGCCTTGCTACAACAGCTTTGGTGTCAAATGCTTTCCTACAATCACTGAACTGTAAGAGTGTCATGGGTTTGTTTATAACCGGGCAGAAACACCATTTAATGTAGTGGTTTCACATTCACCTGCTCGCCTGCTCACACCAGGCGAGAGTGCAGTGTAGTGGTTTCATGAGAATAAGGATTAAGAGAAATGCAAAACAGGCCTAAACCTCAAAGATAAAAATAGTTTATTAACAAAAGACAACAGAATCAAAATCAACCCCCAGGTGGTTTCTTCTTCCNAGTAACATCAAAGCAATGATTGAATTACCTGTGTACTGAGAAAGATTTTTGAAAATGTAAATGATTTTGCAAACAAGTCCATAAATTTTCGGTGCCTTGCTACAACAGCTTTGGTGTCAAATGCTTTCCTACAATCACTGAACTGTAAGAGTCCTACCTGCTACTAATTTTTTGTTCATTAGGGTTATGTAGTGTAAGGGTATGGTCAATTAACAACGTTCTGGGAAGGAAACCAGCTAGCTCTACTTAGTGGTTTGTGTTCAGAATAATTGTACAAAGCCCCATAATGGACAGGGGCATTATTTATCTCCAGTTGTTTTCTTACACAATTCTGTCATGGTGGATTTCCTCCTTTCATTTGAGATTAATTTTAGACCCTGTTCCCTGCTGTAGTTCCATTCTTTACATCCCTTTGGGTGGATGTACACTTCCTATCCTTGCTGACAGTCTTTATAACTGTAGCTGACTGCTGGAAGCTTCCAGTTCACCTTATGTAATTCATGTGATTATCCAGATCTTTTCTTTTACTTACCTTGCCAGGTTCAGTCTTGTGTCAGCTGGGGGTCTATTTAGTTTACAATAGGAGTAGTCCATGATCCATGTTGGAATAACCCATATGCCCTAGGAGGTTTTGTGCTTCCAGTGATTCACTACTGCTTCCTTCCTTTGGAAAGTCCCAACACATTCTAAGCTATATCCATGACTGTGCTTCTCATGGGTCCCTAGGTCTAGCCCACATGACTGAAAAGGGATTCCACGTCCTTCCAGACAGAAAACTCATCTGAAAGGAACAAGTTGGGACCTGTGCCATGATGCTTCCTGTTGCACAACTGAGCCATCAATTCTGCGTGATCACTTCTAACCAGAAAAGCACCCACTTCCATAGTCTAAGCAATCATATCATTAAATCTGTCACTACACTACAAATCCTGCAGTTAAGAGTAAAGAGATGGATCTAAATTCTTCTATTCTCATTCTTCCAGAGAGCCACATAGAAGGCTCTTGATCAAAGGTCATCTTTTTTTCTTGCTTTGTTGCCTGTGAACTACCATCAGAAGTACCTGTCTGTTTTACATATAAAATGTGAATTCAGGAACTCCAGGCAAGCAGTGTAGTTTATGCAATTTTATACATTTGTGAATAAAACAAGTAGTATTACTGTGATAGACATTTGTAAATAACCAAGTGTTGAATGTTCATTTCTGGTTTTGCTAACATTAAAACACTACAACCCAACTGATCAGTGTTAATAGGTATTAAACTATATGAGCTATGAGAAGTATTGATGGTGCTGGAGAAGTTTCTGTGGACACTTTTGGAAGACTATACATGCTAAACAATTAAAGAAGCTTGGGTAGTCTAGAAAGCACTTTATATAACATGGTTTTTACCGCAAGTCACAGGAAAATTATGGCTTTCTTATTTGTGACATTAGTTCATGACTTATCACTTATAACCCTTTTTTGTGATTGTCAGCTGTAGGTGCTGATTCTTAGGTTGGCATCTCCCCTTTGCTAAAAACCTCCATGCAAGGACTGAGATTCCTGTTAGGACAGCATCAAGAAAATTACTGTAATGATCCCAGCTAGTGCAACTGAAATTGGGCTTGAAGCCTCTTGGAGAGCGTGGTGGAGAGCTGCTGCCCTTGTAACAGGCTCCTGGAAATCAGTTGTTCCCTGCCACTCAAGAGCCAAGTTCTTTACAAAGAGTATGCACCTACACTGAGCCCTTGGATACCTACAGAAGTCAGTAAGACCATGGTAAGCATTGGCTTTTTGACACTAAGACACAGAATGTGGAAGTTTCTAGATTTTTTATGTTCTGTGAGCCAACAGGCCTGTCTTAGGTTACAATGTAAGATATACCCAAAAGTATATATTCTATCACCATCTTCATAAGCTGTTAAAAAAAGCGGGGGGCAGTGCTCCTTTATCTCCTTCATGACTCATCCCTGATAACTCTAGGGGACATTTTCTGTTAATGGGCCAGCTGTTAAAACCAGGTGGGGCGGTGTTCTTTATCTCTTCCGTGACCCATCCTCCCTCCAGGGGGACATCCCCTGTTAATGGTCCATTGAGTCTCACTGCATGACTGATAAAATTACATCATCCCATTGTGAGATGCTCCGCCCAGGGGGAGCAACCAAGCATTCCTGCCTGGATATAATCTGAGATCTGGAGCACCACAGGCAGCCTTATCCACTGAATTCCCAGAGGAAGACCACACCCTTCAACACCACCACTGGACCTGCAGAGGAAAACTACACCCTTCTACAGGATCACTGCTTCAACAGAAGCACATCTATCACTCCAAGAGGACTGCAGCCACCATTTAATCAGACTGCTACCAACACCCTGACTGACAGGTGTATTCTGACTCTGTCAGTGCTTTTGTACTACTGCATTTATTTTAATTTTTCCTATTAAATTATAGTTCTGACTTGGAGTCTTTCACTGGTTTGCTTTCAAACTAGTACTAGGCCAACAAGCTTCTGCTGGAAAATCCAAATGCTGTCATCAAAGCATCTACTCAGGAGCACAGGGATATGAGTTAATAAATCCTGACAAAGTCAAGCTCATAAATAACTTAATCAAAATACATGAGCGTGTCAGATGATAACCTTTTTCTTTCAGTACTAAAGATTAACAAAAGGCTCATTGTCACCAAATCACAAAAGGTTGCTGAGGCTATTTTTTGCTGAGTTTCTTAGGAATTAGAGGATAGCTGGCAATTTCACTTACAAATATTCGCCTTCCTAGTCAGGCAGAGGACGCTTGGAAGGCTGGAAGAATGATGGCTGTTCTGCATCTGCAGGGAAGGCAGATGAGCTCTAAAGCTACAATCCCTGGTCAGGAAGCCTTCTCTTGCCTTGATATACAAAGCTGGAAACCTCTACTAAAATGTGTGTTCGGGATCAGGCCCTGACTTCTGGGACCAGGATCTGGCAGAATCCACCTGGAAACTGCCTCCCAAAGGTAGCAGCCATGCTGACTGACCTCTCCGGGTGCTCCGGGGAGCGTCTGCTGTGCTGAGCAGTCCCAGTCCTTTTCTCATCATTCAAAAGCTCAGTGGCAGCAATCTGCATGCCTTGCTTGGCAGCCATCCCAGTAGCACAAGAGCACTCTGTGATGGGCTTTTTGAGTTTCTAGGCTCGTGTGACTATTTTTCAGACCTTGTAACAGCAACATTTTATGCTATCTTCCACGGTTTATGGATACAATGGCACTGCAAGTGAAATATTAGGCATACAGTCTTCAAGGGACTAAGCAAACCCTCAGAGATGATCAGGGATTTTCAGCTCTACTTCTTTAAGGAGAATATACCCATATATATGGACACCCCCCCAAAGAAGGATGGATTTGGAACCCTTGCTCTCAGACAGGTCCCATTTTTTTTTTTTTGCCTGTGGAATTCCAAGAGCAATGACAGATTAGAAACTCATGCCAAAGTCGCTCTAGCATTTAATAGAATCTGAAGAAGGCAGTGTCAATCTTTCCTTTGTCCAGAATTACTTTAGCACAAGTATGCAGGCTCTTCACATTCTCTGTATGGTTCAAGTGAAGCAAAATCTCATCTAAGCGCAGCAATCTCGGGGCATTAAATTGCATTTAACCTAAATCACTAACTGTTGTTGATTCTCCATGTTATAATCATATTGGCTAGAAACGGGATCAAGTCAACAGCGTGGAGGAGACGTCAGTGGGGTGACTGTGAAGTGACAGGCAGCAGCACCAATCCCCAGCCCTCGGCGCGGCTCATGTGCGCTCACAGCTCCGTGCTGGGAGGGCTCAGGGGAGGAGGGGGCTCTGCACATATGTCCAGAAATTGCTGCAGTGGATGGCTTGGCTCAGCTCTCGCTGCTGTTTAAAGGCACATGAGCTGCATGTTAAATTGGGCATTAGTATTTGCCCGGCTTTCCAACACACGGCGGGTCTGACTGTGCTACACACACATCAAGGGCAAAATGCAGGCAGATCCCAAAGCACAGAAATTGCAGAACATGAGGGGCTGGCTCCTGCTTCCCCCTCCAGATGACAGTTTCATAAGGGCAACTCCCTAAAACAGAACAGTATTAGCAAATTAGGATTATGGTTTGCCGCTGTGCTTTGAGCTGCCAAGAAGTGCTTGGTTTCTTCCTCAAAGTGCCAGCTCAGGTAAATCTCTGGACTTTTAGCACAAGAAAAGAGTGAGTATTTGCAAGCACTTGCAAGCCGAGAAAATAAAGAGGATTTGTCTCTTCCACCACCAAAATACTCAGCATGACTGCCCGTTGCTCGCAGCTATTTCAGCTCTGCAGGAGGTGGCTGTAAAGCCTCAGGACACCTGAAGATTTACAGTGAACTCATTCTAGGAAAATAAAACAAGGAATTTTGCTAAGTCCTTAAATTGCTGTCTAAAATATCTACCAGCTGACAAGCAAAATATTACCAAAAAGGTTTTAAAACATAAGTGAGTGAGAGAGGAACCACAGCACAGAGTAACTGAAGCTGTGTCTGTACTAGCAAATTAAATGTGCCTGGGGCCATTCCCTGGCACTGAGGCCATTTGGCAAGGAGCTGCCTGTATCTGTAGCATTAAACTGTCTTACCCTCCAAAACAGGGTGGCCACATGGAAACTGGTTCTGGGAGCAGTCCCTGGCCCATGGTGGTACTAAACTCTGCCCAGGAACTGGTTGGATAGAGCTACCTGGCACTGGTCAAAATGTGTCAAGATCTGTGCTAAAAATTTGTGGTGTGGAGGATAGGGAGTGTTGAAGGATGTTCCTGGTACTGTTAAGTGTGGTGATTTTGAGAATTTCAAGCACTGCTACGGACAAAAAGAAAAATCTCAGAAAGAACAGGAGCAAAACCACCCTTTTAGGTTCCTGGCTGGGAGCATGAGGACACATAAGGTGTGTACTTTGCCCCGAAAACCTTGCTGGCAGGAGTCACAGCCCTTGTGCCACGGGTGGGCACTCACCTCCTCTGGAGCACAGCTTTGCATTTTGCCAAAGACACCTCTTTAATTTTTAATTTTTTTTTTGTTTAAGTATAGCTTTCCCTATGATATTGTTTTGCTGTAATTTGATTCCTTTTTGTTCTGTACTCTGCAACTGCTGATATGTACATACTTCCATCTCACAGCCCTTTTCCATCTTTGGATTTCATTTTCATGACAGTAGATGGCAAACATAAAAACTGAATAAGATAGCCACAATATTTCTTGTGATGGAAAACATCAGTGTTTAGTAATTTAAAACAAAACAAATTAAAAAAGAAACAAATCCCAGGAAAGATGACTCCCTGCTTCTAATGATAGCTCCTTTTGTAAATCCAAACCATGTGGAGCAGGCTGGCCATGGAGCTGGGCTGTGGATTCTTACCACCACGTGTTCAGGGGCAACGCTCATTGCAGTCATTCTCACAATCACTCATTTCCATTACACAACTGACATTTCTTGGCAGGATTTTTTTTTTTTTTTTAAATTGAATGAGGTCCCTAATCCAGTTCAAAATAGAGTCCTATAAACAGTTGTGCTGTCACAGCTACCTGGTTTGAAGACTAGCAGACAGGACACAAGAGATGGTGAATGGGAGGCAGGGAAAGTACCAAACATTGAGCCTGCATTGAGTATATAGTGGCTCTCTCTTTCTAATGCCTGCTGCTTTTGCTTTCTGCTCCACGTGTTGGTGAAAGCATAATCTGAGGAGATAGTGAGCTCAGGCTTTCACAGCTGTTCCATTGCTTGTTTTCTTTGCACCCTCCTTCCTTCTCAGACTTCAGTGATGGTCTGTGCAGATAGTCCCATGCTCCTGTACTGCTTTGGCAAAACAGTGTTTAAGCTTCCTCTTTCCAAGAAGGAATCACTCAGAAGGCAGGATGTTTTCACAGCAAACAGCAGTTTCTTTTACCTGTATAAGATTGATAGATCTGGCCAATGCAACCACCCCTTTGAAAGCAAGGCCTTATTCTATCAGATCTTCTATGATCACTCAGGTTGCTTAATAACATTTTTTTTCTGCATTCACCTTCACTAAAAAAGATTAACAGCTATCAGATGTTTAATGCAATTAACAGAACTGTTGAAAGGGGAAGAACTGAGGCTGGAAGAGAAGGAAGATATTAGGGAATGCTTCTTCAATTAGATTTCTTCAGCTTGATTGGGTCTAATGAAAATCACGCTACAGTATTTAGGGACATGGCTGAAGCAATCATGAAGGTGTTTGCAGCTTAAACCAGCTCTCAGGCATCTGTGGTTGAATTACCCAGTTTGTAGATTATCTGTGCCACAGATAAAGAGCTAGCTTGTGTCTGACATGACTCATTAGCACCAGCACCACATGTACAAGGCATTGCATATTCCAGAGTCAGGTTGGGTCTGGAAATAGTCCAATTACTTCCACTTAGGGCAAAGCTAAAGATTTCTCTCTGAAAACCCATATGGATGTGAGTTGACTCTGTACACCTGTACCTGTATCGTATTCCCTGCTGAACTTCTGGGGAATTGAGTATATAGTGGCTCTTAGGAGCAGCCTGAAGGGAGTGGTTTGGGAAATTTCAAACTTGTTAGGTCCATCTAAAAAGTCACAACAAACATGAGTTCCAATTGAGTCTAACTGGATCCAAGTTAAGTTGGTAAAAAGCCTTGGACCATCTCTGTTCTATGTTCTCACAGATCTGCATGGTTCCTTTTATCCATCATCCAGACTGTCTCAGCATCCTGAGGCTCCAGTGGGGAGCTGATGATATCTTGGAGGATTTGTGAAGATGCAGAAGATTGGAAAAGAGGTAAACATCAAAAGATCCAGTATGGGTCAGATCAAAGTCATTAAAAGACTGAATAAAAAATTACATATTGGACTGTGATGGGGAGAAGAAACTCAGATACAAAGTGGCAGCCCACACAGGTTGGCCAAGAGTAAGTCACACTGAAACAAGTTAATTTCTTTCTACGTTTTGATCCAGCTCTGCCTGTGACTGTGGCTTTTCTTGCTCCTGGCTACGGGTGTTTTCCAGCATTAGCTAAAGATGCAGAGAGGGTGTCAACCAACTTCAGTGCTTGGGTGTTCCTCATTGCAGTCCTCTTCCTAGGAAATGAGGTGGCTTGATGGTGCAACTTCTACCTGGCACTGACTGATCCGTGCTTCGGCAGTAACCTTTTCTGATGAACCTTTCCCAAATTAAGGGTAATTTTACTGCCCCTGGTTCTTGACTGGCAGAATATCAGTTGCTACACCAAAGGGTTTTAGCCAAATCACGACACAGTATGAGGATACAGAAATGTTTAAATAAGGTATCTAGACAACCTTGCTTCTTTCCATTAACAACCCTGTACCTTTCCACTAATTACAACAGAGTAAGAAAGAAAATTAAATACCCTCCTTAAAGTATCTTTAAGTAGCAGTTTGATTCTAAACTGGATTTATGTAGACATTAGAGTTTCTCTATTACAACTGCACTCCACTTGTACACTAAGTAATTATATGACTGGGAAAGGTTGTGCAGGTACTATGTTTGTGTTCTTCCATACCCTGAGATATTTCAGCATACATTTAAAAGAATAAAACATACAACTCCAGACATTGCCTGGAAGAATCCAGTTAAAATTGTGGGGATGTAATAAGAGACACTCTGGTCTTCCAGCAAAAAACACTGTGAAAGACCCAGCACTAATATGCTGCTCCTCACACTTTGCAACCCATATATTCCCTATATGCCACATACAAGAAACTTCCTTTTCTGATTCACCAGTACTTAACAGTGATCAGTATTTTCCAGTCCTTCAACTGATTAACACCTTATTCATCACATACCTGAAGGGAGCCTGAATTACACCTGTGACTGAGATTTTTCTCTTACTATAATTATACACCTACAGCAGAAGTGGAGGTTTCATGACTTTGTCATTGGAGGCAATGGATGTGTCTGTGTGCTGACAGTGATGTGAATTATCCTTCCACCTGTCTCCTGGCTATCGGAGAGAGATCAGAGTGTCTCGCCTCTGGGGTACTGGGTCACATCAGATTCTTCACCCTAGTTCCTTCTTATTTCCTTCCTCCTTGAATTTTGCTCTGTATGTGCAGGAAAATCTGGGACAATCAATCCCATGATTACATTTTAAGGCAGATCAAGTGGCTCAGTTTGAAGATCTCACCTCACTGCAGATACCAATGCGCACCCATCTGTGTCAGAGCTGGCTGCTCTGGGCTCCTCTTTAGTCACTGGAGGGAAATTAGGCCTGATTCACCTTCCCTAGATTAAATATCAGCATCAGCATGAGATGACTCTTGTTGTAAAAGTGTGGGTTCCCTTGCTGACTCCTGAGCCAGCCTGCAAGACATGCTCCAGCATTGATGGCTGCACTGCAGAAAACCTGCAGTGATAGGCGATGCATCCTGCTCCGGGTGAGTCAGAAACTTGCACTTGGAGATCTGAAGAAATAACTTGCTCTGTTGTCCAGACATAATTTCCCACCCCTCTCTACATGACTTATTGCTCTTTCTCTTATTCTATTTTTGTTGCATAGATAATATTTGGGCAGATCCACTGGATTAATTAGCATGACAAACACAGGACAAAATGAAGTTATTTTATGCCCAAATAAAAGAACACCTCATCTGTTGAGATAAAATGCTCTAGGTAGCCTTTCCCTCTGTCCCACCCTCAAATCAACAGGCTTCTAGTCTAAAGTAATATACAATCAAAAATTTGCACTTATACCAGAACAAGCTGGACACTCTTCACCCTCCAGTCACCTTGGAAAGGTTCTCTGGACTGACACAGCTGTGCCAGTCCTCCGGTGCCAAGGCTGTTCCCAATACAGTGTACAATGGGAAAATCCCAGAAGAGACAGAAAAGCCTGGCACTCGCCCGGGGTATGGAACACCTGTTCTGCAGATGGCAGGGTCTGCTGTCCCCTGGGGTGGCAGAAGGTAGCACAAACAAGTGTCAGAAAACCTTCAGAAATGCCCTGTGAACTGACTGGAGACTAATTTGACTTTTTGATTTGCTGTGATTTCCACTTCGGTGCAGCAGCCCAGCACTGCAGGCAGTGCACCTGGGTGCCCACCAGCACTGATTTGGTCTTTCAAAGAAATAATTGCTAATTTGTCAAGCTATGGCTTTAGAGACCTAGTTTCAAAAAAGGCAGCATAATATGTTCTTTCCAGGATCTGAAATGCTCCATTGGATGATTTCCCTGTTTTTTGGGTTTTTTTCATTATTTATTTTGATGTATACATCCAGTAATAGGATAGCATCTAATCCCAACTCTAATGCCACTGGCTACTTTTTAAATGTAACTATATCATGAAGTGCTTTTGCTTAGGAACAATCCTAAGGAACAATCCTTTTGGGAGGAAGAGAGAGAAAAAGAAGAACCTAGCAACAAATAAAAAGCCACAACATTTCAACAAAAAACATTTAACAACTCACATAGAAGCCCTTTCAGGATTATAATCAATTTCAGTGACAATAAATTTGAAGAAGGATTATGGCAATTTAAACATGGTTATAAAAGTCCAGCCTAGATAGGTAGATAAAAAAGACAGATTAAGGATTCCACACCATTCACAGTAACTTTGCTGTGAAGCCTTGGACAGAACTGAACAGTAGGTATATTTACTGAGGAACACCCCGAAAACCCTCATGTGATGTGATTTCTGAAACAAAGCACCCTGAGTGTGGTGAACCCCAATGGATGCTGCTGTGCTGAGAACAGGCAGACTCAGACTCAGTGGCCTCCACTTCTGAAACATGCCACACCACCAATTTACAGCCATGCTGGTTTTGAGCAAGAGAGTGTGAAAATCTACTTTTACATCATAGATACTTGTGATGATTTTTTCTGAGTGCCATTTCATAGGCACATTTATGTAGGTTTTATCCCCTCAAGGAATAAATCCAGGACAAGATGTTCCATAACCCAACCTTCTCAACATTGTTATCCACCTTTATGCTCTGGAAGAAAACTTTTCTTCTTGTGTCCCTCACTCCCTGATACAATCCCAGACAGCAGGATATCCACGAACTGCAGTTTGCCTCCCAATGACAGTGGAAGTTCCCAGCTCCAGCTGGTGCCCAGGGCCAGGGTTTCCCTCCCTACTCCTGACTCCACTGCACCTTGGAAGAGCTGCAGCCCTGCCTGCTAATGATGCACTCTTCAATAGCATCAAAATAATATTTTACAATGTGATGAGACTGACAAAGTACTTCAGCTGGCTGAGGCTGTGGGTGAAAAACACCGAGGTGTCAGGTAAGAGCAGAATGGTGCAGAAAGCCCCCACATCTTTATTTCTGACATCTGAAATCACGCCCTCCAGGGCTCCAACATGACAGGGAGGGCAGGAGCTTGTGCCTAGAATTTTTCAGGAATGTCTCCATTACTTTTAATGACCAGGTATAATTGCAGCACAGATTTTGAATCAGCAAGCTGGAAAGTTTCGACAAGTTCTATCAAAACTTTTGCAGTTCATCTCAAGGACTAACATTACAATAAATGTCATTCTCTAGTTTATAGTTGGAATCCTGGAGTAAGAGCTGACAATTGTTAATTTTATGCTTTCCTTCCTTCTGCTTACTCATTATGTCAGCATATTTCATTTCTGCTACACTTTCTGAAATCAATCTTCATTTTAATGTATAGCTCCCTACTGCCTTTTTTTCCAGTAAACAGATGAAGATTTAGTGTTGGCCTCTAACACACTGAATCCATTTATGATAGTTTACATAATCAGATTTTCAGTGCACTGTAAATCTGTCTTTAAATGCTTACATTGCTCCAGGACTAAACTGGTTAAGTTTCTTAGTTGTTTTTCATCATTTGTGTACAAGTCACCATTTTAAGGAACAGTTAAGATGCTATTTTGGTGGGGCTTTAGCACCTTCTATGTGACATTGATTATTTTTTTCCCCAGTGGGGAATTTCTACGAATGATGTTATATTTCACTATAACAATAACAACTACTTTGGTCGTAAATATCTTCCAAGCTACTAAATGTCAAACTTTCTTTCAGCAGTAGGGTAATTAATCTCTTGAATATAGCAGTTGACTTTTGCAATTAAACAAAGTGATGACATTTCACAGGGAGGAACAAGCAAAACTAGCCAAAACCTTAACATGCAGATGGGTGGTGAGTCTATGAAGCAGCTCTGATGAGAAGCAGGAATGTGCTTCTACAGGCTGCCCATGGGTTTTCTTCATGCATATGGCACCCTGCTTTTAAGCTCTTAGGAGCATCAGGACTAACAGGAGCAAGACACAAGGCCAGGTGTAGGGCAGTGCAGTCAGGGCTCTGAAATGGTCCCTCCCCGCCATGGAGGACCAGACTTCTTCAAGCACAGTGGTTTACTCTGCTGTGTCCTTTGCCAGTGGGCCACAACAGCAAGGTGTAAGCTCAATGGAAGGGCCTGGAAGCTCTGAAGCAGACACCAGAAGAGCCTGCCCAGTTTACCCAGGGATGTGTTGCTTCCGTGGTGTGGATTTTGGAGGCTTCAGTTGAGTCAGGGCTCAACAGACGTGTGTGTGATCTTGCCATGAAGAAATTGGAGGGTGAAGGCCCTCAGCAGCTGCCAGCCAGGCTAGGGCATGGAGACACAGCTTGGGACTGCTTGCATTTGCAAGGGTGGGTCTGACCAGCAGCTAATCCTTCCCTGAAGCCTGACATTTCTTCCTCTCCAGTGTGAGGACAGCTCTACAGAAATGCAACCCATTACACAAGCTGAGTTTTGAAATTTATTGGATAAATCAACAAAATTTTCTCATAAGGAAGCACACTGACTTTGGTTCATACCTTCTCATATAAAGCAGACTCAATACCAGCCACTTTGAACTTGGTTTATAACTGTGCACACTGGGGTGTCATTAAATCATTTTACAAGCTGAACTGGTGTGGAGAGTGAGAAAATTTCAATGGGATGTAACTTGTGAGTGTGGACAGATGCCAAATACAAAGTGTTCAAGTTCAAGGCTGGGAGATAACAGCTTTCCAATGCCACAGCTGGCTTCAGTTGTTCACTAAGATAGCATTACCTTGCAAAACTAAGGGTAAAGGAGCAAGTGATAATATGGATTTAAATGGAGCAAATCCAACACAGTTCAGCTACAGTTGGGTAAGTATCACTTTGTTTACCATATGCCAATACACAGGACCTAATCAAAACAGCCAGACAAATGTCTATTTTAAAATGTCTATTTTGGTCCAGGTAAAATCCTAGGTTTGTCCTGGAGATTTATTTTAAACACACAGAATTGCCTAGATGAGGAGCAAACTGGGAAAAGAAAGAAACAAGTGCTGTGGAAAAGACAGAAGAGAGGAAAGAGCTGTAAGGAGCCAAATCTGAAGTGAAAGCTTGGTGAAAATAAGTCAAAATATTTGTACCCCGAAATACTGAATGAGAAAAAAAACCAACAGAGCCACATAAGCTGTAAATGGTTCACATGGCTCATGGGGACAGCAAGCATTGCCTAAGAATGCTGTCCCTGCCACCCTGATACCAACAGCATGATGATATTTATGGGACTTTGGGATGAGTTTTTTTCTTTTAAAACTTAGGAACAAACCCACACGTTAAAAACTGTGGCCCCAGCACATTATTAAAGTTATGATGTTAAACTCTTCATAGTTTAGAAGTGCTAGAAAGAAGCACATCTGTGCTCTCTGTGCACGTCCTCTGTCGAGTGGCCTTTAGCCACAAACATGGGTTATACCAATAGCTCAGGCTCTGCTGTGCTGGGCTTTCTCCAGTGTTTGACCTCCAGACACCTGTCCCCTGTAATTGTGGGCTGTGGCACTCTGATGAGTTCAGCAGGGTGGGCAGGTAGGAAAATTGTCCTGGAAGGACCTGCTGAATGTGGAATTTATGGAGCTTTCTGGGCTGGATGGCCACATAGCCATTAAGTGTTAAATTGTTCTGTTAGATAGAGACACAAATTCTTCCTAAAACCTCGAATAGTTTCTTTTACTGGTGTCCAGGACTTTGGCCCTAGAACTGGGGGAAAAAAAAAAAAAAAAAAAAAAA
>VZTR01033155.1:49817-83969 GCA_013400775.1 Chaetops frenatus
GAGACACAATGAACACTCAATCCCTGTCCCCTCTCTCTGTGTCATTAATGATATCATAGCTTTCCCTGTACTGTGTCCCACATCTCATATCTTTTCCAGCTTTAGAAGTCCTATTCTCCTGCACTGTTCCTTGTACAGAAGTTGTGTCACACCTTTGCTCACCCTGTTACTCTTCCTGAATGTTTTCTATCTCTTCTCTATCCCTTTTAAGGGCCCAGAACTGCACAGAGCATTCAAGGTGAGGGTGCAAGATGGATTTATGCAGCAGCACAGGGATCTTTCTACTTTATTGGCTTGTCCTTTTGTAGTAATCCCAAACATTTATTTGTTCTCTGACTGTTACAGAGCAGTGATTTTATATTTTCAAGAAAGTGTCTACAGTAGTTCAGCCAAGGCTTCTCTCCTGAGTAGCAGCAGTAAGCACGGAAAACATTATATTTATGTGAAGAGGAAGCTGCTTCTCCTTAAATGCATTCATGGCTTTACACCTGCCTAGACTAAATTTTATTTGCCATTATTTGGGCTGGTCATTCTCTCTCTTGAGGTCTTCCTGAGGACTTCACCATCTGCCCTGGCATTCCCTACCAATAACTTTGTACTTGTACTTCGGCAATTTTGGCCTCCTGCTCACCTCCTCATGCATCTCTCTGCTCTGGCTTCCCACTCCTGCTCACATCTCTCCTTTTCCTTGCTTTCACCTCTCCAAAGACTCACGATATCCTTCAGATTTCTTCACTTGGACCCATCATCCTTAACATTCATTGTCTGCAGCCCACACCATCCAGAAAAGCCATACTATTTTTTTTGTACGTTCTACTTTACCACGTGTTTGTAATCATGTCAAACAGACTTGTACCAACCCTCCAGTGTCTGAAGGAAGACTGTCCCTTCTGCAAGGGAGAGAGAGAGAGAGAGGACAGGATGCTCCTTCCAGGGAAATGAAGTAATACTTAGGAATGTCCGAAATTATTCATGATGTCAGTTTTATTTTTTGAAAGCTATAGAAAATAAAGTTGTGGGTTTTGTTAACAGGAAAAAGAGGATTTATTATCCTTTGTTGACCCTAGTGGTTGGCCAAAGTTTGGATTGTTTCAAATCCTAGCTGTTTATTTACAAAGAACAGGCACTGCTTTCTTTGCTTAGCATGAGGAAACACTTTGCTTGCAGCTGCCAGCTGCTTTCCAGTGAGGGCTGCCTGCAGTCTGTAGTACCCAGCAACACCCAGCAAAGTGCTTTGCCAGCGTAGCTCAGCTCCCTCAGAACACTTGTGTCATGTGCCTGCCTTTTGGATGGTGGATCCTATTGTTACAGATAGCTTACTCCATAAAGGAAGTTAGTGGTTCCCTGTTGCCTAATGAGAATGAATAGGGCTGCGATACCTTCTGTTTCCAACAAGCTTCAGCATGATTTATGATGGAAGGAACTTCATAAGGAGCCAGTGGTCTTCCAGTTGTGTTGAATTTTCAAGAAGAAATACTCTGTTTGAAAACTCTTATTTTTTTCACTACTTTCTTTCATCAGTAAAGCACAGTTCAGACATGCAGTCTTCATACAATAGACATCTCAGGTCTCTGGAAGTCCTAGCAAAGTCAAGCCTTGCTGTAATAATAGTATGGAATTCCACCACTGGATGTAATGTTAGCCAGGCTCAAGACTTCCAGAGATTAAACCCCCGGCTAAGCTTCTCTGTCGACAAGTGGAAAGTAGTACATTGCATCTTTTCTTGTTTTCAAGGATTTGTAAGTGGTCTGTCTCTAATGAAAAGGTTAGGGAGACAAAGAGTTAATTTGGAAACATTTGCCACATCTTTTTGCATTACATAAAAAAATTTCAATAGGTCTGTGAAATTCCAAAAAATGTGTGTGGCAATAACTGACTTCAGCTCCTGGGTCCAAACCTTTGCTTCTTCTCCGTGTTGGGATATCTCTAGGTATTTTCCAGTGGTTTTTCTCATGGGAGTGGTCTGATTTTTCCTCCCTCCATTCAGACTGGTCCATACTACAGTTTGGAACACACCTCTGAGCACCTGAGGTTATGTAGGTCTGAGCAAACCTCCTTGTAGCCTGCTCACATTTTTGTTATGTTGCCCAACATCGCTGCTCATAGCTACACTCAAACACAGCCTTACAGACCAGACAGGCTCTACTACTGCAATTCCCAATCTCCACACAGTGTAACCCAACCCATGGCACAGCAGGAGGGGCAATATCTCTTCAATAATCCAGGGATTTTTTGTTCAGTGCCCAGGCTTTTTCTGAGCTATCTGCTAGGAAGACATGCTCTCTGCTCTGCTTCAGAGGGAACAGCAGAGAGGGCTTTCTAACCGCAGCCCTCTGCTGCATATTCTCCACTGCAGAGGACATAAATGCTTTTTCCCAAGAGGCAGCGCTGCTTTTCTTGTTATGGATGCTGCTTCTCACGCTCCACTTTATAAGAAGACATATATTCAGCCTAAGGTGTGTATAAAGAGCAAAACCAAAGAAGTCCTCCAGTTGTGTCAGTGATGTTACAGCATGTTACCTTCCATGGCAGCACAGCAGCTTCCTTGCTCTGGTGCATGTCAGCACAAGGGTAAAATGCCCATGGGCAGGTTGGTGGGCTGATACAGGCACCTGAGAGCTTTCTCTTGACTGTAACTTTGGTTATTACTCCTTCTTAGGTTTCTCTTCACATTCAGCATCTCAAAGAGCAATTGTCTGTCCAGGGAGAGAGTGTCCCAGGCTCCCTAACACAAAGATGATTTGAAAGTGTGGTACATGAGACTGTTTTCCATATAAGAACCCAACAGTGAGACCTGGGCAGCTTTCTGCATGTGTCACATGCGTTAACTCACGGTTAACCCAGGCTAAGATAGCGTTCAATGTGTCAGACAGGATCTTCTGTGCAGCTGGAGGTGAGCACACACAACCTTGCTAAATCCCCAAAGGCTCATGAGCTTCTCCTGATGGTTCTTCAGTACATCCCCTGTTGCTGTGCCCAAGCTGATGGGAACAGGAGAGAGTGGGATGTTGCCTACAGAAATGCACTCCTTCTGCAGAAGTTCTTTATGTCTGCCATCCCCACTGTCTTGCAGCTCTTTGACTCTTGTGGTCCAAGAGCCTCCAGATACATCTCAGACCTGAGTGGTATCATCTATTCTTTAAGGTTTTGTAAAAATGAAGAGACACCACACTACAAAAGAAAAACACCAACTTGAACCAGTACAGGCCAAGGAGTTACAATGAAACCATTCCTTTTATTGGATAATTTTCGTGATCCTTATTGCAAATATGAAAATGCAGCATGGCTTTTAATGTGTTAAGTTTGTACTACATATACTTTATTAGAAACTAACCATCTCACCTCTCAGATGCAAATAATTGAAATTTCCTATAGAATATGTGATATACATAGTTGCAGTTCCCAAAAAGCCCAAGTGATAATACTTTATACATTTATTTTTCATTGCATTGGCTAGTTTGTCCTTAATCCATAAATAAACTTTTAGTTGTTCAACTTTGAGAAAATCTTTTTGTTAGCAAAAAGCTGATAAAATACAGTGTTTGTGAGTGGAGAAGTAGTTCTGCTTTGGTAAGTTCAGACTCCACTAATGATTAGCTCTTGGTATGCTATAATTTATACCTTGCCCAAACAGGACTTTTGGAAAGTTTGGCTTTACATTTGTAATGCTTGAAGTCACTTGCAACATTATATCCATAAATAGCAACTCTTAGGTCAAACCCCAACATATACATGTTTTATTTCAAGCAGACAAATCTTCTGCTGAAGTTTGAGCAGCAGCTCAACCCAAAGCAGAGGTCAGGAGCCCACAGTGGAAGGTGAGAGGGGTGAAGGACTGCATCAAGCACTCAGGTAAACATAATGCTTGTTAATCTTTGCCCTAGGCATGCAGCAAGCATGGCGGAGTGAGCTCTCATCTGGAAGAGTATTTGGAGAGAAGTATCAAACACGCTATTAATTAACACTCTTGTTGACTTAATGCAAACCTTCCTGCCTTAACAACCTTTCAGATAGGGGTGTGATTGATCCATCCTCCCAGCAGTGCTCCCTACCACACAGCAAATCTGTGTGTGCTGTGATGGACAGCTGGAAACAAGCAGTGAGAGCAGCTGTCCCAGCCAAAGACAGGCCATGTCCCCAGCAGCCTCCACAGCACTGGGTTTGCTGGGTGCTGCACCTGTGTGTGTGCTGCCTCCATGGGAAATCTGCCACCAGCAAGGACATAGCTGAGATTTATTAAAAGGAACTGTGATTTAAACAAATCATAAACAGCCTCAGCACATTCTGGTTCAGCTGGACTCAGCTTGCTCTTTGCCCCTGAAGTTTCTTGTTACTAGGAGCCCAACTACAAAAGCTTGGCTCCTTTCATGTGGTGTCCTGCCAGGCTGGGTCACAAGTGTGCTGCTGAGAGCACGAGTCTACTCCAGAATCTGCCTCTCTGTGGGAGACACAAGTACCTCTTCTTTATTATAAGGAGTCCTGTGCAGTGAATTGCTAAACCATCCAGCATCTAAGCCATCTGGGAGATAATTTTAAAGGCAACTGCTCTGTCACCTTTCTCACACCTCTTCTGTGGATCTGCATGCATAATCCCACCAAGGGCTTTGGACTAGAAGATTGTTTTGCTATAAACAATGACAAGTTTGCTAAAAATGAGTGTCTTACTGTTCTCATCTTACATGTATTTTTGAGGGATGCTGAGAGGTTGGGGATGACATACAGTGGGATCAAATTAGGACGCACAAGAAGGGCTTGGGTCTCCTTTAATAGTGGTCTGAATCTGCCCTGGTTAATTGGTTAATCCTAAAAAATATTTGTCAGCAGCTTGGCTTGTAGGAGTGAATTGTGAGGATCAGTCCAAAGCACGGCTTTTTATTTCATATACAGACCTTCTGATGTTGCAAAGAATACAGGAAGGGTATTTCCTTCAGCTTGGGCTGAGGAATGTGAGAAGGAGTAACAAGAGGTGGTGGTGCTCATCTTCCTGATGTGCCCTACCATAGGCTGCAACCAGGACCTTGTCTTTGCATGGGATTTTATACTGCAAATAGCTATTCCATGTTTGCTCTTTGTTGAGAAAAGAAAACCATTTTAAATAGCACATCCCAGGCAGCAATTTCTAGTACCCAAGAAATGGGTACTTTTGGTGCTGCTACTGGCAGAGGTGAAGGACTGATTGGGTTGCAGAGGCACGAATAAACTTGCACATAGGAGCTGGCCTTTCGGGAGCTGCTTTAAAGCAATTTGACAACACTCTTTCCTTTCTCCCTTGTACCTCTCCTGCCTTTAAACAGCAGATTTCAGCACACACATCTTCTGCTCCTGGACTTGTACATTTAGAGCAAGTGAATTTTCTGCTGTAATTCTGCAGTCACTCTGGGTTGATAATTTCTGCTGCTGCCAGTGTTGCTCCCCACTCTACCCTGCTGTGTCCAAGGGACAGCAGCCCTTGTTCCCTATGACCAACTGCACAGGGAGGGACAGTCCTGGGGTGGGACCAGCACCAAGGAGGGGGTTTCATGGAGATCTGGTGAGGCAGAAGAGAGGGACCAACAGGCAGGTGCACTGGTGTTCTGCTATATTAGAGGTATTTCTGGTAGTAGGGGGTTATATCATTAAATGGAGAATGTATAGCAGAAATTTCAGCATGAACCTTGTTTCAATGTCCCTGATGTGAACGGCTGTGCAAAGGCTTCTTTGTGTAAGAGAGGCTGCAAATGAAGGAGCAGGATACTCAAGGCAAGAGAGATTTTGGTAAGTGTCTGAAAAGGAAGCTGCTGATGCAAAATTTCCTCTCTTGAGCAGCTCAGCTCTCAAGGCAGCTTAACTCTGTGTGGGTCCCAGAGCCAATACGAGCAGAGGTGCTGGCACTGGGAGAGCCCAGGTGGGATCAGAGGCAGGTGCTCCCAACAATGTACCCCCTGATACCTCCTTGTTTGGTTTCCCTCTCCTGCACCCCCTCCCCTTTAAGAAAAATACTGTTTGTTATTTGGTTCATAATTTTGGGAATAGGGAGACTTTATTTGCCAAGCACCAGCTTAGCTCAATTTTCCTGTGTTTCTACATGGAGGTCTTGCACCAGTGCTATTTATAATGATACTGTTAAATCTGAGGTCTGGCATTGTGGTGGGTGTGATGGCTGGCAGAAGGTCTGCCCTCTAATCCTACTTCTGCTTTTGCATCTTTCTCTCACTCAGTTCAGGATGAAACGTTCCTGTTCTTTTCATGGCTTGGTTTTACACCCTGCTTAAAGAAGAATATGTGTGCTATGTAATAGTACTTGCTCATTCTTCATCAGATGTGACCAACCTAGAGGTAAAAGGTACCAGGAAGATAAAACGTCATTCTAACACAGCAGGACTGAGCCACAGGACAAGTCCAGAAGCAGCTTTCCAGCAGTGTGGCCCTGCCAAGGAATCAGGTGCTGCTGTGGCTGCTGCCATCGAGGGTTGGGTTTTTTTAATTGTGTCACTTGAAACATGGCTGTGAGCATAATCTGAAGAGAAAGGCAGGGAAGAAGAGGGCAGTGGGCGGCCCTCCCACCAGGCTGCCTCCTGATAGCTCCACCTCTGCCTGACCAATCCCTGCTGCACTGACACAGCTGTGTTTAAACATCTCTCTCTTCTTCTGAGCTCCAATAGTGCTTTTTCACAGAAATCTCTGCCTTTTGGCTGGTGAACAGGGAGAAGATGAGCACTTCTCATGGCTTTCTCTGTTCTCAAGGATGGAGGCTCTTCAGACCTTTAATGAGACCTTCATTGTCCAAATCCAAATACCTTTCAATCCATTCTCTGTTGAAATGATGCATCAGATATCTGTGCTAGAGCCATGAGGATTTGGCATTTGCAGATAGGCAGGAGAAAGGGCAGTGAGAGGAACCATTTTCTCAGTAACAGACTCTGCTGAGGGCTGTGTTTATGTTAAGCCCTGCTCTCACATTTCAGACCAGTGCAGAGTGCCATCCATGGCACCAAAATTCACAGGGTGGTGTATGTGTTAGTGGATTCCACCTCTGTGGACTTTCCTGATTTCTGGCTGCTGCTCAGCTGACAGAAGTGCTCAGGTCCAGACCAAGCCTTGTTTCTCTGGTAGGCTTCTCCCACGTTGTTGCCCATCAAGGTTGCCCATGAAGTTTTGACTGGGAAGTGCAACCACTGATGCAAGATGGGGGAAAAACTGCAATGCCTCCAGATATATTTGCTTTTTAAGAATCTGCCTGCTGAGTTGGAGGGTGTCTGGTGTACACCAGGAGCTTTCAAATCCTCCTCCTGCCCAACACAGCATTACCTCCCCCATCCACACCAGGCTGGCACTAACTGGCATCTCACCAGTGCAGACTGCACTGGCAGAACCCCCATAATTACATTCATATTCAGGCATCACTTGTAGTGTTGCTTGGCCTAGTCTTTAATTGTATGAACAGGGAGACATCAGTGTCATCAGGGAGAGTAATAGTCTCCCCTCATGCTTCAGTAAGAAAGTTTCCAATGCAAACAGTAATACCATGATGGATGGTTTTTCAATAGCTCTTTTACAAAGCAATGAAGAGAAGGAGAATTTGCCTTTAAAGATATAAAATTGCCCAGCTGAGTGGGTGCATAGCAGTGGCAGCATCACGCCAGCAGCACCGGGTGGGTGCCTGGACAGCTGCTCCAGCTGCACTCCCCAGAAAGGGCTGAGCTCCCAAATCTTATGTCCAGAGAAAGTAATGGAAAATTCTGTGTTAGGGAGTGCATAACTTACCTGAGACCACACTCTGCAGAAACTTCTTATCTTGCTTCACATTCTTTTTCTGAATAGGAAAAAATGAAAAAAGGAAATTATTTCTCTGGAGTGCTTTGATGAATGCTATTTGTAAATCCTTTCAATTATTTTTTTTTCCTGTTATGGAACCCTGGAAGGCCAGTGTGTCCTTTTTGTGGAGTGTTTGCAATCAGACATGACCACATCTGTAGAATATTCCTGTCTTGTAGATGATTTCTCTCCCTCTGCTGTGTCAGAAATTAGCCTGCCTGGCTGAATCTATGCATTTTGAAACAACTATCAAGTTTGTACATCTGTGCTTTTGGGTTTTTTCAGTTTGGGTTCCCCCCCTAGTTAATACACAGAAGACTTCTCCAATTAGCCTGACTGACTTACATCTTAGCCACTTCTGCTGGATACTCTGGCAGTCCCTGCAGCTGCAAGGAAGTGATTACCAAATTTTAAAGGAAAAATGAGCCTGCCCTCTAGCTGCTGAGTGCACCCTCATCCCTGCTTCCTCGACTTTCCTAGAGCAGCCAGACAAAAAGTCAGTTTTGCTTCCTCCCCTCAAGCTTCCCGAGCTCTGATGGTCCTTGTCCTGCCCGGGGCTCCATCTGCCTTTGCCACACTGTTCCTCTGCATGGACATGATCACCTGGGTGGCCATAACTGATAAAGGACAGCTGTGTGACATTTGCACAGCTAAGCTGGCTCTCCAAGCCACAGGGCAGCAATTTATGGTTTAATTTGACTGGCATTGCCTTTGTCATGGTGAGGAACCCGTTCTTGAAGGGCAGGACAATGTCTCACAGCCCCCAAGGTCTGATGATGCACTGCACCCGAGGTCAGCACCTGGGTTTAATCCATGTACAAGATAAGGACCACACTGATGAGGGGAGAAATTGTTTTAGGGGTGTCAGCATAGCTCAATGATTTTTGGCTGTGGTAAAGCCTAGCACTGGCCTTTCACAAAAGAAAGTAATTTCTCCAGTGGTCTGAAAGAAAAAAAAAAGGTACATAATTTCAGAAATACTGAAAGAGTTGCTTTGAGTGTTTTGGATTTTTTTCCTAGAAAAATCAAAGAATTCCTCGCAGAGAAAACTTTCAAGTACTTTCAAGATGAACTATTCTGTTTTCAAGCCTTTGAAAAGTAAACCAAGAAACAAATATTTAGGTAAAGTGGCTTCTTTTTTAATGCTGCCTCTGCCTAATGAAAGTGCTGGAGATAACATAGGTCAGGTCCAGTTCCTTTCTTTGCCCAGAGTGACTTGGACAGCCATTGTCCAGATTTAGTGATGATAAAGTTCTTCCTTTCACTCAGCGAATGCATACTGTGTGTCCTCTGACAGGCATCCTGGCTGGAGCTGGGCTCGCCCTGAGAGACCGTGGTGCTGGCAGTCCGTGAGGGGTTTCCACTGACCTGCTGTGCAGACACTGTCTCACTTTGCTGGCAGCACGCTGGGCCTGACTGGGGCACACAGGCATTTAATTAACACAGGGGTTAGGCCACCTTGCTGAGAAGGGAACAAGACTAATCAAATTACCTCTTTTGTAGGCAAAACACTGTTCTTAACAAAAATTTCCTTTTTCTTAGAGAAATGGCCTAACTGAGAGGCTATGGTATAACACCTTCTGTCAGAATGAAAATGGCTGTAGGGCACTCAAAAACAGCTGTTGAGTTGAATAATAAAATCCTCCCTGACCTTGAAGTTAGGAAGAGGGAAAGAGGAAGACCACTTTAAATATTTCTGATTTATTTTTTTCCTTGGAAAACTAGGATTTCAACTAACACGAACCTTGTGGTGAGTGTCCGCCATCGCTGAATGCTTAAAAGTAAAATGTACAACCTCCTCTCTGCCAGATATGTGGTTAAGGTGGTGGGGCAGAGAGGCAAGGCAGGCAGCCAAACGGGTTCGAGCTCTGTGAAGGCTTTGAACATGACAGGAAACAGGAGAGAGCTGTAAACACAGGCCAAGGAGATGGAAGTTTCTCGGTGCAGTTCGAGAGTGCAGTGAGGGGCTGGTGGCAGGCGGGGCTGGGGCGGAGCAGCTTCTCAGAGGTGCTGGGGCTGTGCTCCTCAACAGCGAGCTTGAGCTGTAGGGAACAGCGGGCAGAGGCGGCGTAAATCACGGTTGAATCTGTTAATCACGGTTAATAAAGAATTTTCCACTTGGGAAGCCACTAGGTGGCATGCGAGGTGCAGCAGAAACGAAGAGCGAAACCAGGAGGCAGAAGAGGCTCCTCACAGGTCGGAGGAGGGGCCATCGCTGGCTCAGGCTCCGGGGCACAAGAGCCAGCTTGTTCCAGTAATTCTGTATTCCAGCAGATCTCAGCTGTGTGGGTGTTGTGTTGTGGGGTTTTGTTTTGTTTGATTATTTCTCTGGGATTTTATTTAATTCGGGTTTCTTTACATTTAATTTGTTTGTTTGTTTGTTTGTTTGAGCGGATTTTTAAATGTTTTCTTTGGATTTTTTTGGTGGTGTTTGGTGGGTTTTTTTGGGTTTTTTTTTGGTTTTTTTTTTTTTGTTGTTGTTTTTGAGGGTTTTTTGTTTTGTTTTTGGTTTTTTGGTTTTGGAGGGTTTTTGTCTTTTGTTTGTTTGTTTGTGGGGTTTTGTTTGTTTGTTAAAGGTCACTGAAAAGAGTAAGTCTGGGGATTGTGGGACACAATATTTTAGCAGGCTCATGGTTCTCTGTAGGTACCTCCTGGGGTTCAAACCAGAAGAGATGTAGCCACCCACTCCCTTGGCAGGCTGTGTCTGAGCCTTCACAGCAGTTATCAGTTACTTCCTGCTGTCTTTCCAGCTTTAAACAAAGTGTTATTTTACACAGATATTCACTGAGAAGGCCTTTATCTATGGCCAGATATATTTTTTTAAAGGTCACTGAATAGCCACCATCGCTCTATACTATTACACTGTTGGAGCTGTTATCCCGCTCTGTCATCTCTGCCTTGTAGTGAACCATTTGGTAATTTTCTTGTGCTTTTTTTATTCTGATGTGTGTTCGCTTTTAATGTTCAAGTTGAACAAACTCCAACAAAGATCCCACACAAACCCAGATGACTAATCAACTTATTTGTAGCAATGGGTCATAAACACATCTTTGTTTCAATAGGTAAAAGCATCTTCTACAATGTGCTTTCAATTCATTCCTCCTCGTGATTTTTGCAAGTAATGCCATGGAGGTCTCTTAAATTCTCCCAGTGCATTGTTGGCATACACCAGTTAGGAAATAACCCTCTGTATCCTGGTCCTCTGGATTGCTTGGTCATGGAACAGAATGTTATTTTCTCCCAGCTATCCAGCTTGCAGGAATATTGCAGTTTGGAATAGAAAACTTAGTTAATGAACCAATTGAATGGTATGCTAAAATATATGCAAAATAAAGCTTACTTCTACAAAAAAAAGTGGAAGTGTAAATAGCCCAGGCTATACATGGAAAGATACAGGTTCTACCTAGTTATGAATCCTGGTTTCTAGGAAGAGAGAGGTAGAGAAGTGTTTTGAAAGGCAAAGAGGAACCTTGTTCTGCACTAGGCATCCTTTGTACAACCACCACCAACCACCCATGAAAGCTGTAGGCTGGACATGTGAAACCTGAGGGCAGGAACACATTCCCACTCCATCACTTATGAAGAGAAGCCAGTCCCTGATTTGATTATGAATAACAAGGACTCATCATTAGCTCTGGAAATGGAGTGCTGCCTTCATTTTTCTGCCCCATCCAATATTTGGGTAGTATTGGCTGTATGATCTCCATCTGCAGCCTACACAGCTATCAAGGGCTGTCAAGACATCCATGGTTCTGCTGCTTCAAGTCTTGAGTGAATTTATAACTGAAAGAACAACTTAGAAGTTTTAGGAAAGACTTGCTGTTTTGACTACATTTTATTTTTCAGCATAAACACCATGAAGGGCTCTTCAAAGCAAACCCATGTGTTTGCTGTTGTAATTTCAGCATTTGCTGTCAAAACAACCGTCGTGGTGGCTCTCTTGTTTCTGTGGTATGTGGGCCTGTGTGGCTGGCTTTTGGCTCAGCAGTTCAGAAGAATCTGTAGAACTGAGCAAAAGGGTGAAGGCAGTCCAAACAGTTCAAAAAGGAAAACCAAACCCCAAACAAACAAGTTATTTAGTAATTTTTGACTGATTTTCTCATTTTGTCTAAGGATTCAGGCTGCAACAATTGAGCGTCAGGGTTCTATATATTTCTGCTGGTTCAAAGTAAATAGCTGTTTTGTGTGGGAGCAGTGATGGACCTATACTGTGCTATTTGATTAGCAATAAGATGCATTAAAATGTTGAGGTAGCATTGGATTTACTGTGAAGAGAGTTGGTGCTAAAGGAGCCCAAACTGCCTGTCTTCAATAATTGTCTTCTGCCCTCTGCTTAGTTAAAGCCCAAGTAAGGATACAGTCTACACTGCATTTGCTTTTGACATGCTGTTGATGCATACTGTAGCCACACAGGCACTGAGAACTTCTTGTAACAGGAACAGATCTTGGAGAAAAAATGTCCATGAGGAACACCCAAATGAGGATGGTTTCACTCTCACAGATGTCTGAGAAATCAGAAATATTCACGGTTTACTTTAGGATGAACTTCGATTCCTGGGGCCTTTGCTGTTTAGCAGAAAGGTAATGGAGGTCTTTTACCTCTGTAACAGCCTCGAGGTAACCAGTGAGGCATTCACTGGGCAGTGACAGAATAAGAGGCAGTCCCTGATCATGCCTGGTTTCAGGTGGGAGCTCTGCACCCTCTTGCCCATAGACAACAGGATGCGATAAGGCATGCCAAGGGGGCTCCTTGAGAAAAACTGTTTCACCTGATTTTATTTGCCAACCTCAACCCTTGCTTTCCTGCAGCCTGGCTGCTCTCACAGAACTGGGGATGGTCTCTCTTGCTTGGAGAAAAGGTTATATATCCATGGGTCTATAGCACTGTGGCCTTAGGCTGTGTTGTGGGTTGAAAAGGTAATTTTTTACCTACAAGGATTTTTGCAGCTTCCTGCGGGTACAGCTTCCTTCAGGCCTGGAGAACCAATTAGGTAGCTAGTTCTAAGATAAACATTCTGTTTAGCCACTTAAAAAAGCTGAATACGCCTCTGTGATTTAGCATTTAAGAAAGGAGAAGCCCGAGACTCACTCTCTTGCTTCTGGCTTCCAAACAGGTAACAGCAGAGCCCACACAGCCCAGCCAGGCCTGGGCCGGGCCAGGCCCTCTCGATCGGGCCCTGCCGGCTCTGCAGGACCGGGCTGGGCTGGGCTGGCTAAGGCCCACTCGACCGGGCCTGGCGGCTGAGATCCCGGCCAGCCCTGCCCCTGTCCCCCATCTCTGGGAGTGCTGCAGCCCCCGCTCCCCTGCCTCCCTGGGAAAGGAATGCAGCAGCTCCGGCCACTGCCCAGCAGAGATCGTGTGACCCACAACGCAGCCTGGGAGAGATCACAACTCTCTCCGTACAGAAGAAACCGACATGGAGATACCAAGGTCAGTGAAGAAGGGGCTGAAAGCCCAGGGGGAGGAGAAAGAGGAGATGCTTTAAGCTGAAATTCTGAAATGGTAATGGACTAAGATATATCAAACTATTCCTTAGAACTCATGACTGCAACTGGGGGGATGCAACGTTCTAACTTGATTTCCACCAACTTGTCTTGATGAGATTAATGTGAACTGTGCACTAGTATTAAGGCCTCACATCTCTACTCTTCTACCAGAACAGCTCATCCTTAAAATAATACCCCAGCAAACAGAGGTGAGCCCTTGAAAACAGTTGTGGGAAGAGCTGTGTGTTGAGGGAAGGAACTTTCACATTGCAAACAGATTTCCTTTCCGGGGGGGCTGATTCGCTGTGATGTAAACCATGAAAGAGAACTGTATTCTTGTAGGAAAGTCTCCATGGCATGACAAGAGAAACTCTTCTCCCAACTGAACTGATGAAGGCCTATTTTAAAGGTGGTAAACTGACTAAAGTTTTTAAAAAGTTTTTTAAAGGTTTTGTCTCTTTATGTTATTGATGAAAAAAGAGTTGTTGGTAAAGAAAGAGAAATGAGGTGGGGGGGGGAAGGGGTCTGAAGGTGTATTCTAATTATTTATTTTTTTTTCTTTTAGTTCTGCTAATAAAACTATCTTTTTATCTTTTATATTTTGAGCCTGCTTTGCATTTCTCCTAATCCTTATCTCACAATAGAAAATGAGTAAATAATTTATTGGATGCACTGGTGTTAGACCAAAATGCTCAACCCACTACATTAAATTAATGCCTGGTGTGAGAAGGCAAACTGAAACCAGTACATGAATTAGTGTTTCTCCCCAGTTATTGAACCTAACCTGCTACAGGCTGGTTGCCTGGACTGGTGCCTTCAAGTTTTTGACATTTTTCATCTAATGGTGAGCTTAATCAGTTCTCAGTAGTGTCACATTTCAGCTGGGTTTTGACAGTAAGAGAGCATGCTCTGGATGCTAGTAGGTAGAGTTGGAGAAACACAAAGTGGGCTAGAGGAGGGGTCCCAGAAGGAGGGATGATCATAAGGAATGATACTACAAAGGATTGACCAGAACCCCCTATCTGGGCTGTGGCCATATCCCATCTGACCTGTTCTGCAGGGTCTTGGCTACATGAACTGGGCTTCCAAAACCCCACCAGATACAAGCAGAGGGTTTTTATGCTGCTATTGCAACACCAGTTTTCCAAAGAATTTTAGGTGAGCTCACCACTGTTCCATTCAGACTCCTTGGAAAAAGATCATTCTGGCTCCACTTCAGAGTGTTTATTTCCTCACCAGAAACTGGTGTCCTAATCCAACCTCAGTGATGTAAGGCACAGATAGGGAGGGGCCCTGGTATTTGGCTTCAGGCCAGCTCAGCAATAAGGGCACACATGCAGCACTGTCAGCAGGGATTTTAATTTTAATTTTCTACAACTAAAACAACAAATTTTTTTCCTAAAAATTTTCTAAAATGTTGAGTGCTCCTACACTCTCAGCCAAAACAGCTGCCTGGTAAAACTTTGCAAAGTAGAGGCTGATCCAGGGTTTGCACTTCGATATTGAAGTAGAAATGTTGCTTAGTACTGTGGGAAAAGAATGAAGTTCCTCAGGCAGTGCTAGGTTTTTAAAAAGCAACTCATGATCATGTGTTTTATTTCCAGCTCAAAGTTTTTAGAGCATGTTCCTCACTAAAGGGCCTGCTTGGTTTTCCAGGCATTGTGCTGGGCTATGTGGTACAAACCACAGGCAGCTCACTTGCAGCACATGGAGCAAGAATCTTCTGGTCTTATGGGCAGGAAGAACCCTAATTTAAAGAATCAAAATTAGATCACAATTAAAAAATACTTTGATGCATTAAAATTTTGCCTGTTGAATGCTGAAATGTTTGGAATGTGAGGGCTTTGAATGTTGAAATATCTTAATTAGACTATGAAATAAAAATATTCTGTTCTGGCAGCGTCCATACAGAACTTCTAGCCTTATCCAAATGAGTATTTACATTTTTTTCCTATTAAATGTCACTGAAATAGTCCTGTTTTCTAGGGTATCTGGGTTTCAACACAACTGTGTTTACCCATGCACACCATTCTGTTAGAAAATTTTCAGCTCTTTTCAGCCTTGACTATTGGCTAATATAGAAGCAGTTAACTTACGTGGTGTATAAATTTGCTCTAAGAAACTACTCAACAACATTATTTTAATTAAAGCTGCACTAATGCATGTATGTTTGAAACCTGGATAGAAACATCTTGCACATCTCTTCTGGCATGAAGACTGTGGACAGTGTTAAAAGGTTTTGCCCTTCCTCAGGTCTCGCACATCTATTAGGACATGTGATACAATGGTTTATTGTAAATTTTAGGAGATTCAAGTTGCAGTGTGCTGGAAAAGGAAGCAGTAAGGAGGAAAAGGAGGAAAGTCAGATAGTTCCAGATCCTCTGATGGTCCTGAGTTCCTCTGTCAAAATGTGATGCACATACTGCCCTGTATTTTTAGTTTCCCTTATCATGAGATGGAAGGGCTGGACAGATACCAGAAAAATTTGTAGACTCCCTGACTGCACAGAGGGACAGAAAATGGAAACAGTCTTTAAGTCCTGACACTGTATCAATTCACAAGGTGAATTAAGGAAAGATTCTTCTGAGTAATTGTTCTGTAACTGCACATGCAAGAAGCGACAGAAGTAAAAACATTTTTCCACTTGGAAATGTTATTCTTTCAGAGTGCCCTGTTTTCCTCCTGCGATGATGTGGTGACAACCTATTATAAACATGAACAGCACAATGAATAGTATGTCCCAGTTAGAGGGTCAGGAACAAAGCTCCTTAAGTCACAGAGGGAAGTGTCTTTTTGAATCCATTTATACTATCCCAGTGCAATGACTAGATTTGCTGAAAAAATTCTCAAATGGTTTTCATTCAATTTATTATTATTATTATTGTTGTTGTTGTTGTTATCATCATCATCATCACCATCATTATTATCATTATTATAATTTTTATCATTATCATATGATGTTCTTGTATTCTAGTACTTGAAGCTGATAGCAAAGGTAGCAACCATATAGTGTAATTATTACAGTTGCTGTTCTGATTTTAATTTAAGATCCTTGAGGCCAAAACTTTTATGTGCTGCAAATCAAGGGCACTCTAGTGAGTGCTTTCTTGGCTTCCAGAGAGTGATCACCAGTGACAGCTAAAGATCTCATCTATTATTTATCAGCTTTATCATATTTTCAGTTTTGTGGGCAGTGGAGTAATAAAACACCTCTGCATGGGAAATGATTTAACATCACAGGGATTGATCCAGCAATAACCTGGCCATCATGCAGGTAGAGAACATGAACACTGGAAGCTTTATGGAAGAGGTGGTGTGCCAAATGCTGGAATTTTTTTATTGATCACCTCTCATAATGCCTTTCCTTTTTAAAAAACCTGCAATATTCATCCATGCTGAAAATCAGAAAGGGCACTTTCATTGCCCATTTCTGCAGAACATGGTGCTCAAGCATGTGCCAGACACTACTGTTATTACCAGAAGTGCTACACCAGCTTGGGAAAATGACCTTACTAGGACTGATGCTAGGTTAAATTTCCATAGAAAAGCCTGTGTGCTCCCCTGCCATTCCAGGAAACCCCATTAGTGGAAGCAGATGCTTCCTACCAACCTGACACTCAGTGCCTGATGTCCTGAACCAGGAGGGACTGGTTCATGGCAGACCCCATAAAAAGGGCACTCAGACTCTGTAAAGTATCATCTAAAATTCTGTTTATTAGAGTGTCTTGGTTTCAACTGCAATAGAGTTGGTACAGTATTGTGTTTCAGATTTAGTATGAGAATGATGTTGATAACACTGGTGCTTTATGTTGCTCAGTAGTGTCGACCCTAAGACAAGAACTTTTTAGTATCTCATGGTCTGCCAATGAGCAGGGGCACAAGAGGCTGGGAGGGAGTGTGGCCAGGACAGGGGACCTGAACAGGCCAAAGAGTTGTCCAGTTAATAAACTGGTTGAAGTTGGCCAGGAGCTGCTGATTGCTTCTTGGGGTGGTGAGCAATTATATTGGGTATCACTTCTTTTTCTGGGGTTTTATTCCTCTCTTTTCTTCTCTTTGTTCTCTCTCTTTTTATTATTATCATTATCATTATCATTATCTTTATCATCATTATCATTATCATTATCTTTATCATCATTATCATTATCTTTTATTTCATTTAATTATTAAACTGTTTCTGTCTCACTGGTTTTACCTTTTTCTGATTCTTCTGCCATTCCACCAGTATGAAGAGGGGACAAAGGGGGAAGTGAAGCCAGCAGCTATGTGGTACCTCAGTTGCCATCTAGGGTTAAATCCTAACATGGAGAAAACACTATAAAAATCTTACATCCCTTCAGACAGCAGGAGCCCTGAGGTCTACACCCACATGCAGCATATTTTGCAGACTGCTCCACACAGAGGATTACACCAGTTTGGCGATTTGAGCTGTTACAGGATTTTCTTACAAGATAACAACTCTGCTCCTCATATCTACTGTGTCAGACCGTGGGGATGTTCACACCACAGCTTCATGCTGCACTTTTGGACAAAGGCAGGACCATGCTGGTGATGTAATTGCTGGTGCCAAGTGGGAGGTGCCCACAGACTCCTGCATTACAACTGATGGTGAAATTTGCTCTGTGGCTGCAGGGTACCCCAATGCACACACAGGCTGTGCTCCACGGGTCACAAGGTCTTCTGTGCTCAGTGCTCCCCCAGTCAGGGTCACTGCAAGGAGGCTGCCCTGCATCCTGATCTCTTACAGAAGCTGTCCCAGCTGGCAGTGCTGCAGAAGGGGGGCTCCCGAGGGCCACCTGCAGCAGCTCTGTGGGCTGCAGACCTGCTCCATGCCCCGATGTTATGTGCCAGTTATCCTGCAGGCACACACCAACCGGGAATTATGGCTCAGGCATATGGGCTAATGCACTGCCTCTTGCTGTGAGATCATTGTCTTCTCAGCTCACCTTTCAGCAAACCTTGCTAGGGAGGTTTAAGACACCTGTAAAAGCCCTTTGGCAGGTGAAAACTGAACTTCATTTCAGTGTTGTCAAACTCCTGCACGTTGTCACTAGGCAGATGTTCTTTAAGCAATGTAGAGTTACACTTCATTGACACGAATGACTCAAGTGTCTTTGTGCACCAGCTGATTCATGCTGGCATTTTTATTATTCTGCAGCTATTGTAGAAAAATAGGGTCCTGATCCCCTGTCACCCCACCCAAATCTGTCATTGCTCAGGCCTCTTTCAAGGAAGTGGGAAAGGCTACCAAACCAGAAGAGCAGCCCTCCTGCTCCTCAGCACTCAGGATGCACTGCTGCAAGCAGGCACAGGGTGTGCACAAGCTGAGCACTCCTGCTGATGACCAATATTTCAGCACTGACAACAGACCATGGTAGGGACATGGCAGGACTAAGGCAGCGACCTCCCTAAGCACCTGATGGATGCTGCAAAGGTTTTCCTTTTCCTTTGGTGCAAGTTGGGTAGAAGATGGCAGTGTGGAAGGAGTCATTGAGAAGTGCATGGGGACCCCAGCCCATGGGGGCGTTGGGGAGGGTGGTGGTTGGCAGGCAGCAGGAGCTGCCAGGACCACCCTGGGGCACTGTGTTTGATGGGCTGGTGCTTGCAAAACACAGATGCCTCAGCTCAGTGCTCTGCAACGGCTCTACTGCAGAAAGCCACATTGTCTCTCCTTGATCAGTGTTCTCATTTCTGTTTGGACAGGGCAATTTTACTTTTCTTGCTCTGAAAGAAATACCTTTAAACAAAGTTGCTTTAACCTCCACAGAGGGTTATTACAAGTTACTCAGGCATGCCTCGAATGTGCAGTGGAGCTGCACAGGCTTCAAAAATCAGATTATAAACCTGGAGGGATGTGTTCTTGAGGCGTGAGTCACCTTAACTGTGACATATTCATTTGGACTGTTTCTGCTTAAAATAGAAACTCTGAGCATCATACAGCAGCAAGAGGTGACAAAGGATAGACAAAAGCCTCCAAGCACTTCATCCCAAGGGAAACACAGCAGAGAATGTGCCCAGTCCCAGCAGCAAGGAGCTGTACCCACAGATCTTGCTGGTGCAGTTGGTTGGGCTCCTACCCCAGGCACATGGCACAGCATAGAAGGAAGTACTTAAGAGTACTTAAAGAAGTACTTGTGCTGATGTGACCTGAAGGCAAATACTGTTTTGGACTGTCTCTCATAGTTTTGGACTGTCCCTCATAGTTTCCAGGTGAAACCTTTGGCTGTGGTGCTTGCAGCCTGAGTGGGGATCTGATGTGGGAGCAGGGAGCTTCTCAAGTGCTCCCACTACTGTGCCCAGAGCTTCTGCCTCCAGCCCTGACAGTGCCCAGAGCACTGCTGGCATGGGCTGACCTGTCTCTGTGCCCTGCAGCAGGGCTCAGTGCCACAGCCCAGCCCTGGTGTGCAGTGAGGTGGTGAGGGTGCATTGGTGTGCAGGCTGTGCCCCACATGGGATCCCAGAGCCTGACACAGCCAACAGCAGGGAGCACTGCCTTGGGGTGCCTCAGGAGAGGCAGCCTCTCCTGGGGGTTAAACAAGCCTGAACTGACAGTGCCTCCAGGAAGAATTTGTGGCTGCTGTGAAGGATTATGTTGGATGAGATTCAATGGCACTCCCCTGAGGAGCCATGGCTGAGTGCTGCTCTGTCCCACAGCCAGCCACTGCCCTCAGCAAATGGTGGAGCAAAACAACCTGGAACCCTGTCCTTGTCTTTGTACCACAGATGAATCAGGGCCTGAGGTGAGAGGAAAGGCAAAGCACCAGTTTGGCAACTCTTTCTAGTCAATGAGTAAGCAAGGTCTGACAACAATCTGCTGACCATCCCATCATTGCTAGTGGTGTCCCCTGATTTACAAATGCCCAGTTTGACTTCAGCAGAGGATTGGGCACTTGTGTAATGCAGCTCTGCTGTTATACAACTAACTCCAGCCACGTTTTCTGGTTTCACTTGCGATTCATATCACGCACGAGCTGAAAGGTTCTCAGTGGCTCCTCCCAAACAAAAGTCACACTGCATTATTTAGGTTAAGGTTCGAAGTGCTCAGACCCTTGAGCAGCAACAGGCACATCAAACAAGTTGACAGCAGTTAATATTTACAGGGCCAAAGCTCACAGAAAATTAATAAAGTCTGTGAGATGATCGTGAGCAACAATTCCAAAACCAGAAGTAAAACTTTCCAGATTGAAGGGACAGTAGAAGACTCATCAGTGTCTGACTATGAGGTTTGCTTCTCCCTTGTACAATGCTGCATGTACAGCTTAGACTGAAAGCTTCTGACCCTAAAATCAGGCTTTATATCACATGCCTCAAAGAAAGGACTTGTAATAGGCTAATCCCAAAGGTATCTAGTTCATGGAAAGCTTTCTTGGAATTTGTGCAACAGCAAAATATTGCAGACTGGTGCTTCCTAAGTTGCGTTATGGTCTGTAGGACATGGGCCTATGGGCAGATGTTTTTGGGATACAATTTTTGGGATACTTGCAGACTGATAACTTTGTGCAATCCCAAATTTTTGTGGCATGCAATGTAGGACTCTGAGAATTATACCATGCAAGAAAAAGCTTCTGAAACAGGGACACAGAGAGAAGAACAGACAAATCCTAGGGCCTGCCCTCCAGCTGTTTACCTGTAATGTGTGTTTTTGACCTGAAGCCCAGGGAAGGTCTCTCCTGAAATTGCTCCCATGCAGCACCCTGGTGTGAAAGCCCACGAGCTATCACTGGACATCATTTTGCACCTCCTGCTTGGCAGCTCCAGGATAAATCCAGCTGGAGAGCAGGATAGTGGTCCCATTTTTTGGGACAAGAACTCCATTTGATTTAGCTCATTTCTGAAATCCCTCCTCATGTAGAGGGCATGTCCCTGGCCAGGCATCTAACCTGGTACTTGCCCCAGAGTTACACACCAGACCAAGAGTCTACAAAATCAGGGGAGTGGTATGGGGGAGTGGTGTTCAGTACACCACATTTTTTATCCCAGATGATGTTCTAACTGCAGGCATGTTTGTGGAGCCAGAGTTAAGCTGAGACTAGATGCAGATTGAGGCTGAGTCCCCTCACACTCTGTCAGGGGAAAAGTACCCAGGACAAGAGGCAGGGAGAGGGCAACTGAGGACGATACACCACAAGAGAGGTGCAGAGGAGTCCAGTCATGGCCAGAATGATGCTGGTCTAAAGGGGACCTGGGAATTCTACCTATGGCCACAGAGCTCAGGTGTAATCCCTGGAGAGAGGAAGGCTTAATGCAGGTTGATTGTTGTGGGGCTGGGGCTGCCTGGTGCTGTCCTCACTTGATACTCTTGGGGTCTTGTGATCCATCAGCCTTGCATCCCAGAAGATCTCTGAAACAAAAAATCCTGCTAAGAAGCCTCCCATAACCACGCTGTAAGTACACAAGTTAATCCTCCACTCCCCTCCTCCCTGCATTTGCAGGGACTGAGCCCTTTCTCTCACAGTATGACAAATCCTTCTGCAGAATTAATTTGATTGCCATTTAAATCAGCAGCTTTCAACCTGCAGCCCATTAAATCCCACTGGTACAAGGTAAGTAACCAAAAAATGTGAAGCCTATTATCAGAAGGGTTATATTTGTCACACGGGGATCCCACATCTGTTGGGAAAAATATCTGGGCCCCATAAATATAAAATAGTCCACAGCCTCCCAGATGTGTGTTTGCCTGTGAAACATCCAATATTTTTGTGGAATGGCATTCTATGGAGTTAGAGTTTAGCCATGGGATAAAAATAACCATGGCTGACATTTGGAATAGTCATCTATGTTTTGCAAATTTGTACAAAGCCATTATGCAAACACAGTTGTGTCATGACTGTGTCATTTAATAGTACAGGGATTTAAAATTTGGCCAACCCAACTGGCTAGGCCAGTTCTTTTATCATTTTGAAGAAAAAAATGCAAAGTCATATGTATTCTGTGTGGGGCTTTATTTGGTTTCTTGCAGGTTTCTAGCTCTTTCTCCATTTCTTAACTGCTTGCATAATACATTGCAATTATAATCCAGGGAGAAAAGCCTTTTGTGGCTGCCAGTGGCCCAGGCAGTAGAAAATGTTTTACCAGCAAAGTCAGGCAGGCATTTTTATTGGTGACTGAGGAAGAGGAGGAGGTTAAGCCATGTGAAGTTGTTTCTATTCTCCAACATTCATTAACAAGGTGAGGCAGGGACTGCATTTACTCCCTGAGGGATTGGTTGTCAATACTGCAACACAATTTCATGCTACACAAGGAAAGTTCAGCTTAAATCCTCTCAAGGTTAAGGGTGAGTTAAGCAGATACTGCTGTTTCATTTGGTCCCATTACATAGGGCCATTCAGCACATAAAAAAAGTTTTTTGGCTGTGAGCTCATCTTGCCACATCCATAGTTATTGAGGATAACACAGACTTAGACAACATTAATGAAATGAAATTACTCTTAGCTCTTTGCAGTATGATGCCAAATGGCCATGTTAAAGTAGGCAGATGCAATTTGCCTTGGTTTGCAGGTGTGGGAACTGAACTATAGGAGTGAGCTGCTCAAGACTACAGGAAATAAGTGGCATGACTGCAATTAGGACCCAGTCCTGCTTGTTTTTTCTTTTTCTAGAATGCCCTTGTGTGACATGTTCCCTGACTTTGTATTATGGCTCCATAGCTTGCCTCTGCACTGCTGAACTTCTGACATGTCATGTGTCGCTGTGGGTCAGCAACTGGGACATCCCTGGAGGCTGATACTGTTGATTTCCCCTTCACCTTGGGCATGAGTTAGCCACACTCCTGATCCCTTGCTCTCTGCAACACTTTAAACACCTTGCCCTCACTGAGCTTCTTACAAAAGCACCTTCATCCCTGGGAGTTATTTAAGAAAATGTTCTATCACTTTTGTTCAGAAGTGCTATAAGGGCAACTGGGTAGGAGGTTGGATCAGCAGATTTCCTGACATCTGCCCCAGTCCTACCTGATTTTATATGGAGGACTAAAAAATTCTGACACCCTACTTTCTGTCTCGGATTGTGCTGAGCAGCCTCAGCTGTTTGTCACCGGTCATCTCATGAGCTGTGGTGGCTCCAGTCCTTCTCTTCCAGAGCTGTCACTGCTGGAACCACCTGGAGGCAACCAGTGACTTGGGATGCATGTACCAGGGTTGCTGTCTAACCAAGGGCTGATGGTTCGGCTCTTGTAGCTGCTGGGCATCCGTCAGCAGCAGGAGCCTCTAAGATTAACTCACAGCTGTCCAGGGTACACTTGGTTTTCGTGGCACTGGCCTTTCCAGCAGCTTAGCCAGGCAGAAACACCAAGGAGTGAGGGTAGGCAGCTGCCCAGTGCCCAAGTGAGGAGTGCCCGACTCCTGCCTGTGTCTCCTGCAAGTCTGGTGGGAGTTAGGTAAGAAAACGCTTTTGGGGTTCTGCAGCTTAAGTGCTTGTCTGGACAAAGGAGGACTCTACAGAGAGAACAGCTATGAAGAATTGAACCTAGATTCATACTAGCACCTTTTGCACCAGACCATCCCCTTCCTCCCTGCCCCCATTAAGGCAGACTGATGTTGACATGAGAAAAATAAGTTGTCCTTGGCAAGTACTGATATTCTTGACTGAGTGGTTTCTCTGGTGTCATAATTTAATTAAAATCTAAATATGAATCCAATTATTTTTAGCATCTTAGGAATGTGATTTTACTACTGATGTGAGTTTTGAATTGCCACCAGTTTGAAATCTTTCAAGTTAGAATTCTTAGACATTACACACATTTATGCCTGTCACATTGCATTCTCCCGCTTTCTTTTGAAAAGAAGAAATCAAAAAAGAAAGATTTTTTTTTTCATGAGAAAATACATTTTCTCTTTCTACAATTACATTGAAATACAGAATAAAAATTGAGCCTTCATGCTTTTTTTTCAGTAAGTCAAACTACTGCATGCTGTTTTTCTCTCATACTTTGCGCTGGCTTATATTTAATGCATACCATTGTAATTTCTTTTTGTAGGAAGTGTAGATGGTCCTTTGAGTGTAACACATCCTATTTCCACAGACTTTGGTTTGCTTTCACTTAAGTCTTCTGTTCTTTGGAAGTGTCCTTTCCTGCACTTGCAAATATTTCTCATTACTCCATGGATCTCAGCATAGAAATGTGTTCCTTCCCAATATGGAAAGCAAAAGCAAGAAAATTTGTGGATTGAAATCAAGGCAATTTAATAAGTGAAGGAACAAGATAAAAACCTCCACAGACAACACAAAGTAAATTGTTCACCAGCTCCCACAAGCAGACCAATGTCAAGCCACTCACCGAGCAACAGCACCTCTAGAAACCTGAAACATCCCCTTCTTCCTTGCCCCAGTGTTATTGTTGGCATGATGTTACACAGTATGGAATAGCCCTTTGACCACTTCAGACCAGCTGTCCCAGCAGAGTTCCCTCCCAGTTCCTTGTCCCACTACCAACCTACTCCCTGGGGGAAAGCAGAGTGAGGAAATGAGAGAGCCTTAATGCTGTGCAGTGTTCAGCAGTAGCTGCGACCCTGCTGTGCTGTCAGCACTGGCTCAGCCACAGATCAAAACACAGCACCGTACAGGCTGCTGTGAGGAAAGCTGGTTCCATCCTGGCCAGACCCAGTCCAAATGCCTGCCCAGGAGGGAGAAGGGGGTTGAGACTTTCTCCCCATGCTTACTACTTTATCCCTAGACTTGGTAGGCTACCATGGAGGGATAGCCTGGGCAATGCAGGGAAGAAATTGAGAATTCCCTGCCTGGAGGAGCACAATGACCACCAGACCAGTGCCAGCTACTTGTGTCCTTGTTTCTCTGACATCCCTGTGATGTCTGATACCCATTTTTATGATATCAGGCAGCTTCAGCACAAGGGTTCATGCAAAAGCTGCCAGCATATGTGGAAGATGTGCTTTCAAATCCTCTTTTGGGACATGAGGGAATTCAATTTACCATGTTTGCCTTAGGTAAAATAGGTTGGTTTTCAGCATTTCTGCATTTAATGAGACACGATGCTGTTGGTACGTGCTAGCTGTGCTGTGCAAGTACTGGATAGAGCCAGCCCAGGCTGGAGCCATGTCTGCATCTTTTCTGTGACATGGGCACTGAGAAGCTCCTTCTGACAGCCTGGAGCAGCCCCAGCCTTGCCTCAGGGTACAGCTGGAGGCCCCAGAAAATTTAAACCTCATCATTTGTGTGCCTCAGCCTGGTATTGAATAGAGGTACTCCTCCTGCTCACTTGGTCTGTGATGCCATGTCTCTACTCTGTCATCCATGCTCACAAGCACTTCTTCAGAAGATGTCTGGAAAAATAGTCATCCATTTCTTTCTGTTCTTTCTTTAAATATCCACCATGATCTCTAGGCTTTAAGCAGCCAGTGCCCTAAAAACATAACACATTCATTTGTGTGCTCTGTTAATGATAATAAGCAAGACATCAGGAAGATTTCAACTTGAAAAGTACATTATTTTCTGGATCTCTTGATGCTTCTGAATGAATCTGCATCTCATATCCATAAGGATAACAAAGGCCATTCAGAAGCATGTTAACTGTTGCCAATAGCAATATGATTTGCCTGTCGTGAAATCAAGATTCAAATAAAAATCCTAGTGTCAGGCAATAGCTCTGTTTAGAATATTTTCTATAAGAGCTATAATGAGGCAGAAAGGTGAGGATGGGGCCTGTAGCTGTAGGTATTTCACAGACTGTCAAATTGCAAGATGGAGCCAGATCCATCCACATAAATATTTATATTAGAGAGACAAAGCTGCAGCAAATTCTAAGTGGATGGGAAGTTCTTCAGATGATGTGAATTTTTATGGTTTGTGCTTTCCAGCAAGGCTGTGACAATTCATATCAACAGAGGAGCTGCTCTGCTATAATTAGCCAAATCCTTGCAAGAGGGACTGCAGCCACCTTCCCATCATCCCTGTTCTCCTCACATGATAGCTGTTTACCCAGCCACAGAAATGCTGCTATCAGAGATCTTGACAGCACACCAAACAGAATATCTGGAACTTGGGCTCCCTGTGAGATGGCAGTAGCATTAATTCATGATCTCTAGTTATATTAAATGATCAAAGATCAGCAGATCAAAGGAGAAAGTTTCTTCCACAAAATGCTGGATGCAGGAGTTGGGCTGGCTTACGGCAAGGGAGGCAGAGCAGGAGGGAGACAGCTGAGCTCCCCCTGGGAAGAGGGGAGAGCACAAGGGGCTGCTTCTGCTTGCGGCCCAGGTCACTCCCAGCATGGCAGGGTTGGTGACATTGCCTTTTACCCCAGCAAAGCCACCTGTTAGTACAGACAAAACAGCACAAGGGTTATTGGGGTGAAGAGGTCTGGGCCAAATGCCCTCCATCACATTTTTCTGGGGGCAGCAGAGTAAAGGACAAGCTTTTCCAGCCTGGCTTCCCTGCCCCATCAAATGCCCAGGCAACACCAGAGCTTATCTGGAGGAAGATGCCTACAGCATTAGAGAAAGGCATGGACAAGACAAGTAACTAGAAACTGGAAACCAAAAAGATCACAACATTTCATTACATAAAGTGAACACAAAGCCCATTTCTGATGCACATGCAACCCTCACTGTTCTCACCAGAGGCCAGGAAGTGACCTGTATTGGGAATGACCCTGCAGCCCTCCTCCAACCTCACAAACCCTTCACGAGAGCTTCGCTGCACCAGGGGTGTCCATGCCAAGACCATGCACTGTGGACAGCCTCCACATGACATCCCTTAGCTTGACTTCTGGCATGAGCCTGCTGAGGCTCTGGTCTGCCATCACCAGTGCCCTGACTGGACCTTTCAGGCAAGGATCATGCCACCCTGTCCCAGCATTTCCATGATCATCTATGCTGTGTGGTGCAGGTGAAGGATTTAGCTGGTCACCTCATCCTCCTTGCCAGGCCCCAGGGAAGGCAGTTTCTTCACGAAATGGATGCTATTTCAAAGAGGCATCACCCATCAGAATAAGCACAACTGAGTGACTTTTCCTGAGACTTTTGCAGCACTACTGCCTGCTTGGGCTCCCATACCAGCCTGCTCATTGGAACAACCCAGTCTGATGATTTTTTTGGCAGCTTATACAGAATTTGATTGCTTTTGCTCTGGACTGTGCCTGTATATTTCTATTACTGGACTGGAGGATTTGCAGAGTCAGCGCAGACCCAGGCACACTCAGCCCTAAGGGATGCCTTCAAACAGAACTACCCCCTCTACCTGGAAGCTGCCCTGGACACCCCTCCAGTTAAATGCATGAAGCCTCCAAAGAAGAGAACTTCAAGGTGCCTTCACACGCTAGTACAGATCAATACAGAAGTATTATTTGATCACCAAGAACTTCTTAAAAGCAGAGTAACAGCAGTGGGGTAGGAAACATTCTCCTTGGCATCATAGCAATACAAAGAGGGGTGTTTCCTATTACTCTCCTCTCTGACTCCACCTTCTCACAACATTTCTGCAGCTAGTTCTTTGGCAAACAGGTGATGCCTTACTGCACTGGTTTTGGCTGGGGCAGAGTTAATTTTCATCATAGTAGCTGGTATGAGATTATGTTTTGGATTTGTGCTGAAAACAGTATTGATATTTCAAGGATGTTTTTGTTATTGCTGAGCAGTGCTTATACAGAGTCAAGGTGTGTTCTGCCCCTCACACCAGTGAGGAGGCTGGGGGTGCACAAGAGGTTGTTATGGGATGCAGCTGGGACAGCTGACCCCAAGGGATCCAAGGGATATTCCAGACTCCATGGCATTATGCTCAGCACATAGAGCTGGGAAAGCAGAAGGAAAGGAGCATGTAAGAGTGGTGTTTGTCTTCCCCAGTTACTGTAATGCATGATGGGGATGATGAACACCTGCCTGCCCATGGGAAGTGATGAAAGAATTCCTTGCTCTGTTTTGTTTGAGTGCACAGGGCTTTTGCTTTACCTATTAAACTGTCTTTATCTCAACCTGTGAGTTTCCTCAGTTTTACTCTTCCAATTCTCTCCCCCATCTCACCTGAGGGAGTGAGTGAGTGGCTGTGTGGGGATCAGTTGCCAGTTGGGGTGAAACAATGGCCTTTAAGCAAACACACTCAGTTTATCAAAGAATAGTTGAAAAGGTAAATTGCTTTCTGACTACAGCTTTATTCCACCTCCTTCCTGCGTGATTTGATTGTGGGGGCTCCAGAAAAGTGCAAACAGGATTTCCACGATATTCTTGGAAAGGATGTGTGTGTGTGTCTGTGTCTGTGTCTGTGTGTGCGTGTGTGTAGTATGTGGGTATGTTTGTTTATATGTATGAATATATGCATGTTTTGCTTATTGTCTTTTAGGTACGTGTGTCTAGAGAGAAAGAGAGAGACAGCAAAATGAGTGGGAATTGCCTTTCATCACCACAGTCCCACAGTGAGCCATGTCCTTGCCTCCCTCCAACTGCCTCTGCACCCATGCCCAGTGCTGCCATAGGTAGCTCCTGCTTGCTCACAGGATGCAGAAGTTGTAGCAGCCTCACCTCATGCCACCACTCCTCCCTGCACCCTCGGAGATGTTGGGCAGCCCAGACCAGCCTAAATGGCAGAGGGAGCCTGCTGATGGATCTCCTCTGCCAGGGAGACCCAGAGTGGGCAGACGTGGGACAGGCATGGGGCAGACACGGAGCTTTACTCAGCCCTGGGCTCTCTGCCCTGGGAGCAGGAAGAAGCATCAGCCCACAGGCTGCGCCTCTCATCACCATGGAAGCACTCCTCTTTCACACATTGGAGACATCAGCAACATCCAACCAGTGCTACTTTATTTCCACACCCGTTCTGGGTGTGAACAAGAAATGCCAGACAAAATTAGCATCTCAGTTACTCTGGGGTTCTCAGCATTTGACTGCAGTCATTGACATGTGCAAAGCAGCATGCCCACAATGAGGAGATCACCATGACCTCCCTCTGCAGCCCAGTCTGGTCAGTAGGAGCTTTGAACGTGTAAGACCAATGCCAGGGATCTGCTCTCACAAGCTGGGGGGGCCACCAGGGTGTGGCTGGCACATGGGGGCCTCTTTGCTGGGCCATGTGGAAGGCTAGGAGCCTGTTTTGAGCCTACAGCTTCAACAGAGGCTGCTGTGTTATGGGATGTGGGGGAAAACAAGGAATGGCTGTGGTGGCTGTGGCTGGCCACACCACCAGGCTGACCAGTAGTCTAGCCAGAAAGGCTGCCAGTGAGAAAACCCTGGGGTCACTGGATGTAACCAGGGATTTTGGAAACCCCAGGCCATGAGATCCTTGATCTGGGGGTCTGCAAGGCAGGGAGGATAAAGCTGCATTTCATGGTGATGAGGGCTGGAATAGAATTCTGGGAAGTGGGGTTGGAAAGAACGAGCTCATGGTGCCGTCCTGCTGTTCCCTGCCGAGGGAATTTGCGGTTCTGCCCAGCTGCATCAGACAGGCTCTGCCAGACCTTAAAAAGTTCACACGTTTTTTCTTGATTAGGATATTGGCACACGTGGTGTGAGTTGTGCTGCTTTTCAAATCTCAACAGTGCCTTATCTGAGCTTTGGATGAGAGATCAGTTCATTGGATGCTTGGTGCATCAGGTCCCCTAACTACCAGCCAGCCGATCTCCAACAATATTGGAAGAACTGTGGAGTGATCCACTAATAAATAATTACAGCAAGGTAATAGGATTAGGCAACCTAGGTTTATGAAATATATTGCATTCTCATTTGACAAGTAATTTTAGATTAGTTTGAGAAGTTTGGTTGAGAAACATGATGTCAGAGCAATACACTTAGATTTGTGTATGGGAGCTTGCTTAATCTTAACTTGTATTCTGACTGAGATAGAAGATAAGAAAAAATTGACACTTGATCTTTGTCTTTTCAAGAGAGATCCAGAAGAAAACAGTTGTTCTTAACAATGTTGGGGGAATTGGTAAAAATACTGGCACAAGCAAATAATAGGTATTCCAGTTTGGTAAAATACAATACAGTATATCTAGGAACAAAAAAACCCAAGTAATATTTGCCTAATAAGGTGCTCTGTCTGGCAGAGATTAGGATTTATTGATAGATAATCAGTTGTGATGAAATTGTAGTATGATGTTGAAGTCAATGCTGCTCCTGAATGCAGTCCCTGCTTGTCACTGAGCAGGACCTCTGTAAGGTTTGTTGTCTCTGCATTTGGCATGGGTGCAGCTGGAATGGGCTGTCCAGTCCTGGACTTCACATTCCAAGAGGGATATAAAAAAAAAAAATTCAGAGAAGTTTCAGCATAGACCAATACTGTCTGAGGTCCTGAAGAACCTCTTACAGGAGATCCAAAGTCTACCTATTCTTTTCTAAATGGTCTACAAGACCCTGCATAAGGGTTCTGATGTTACAGGTAGAGATACAACAACTTTCAGCATTTAGAGTTGATAGATAGGTTTAAGAAAGAAATATTATATAATTATTTTCACCAATGAAGTTGATGTTTGTCATATATTTGACATCCCTGGAGAAGTTTCCAGTCAGTGTTTCTCTGAAGGATATCCTCAAATTCAACTGAATGAAGGACCAATTTGAGTGAATTAGGTAAGAACTCAAGCAAATTACCTTCATCGTTCTTCCTGGCCTGATGGTTAGAGGTAATCACACAGCTCAGACCTATGCAAATCTGAAATTCGAAGTTTGAATTCTGTATGTTTTCATACTGTACAATGTTCCACATGTTGGTGAATGTTACAAAGGAACACAATTTGTGCCAGTGACTGCGGAGCAACCAATGGACTCCTCTCCCCTCTGAGGAGATCCAGTGCCTGTGATACCTGCTGTGTCACAGCTGCTGGCTCTGTGGCTCTCAGTGTGTACCTGAGCAACAGAAGTGACTTCCATGGTGTATTTAAAACTTATCAGATATCAACTATAGAATCCTATTCCTTAATTGTCTTTGTGAACTCTAGTGTAATCTCCAAGCCTATGCAGTGGAATTGCAGAGGGAATCGTGACTGGTAAAGCCGCCTGTGCTGTGGAGCTGGGATGAAGGGTTGCCTGGAGCCTCACTGCTGAGAGCCACAATCTGGCATGAGGGTCATATCCACTCACTTGGAGAAACTCTGCCAACTGCTATTTTTTAATGAAAGACTCACCAGAGACCACCCAGGGCTGGCTGGCAAATCTGGCTGTGCGTGCTGAGCTCCTGCTCCAGCACACAGCACCAGCCATCAGTGCAGACCCCACTGCCAGTAGCCAAGGAACACCCACTCTTGCTTCATCCCTTGTTACTGTGGGTTGCATCATGCTCCCATCTCATTTTGGTAAAAACAATGTGATGCTCTAATCTTCAAAGCTCCTCATCTGTTAGGGGTTGCTTTAAGGCAAAGCCGTGTCATTATCACCTGCTTCAACCTTGGGTTGCCAAATCAGTGTCTGTTGGTACCTGCAGCTTTATACATAACAATTTACCTGGCAGATTGTAAACAAGCATTTCTTGAGAAGATTGTGTGCAGTTCTGCACAGCATACACAGGGTCTAGCTGCATTACTGTGTCCTTCTCAGGAGACCATGGAAACTCCAGATCTACTGGAATTTAAAATAATGCTGTGACTCTGTGTGTGTGTGTGTGTGTACAGACACTCGTGTTTAAAGGGAGAGCTGTAGATAAATGGCATATACACTGCAGGCTACATATACTATATATTACATGTAAATAATGTAATTATGAAGGAATACAACATACTTATACAAACATACAGATGCATACACATATGTATGTATGTGTGAGTATGAGGAGAGGGTCTATGAGTATGAGGGTACAGCCACTGCACAGATGCCCATCACTTTTCACCTTCAGCCTGGTGTGAATCCAGACTGGCTACAGGGCACCCAGCTGATAGCTCAGACATTAAAGCTTCTCATTCTGCCCAGTTCAAAGCTGTTAGCAGTCCTGTGAGCTGCTTGATCCTGTCCTTTCTGTGCACAGCAGTTTAGCCTGGATGGACCCCTTACTGGTGTGGTAAGATCCCAAGGTTTCCTGGGACAAAAAACTAACCTTGGGACTAGATGTGCACAAACACTCCAGACATAAGACCTTTCTCCTCTGCAAGGGCTATCTCTGCTAGCACTTCAAGGCTACTTTTTCTTATTAATTATTTCTTTGAGAAGACTAGGGCACTGAAAAATTTTAGACTGAAGAGCAAAAAACTAAAAATCTGCCAGTCTGTGTGACTGTGTTTAACAAAATTCTCTTTTTTGAATTGGAATGCTAATTTATAAGCAAGCAGCCAAGAGCACAAGGAATTTCTGATTATTCTGTGCTGTTACAGACAAGAAGGTTCAGGAATGAGAACAAAGAAGATGTCATCAGTGTTGCTTGAAACTCTTCTTTCAAAGGGCACAGACATTAAGAGTCTGGTTCAGTGAGAAATGCTAGCTGCTTCTGCAGGCTTCTTGCTTCTTTATTATTTCAATAGGGCTATATGTTCAAATAGAGCAGTATTTCCTTTCCCAGCTTAGACTATTAAATCTTTGTCAATATATATGTTCATCCCATTCCTTGTTTTGGATTTCTTTAGCAGGGCGCAATAGTTACTTCTGCAATGCAATTCTATGAAATCCAAGAATTATTCTTCAAAGGCTTTTATGTTATGTTTGAAAAAAATCCCAACATCTATTACATGTGAACTGCCTCAGAACCCTGTCTTGGTTTATCGACTACATGATGGCCATAAAGTTGGTAAAGTTTTACTTGACAAAATAAAAAATCTCTACTCTTTCATCAGATACCACCTTAGAAGCAGAGTTAAAAATCTTGTATTTGGGGGCCATCTGATGCTTTGTTTTTTATCTTATAACCACATTAAAAATTATGTCCTCCAATCACTTCTTGACTTGTTTAAAGACAGAAGAAAAAGGCATACGCAGCTGCATGTTTAAAAAAAGCACCTGAGATGGTTTTGTAAGTCCTTCTTGAGTGTTTTAAGAGGTTTGTGTAGTACAGGCTATTTTTAACTGCCTCTTGCTGTGTGAGGATGAACACTGCAAGCACAGAGTCTTCTCTGCAAGACCTGTGCCTGCTGCGTGGGTGCACCTGCTGGAGATGTCCTTTTGTCAGGCAGGCATGAGTGAGGCAGAGGTATTTTTAGTATTTCTACATATGTATTTTTCTCTTCTAATCCATGAAGGACATCATTTTGGGACAAGGACTGTGTCATCTGAGTCACAACAGTTGCCTGTAGGACAGTTTGTTGTTTCCAGCCAGCACACAGCCTGCCATCAGTTCTCAGCAGCTCAGATCTTGGCTCTTGGTGAACCCTTTGCCCCAGTATTTCACCAGAAGTGGTGCTCAGACACACATCCTCCCACTGTCATTTCACAAGACTCTGTTCAGTTCTAGTGCCAAGGACTCAACTTTCCTGTAAAAGGTATCACCAAAGTGATATTTCTGTGATATTCTTCTTCCCCTGTGTTTCTTCCAGCTTGGGGCAGGAGTCACCCCACCGCTGCAGCAGCTGTTCATCACAAGCCCCTTTTTTAGCACTTCCCAGGATGCAGACCAGGTTTGCTTATTTGCACTTTGGTGCTGTTCTCAAGGCTCTCTTCTCAGGCCAGCTCAAGCTCTGGAGAAGGAGCACATCTCTTACAGCTCCCCCATCATCCTTCCCTATGCAGCCAGGTTGATGCTGGGCTGACAGTGCACACAAGGTCCAGAGCAGGGTTTCCTCACTGGCACAATGCCAGTAACTGGCTTAAACCAGGCAGGTATCCCTCCATCCACAAGTCCCCTACAACAATTATCCCTCCAGTCCCTGTCCCCTCCAGATATTTTGACTCAGCCCACAGGGTCCCTCTAGGAGATGCTAAATCTCCTTGGGTTTTTTGGTTGGTTTTGTTTGTTTGCTTGTTTGTTTTTGAAGTCTTCCATTTCTTGGTTTTGGGGGGTTTTTTTGTTGTTGTT
>VZTR01033155.1:84007-114397 GCA_013400775.1 Chaetops frenatus
TTGTTATTTGAATTATCTTGGGGGGGTTGTTGTTGGGTTTTTTGGGGGGGTTGGGGGGTGTTTTTGTTTTTGTTTTTGTTTTTGTTTTTGTGGTTTTATTTTTTTGTTTGTTTGTTTTTGTTTACTTCTCAGGCTGTTATTGTGGGTGGAAAATGGTCTTCATGATCTTTACATCCCCTTCTGCCCTGCCCAGCTTAATTTCTTCCCATTGGCTCTTTTGGTGGCCAGATTGTGATCCAAGGCTTATTAATTCCCTCTCCTCTCCTCATCTTGCACCTGTCTTCAAAAATACTTAATCTGATTTTAGCCATTCTTGAAGACAATGATTTTGTCTGCAAAGAAGATTCTGACTGAGACTTCTGCACAGCTTATATCAGAATGTGATTTTAAAAATGACTGCCTTTCCTTGGCACCAGGTGATGTTTCATGGGACTGAGCTTTCGAATGCAGAGCTTGGAAGGATAAAATATAGCACTAACCTTTAAGGCTTCTCCAGAAACTCAAAACACGGCACTGATCAAATGTCAAGAGCAGTGCTCTAAGATATTTTATCTCAGTTATATTAATTGAAAATTCAAGCACTTTGCTACAATCGATGATGTATCACTAGATTAAATCATTATATAATGATTCTTACCTATGAATTATTCTCCAATTTTTCCATTTGCATACTTTTGAATGACGTTTATTTGAAAACATAATGAGGGATATGTTTATGCCTGTAGTATACGGCTTTGGAGTTCGACATTCCAGTGTGCATGAACAGAGAAATAGCAAAATTTACTTTAAAAGTATTTTGAAACATTCTTCTTCTGAGAATCAGAAATCAGGGGACACATTCAGGATCTGCTTCAAGAAGTCTTCAAGACCAGGGTCAGAAGGCAGACTCCTTTGGTACTGAGCCATACTGAGCTTTGTAAGGTCAGGGAACAGATTGTATGACACGCTTCTACTCCAGGAAAAATGACCTTAATCAGAAGGTGTCTGATTTCCTGAATGTTTGTATCAAGTATGAATACATAGCCAGGTTACCAGCCCCTGTATGGTCCTGGACTAGCAGATCGTGTGTGTGTATGGTGATCTTAAGCCTGTGCAATTCTTTTGGCTTTATGCATGAAGTTAAACAATCCTGTGTTTGTAGTCTTCATGAGAGTTTCACAGGGCCTTTGTTCCAAAACTGCCTTAATGCAAATGAGTCCTTGAGCTCTCATGGAAATTGGACCTTGAACTGCTTCTCCGTGTTCACACTTTCATACAACTTTTGTTACTGCTGTAGGTGAAAGTGCTGCTCATGCTGGGGGACAGATTACACCTGGGACAGTGGCAGGGATTGAAAAATGTGTTCATAACCATCTTCAAAGCAACATTAGTTGAAAATGAAGCATTTTCTAAAAGTGTTTGCTGTTGAAAACTGTGCAAAACTGTATTTTATACAACTACAGGATCCAGTGATCAACCCAGACTGCCATGCAGCCGTCATGATGCAATTTCCACCCTACCCTTTTGGTCTCATAATTGGATTTTATAGGCTCAAACAGCTACATCCAGCGGCTTCAGAGGCAAAGGAAGTAAGCTCAAACTACAAGTAGCACTGACTGTACCCTTTCTGCAGCATTGAAGCTCCGGGTGATTCCCTTAGGACCAAAAGGATGGAAAGGTTTTATCAGAAGTGAGCTGGGTTTGCACTTATCATAAAAGATTTCCCAAGAGAGCTTACAAATCAACTGAATTTCAGTGCATGTGCTTTTATAGACATCCTGATAGTCCTTTAAAGCTCATCAGTTCAATACCAAAAATTGTGTGTAAATAACTTGATGGTGAAACTGCTATGGCATAGCTTTCAAGGAAGGTATCCAGCTGACAGTCAGCAGAGGAAAGGCAATTTGAAAAAAAGTTCCCTACTGCCTTGACATCAACAAAAAAATTAATGTATTCAACCTGTAACAACACCAGCTCCTCTCAGATGGGTTGCTTCTCCCAGGAGCTCAGAGGCAAAGGAAGTAAATATCATGATTCCATAGAGGAAACACAGCTGGCAGCAGCGTGAGTGTGTCTCTGTATACATGTGTGTGCATGTGAATACATTGCAGTCACACACAAGTGTATAATCCATATGTAAATATAACAGGCTTGGGAACACTGGAATCCAGCAAACACTGTAGTAGAGCCTTACCACGTGTCATTCCTGCATGTGGTAATCTTTACCTATCACCAAAGTTGTTTACCCAACTGTTGCTAGAAAAAGTTACCCAGCCTGTTTGCTCAGTTTCTCAGACTAGGACTGAAATCCTGCTCTACCCCTTTAGAGCAAGCGGTGCCTATGACTCTGCAGTTTCTGAAGCACAACTGGATTTGACAGTAGTAAAAAGCAATGCTCCTAAAATATTCATGTAAACATTTTGCTTAAAACATTTGAGGCCAATCAGACTTCTAAAAATAAAAGCAAAACAAAATCCCAAAAGAAAGTGTCGTTTTCTGTTGTCCTTTATGACTGTGTTTTTCCCCCTTTCTAGCTAGGGAAGAAAACACTTGGAAATATTTGTAAACCCCAAGCTTAAAACTCCCCTGTAGTCCCCAGGATTCTGCTTCCCTTTGTATGAATTGATCTGATCACAGTGTGTTGTTTGGAAAATCATTCTCAAGCTTCATCTTGATCAGTTATGGCTGCTTCTGTGTTTTATGTTGGTCAAATACTGCTCAGAATGCAATGTATGCACCCTTTTCAAATTAATTTTACAGTAGGTTTGGGAAAGTTTACCTGAGATAATCTTGCCCACAACTGTCTCTTTGCCATAGGAGCAGGGCACGCCTCTCATGCTGATTAAACCAACTGGTGGAGCTGAGCATGTAGCATGTAAACTGTGATAGGCAGTATTTGATTTCCTGGTGGAAACATTTCTCATTAAAAACTAGCAATGCTTTAGCAGATTTTTGGGAAGACAGCGGAGTGGGGATGGAAGTGAACAGAAGGCAAAAAGAGAGAGATATTTTTAATAGTGCTGTCATTAAACATGTGCATCCAGTTTCACCTAATCATGTCCTTTTTTATTGTCCTCAACTGGTCTTTCTCTCTGATAGGGTGTGGAGATCCAAAATATATCTGTCAGTCTGCAGTGATTGTACTGATACTCACTATCCATCAGTGTCAGACCAGATGTTGGTGAAACATTCTGTTCTACAGAACAGATACCAACTGGTATTTGCTCACTTTGCATTTGCTTCTTTTAAATACAGATGTAGAATGAAGGCACTTGATCACCAAACACAGGTTGTTGTTCTTTGGTTGCTGCAAAAGCAGCCTTGTGTCCTCTTAGAGCAGATGTGCTGATAACACACAGTAAGCATCAATGAGATGACAGACAGGGAAACAGTATGAAATACAGGTGAATTTCCACATACACCCAGTAAAACAGCTCAGAAGGAGTCAGGAGTGAATTTCATTTTCTGTTTTTCACCTGACAGGACAAATGCTGACTTCCATAATATATTAATGCTTCACATTCCCAAGGATACCAAGCCTGAGAGCTTTTAAAATTCATTGTTTTTACTGCTGGCTGTAGACATAAACAGTAACCCAGAAGCAGCTGACACACTTCAAAGTCACACTGTTTATGTGGCAGTATTGCATCTCGTGTCCATATCCAAGACATTCCCATGAAACACTGGGTCCATAGCACATGCTCCCATTCAGGAGATCTGCCTCAGCAAGTCCCTCAAAGTGATCCACTGACTTTGGGAGCCATGGCAGCAGTAACTGAACAGAAACATCACGCTTCTTGTGGATGGAAATCAGAAGAAAACCATTATGAAAGCTGCAGTTTGTGGAGCCCATTGTTGTGCTCCCACATGCCTCTCCACGACATGTCTGCAATGAGCACTGGGTAGAGCCTTCAAAGCAGCCCATGGAAAAAAAATTGGAACGCCTTATGCAAAGACAACTTTTTTCAGAGAATCCCATGAGTTACATTTTCTCCAATTTTCTCTGAAGATTTTACAAGTTCTCCTGAAAGTAGGATTATCTCATATGCCATCTCTCAAATTTCTGCTCCATGTCTTGTCAGCTGTAAAGTTATTCTAAAACGCATTTCAACAATTGTTTTATAATGGCAACAATGCATCTCTTTTTTATCCTTCTTCCCATCTTGCTAATTTTTTTTCTGACTCAGACTGGCCTCGAGGCAGGGTTTCTGTTGTTGTTGAAACTCATCCCTCCTCAGCTGCTTGAGACTATTTGCTGCACTTTAACAACCTGTAACAGGTTCTTTTCCTCTCAGACTCTTATACCACATTGCTCCTCATTATTGTTTCAATAAATACTTTTCCACAACATATGTGGAGGTCCAGGAAGTTGTTACAATCCTCCACTGATCTTGTAAAGGAATGCTATCTGTCATGACCAGGAAGCCAAAGGCAGAGCATGAAACAATCCAGCTCCTCCAGCTTCTATCTACCAAGGAGTAGACTGGTTTCCAGTAGGACCATCCCTCATTCTGTACATGCCACAGAAGTTCAGACAGTTTCAGGCACCCCTCTGCCAGTGTGTCAAACTTTCTTCCAAGAATGAGGTAGGAAACCCAAGAGCATCAATCAGATATGATCACATTACAAAAGTTTGTTACAGTGAAGCCACACATGGTCAGAAATAACTCCGGGCTTTTGCAGATGGAGTCTGCAGGCAGAGCAGTCCCCAGCAGAAGATGGTGCTGAGATGAGACCCGTGGGTCATGCCACGGCCTCCTTCCACTCAAGTCTCTGTGACTCAGGGGCAGGGAAATTGAAATTTAATCTCTAGGCTAAGGAAATCTGAGCTGTCTTTAAAGAGGTTTAGACCTCACCTGACAGTCAGCAGCGTGTAATGCAAGTGCACGCAGGAAAATAAGGAAGCATTGAGAGAGCAGCATTATGGGGAAAGCTCTCACACCTTTTCTGGTAAACCAGCAGGACTGACTGCCTCTCTGAGGTTCCTGTACACTGCCACATGCAGCATGGGGAGTACACAGGAGGAATGACAAGGTTTGTGAGTCGTGGTAGGACAGCTCACCACCTGAAGTGCTGCCATGGATGGATACTGGCTCTCCAGGAAGGACAGGCTGGAAAAGCAGGGAGGGGGTTTGCCCTTCATGTGCCAGAGCAGGGACACTCAATAGAGCTGTGCCTGGGGTGTACAATGAGCCAGCTGAGAGTTTATGGGTGAGGATTAGAGGCCTGACCAATGTGAGCAATGCTGTAATTGGTGTTTGCTACAGACCAGAGCAGGAAGAGTATTTGGCACAGGTCTCTGGTGCCTGTGATTCTTGAAGGCAAATCTCATCAGTAAAGAACAAGGCAAAGTGGACATTTGTCTTGATATTACCAAGGTTTTAGATGCTGTCTCCCAAAACTCTTCTAGACAAGCCAATGGAGTATGGACAGATAAATGCATAGTAGGGTGTGGATCAGTGGCACAATGTTCAAACATAGGCTATAGATGATTACCCCAGAGGTCAATACAGTCAAATATCTTCATAAATGCCCTGGATGATGGGAGAGAGCACACTGTCAGTAGTCTGGGAAACATGGTTGAAGCTCCAGGACATTTTTCTGACACTCAGAGGGATCTGCACAGGCTGGAGAAACAGGTGGACAGGAACTTCATGAGACACCAAGTCCATCACCTGAGCAGGAACATCTTTAGGCAACAGAGCAGGCTGGGGGTCAACTGTCTGGAAAGCATCTTTACAGAAAAGGATTTGGGGATCCTGGTGGACTAGATGGCCATGGGCCAGCAATGTGTCTTTGCAGCAAAGGAGGCCTCCAGCCTCCTGGACTGCATTAAGCAGAGCATCAGCAACAGACTGAGGGAGGTGATCCTTCCCCTCTGCTCAGCACTGGTGCCTTGTGTCTCACTCTGTACTCCCCTGTACAAGACAGGCAAGGACATACCCGAGTCAGCCTAGCAAAGGGCCACAAAAAAGATTAAGGATCTGGAGGATCTGACACATGAGGAGAATCTGAAAAAGCTGGGACTTTGCAGCAGAGAAAGAGAAGGCTCAGGAAGATCCTATCAGTGTGTGTAAATAAACACCAGAGACAGACTCATCTCTGTAGTGGCCTGTCACAGGGGTAAAGTAAATGGACACTAACAGAAACATAGGAAATTACACTTTAACATAAAAACCCCCCCCAACACTTTTTTACTGTGAAGGTGCACAGACAACAGTGCAAGTTGTCCAGAGAGCATGTGTGGGGCTTCTATTGTTGGAAATTTTTAAAAGTGTGAAAGACACAGCTCTAGGCAGCCTGCTGGAGCTGACCCCATCCTCAGCAGGGGGGCTGGACTAAGTTACTTTCAGAGGCACCTTCAAACTCCATCCATACTGTTACTCTGCATTCCTGTGGTCTCTCTTGTAGGTGTCTGCTCAAATCCTCAGCTCCCAGCCCACGGAGCAGGCAGTTGAAGAGTAGCCTGTTCCCTTGTCAATCAACCTGAGCCAGTGGCACAGGTTCTCACAGGAACACACCCTGAGTCCCCATTCAAGCACCTCATTGCACAAGTTCTGCTGCCCCCATTCAGGACAGGAGTTCCACAGTGCCAGAGCAGTAACTTTGAATCACTCCAGAACAAGCACTCAGGAGTATCTCAGAGCACTCTCTGATTTTGGACTGAAGCAAGGACAATATCTTAATCCATGGATAGAAGAAAAAAAAAGGTTTTAATCCTTTTAGCCACGCTCTCTTTCAGCTGTTGACATAAGATGGACTAAATCCATAGGAACTCTGAGTTTTCTTTTATTAGTGATAAAATCTAAGCTGTTTTTAGAAACATAAGGGGGATTTAATAGGCTTAACAGTGGCTCCTAAATTCCTCAGGAGGCCTGTGAATTTGGAGTTGAGATCTATGAACTAGGAAGCACTTGGCACCTTATCAGCAGTCAGCTCAGCAGCCTTTGGAGAATGAAAATCACCTTTTTGTTCAACTTCCCGTGGTAGCTTGCCAACCTTCTTCTTACTCACTAACTGTCTCTAGAAAAGATGGTTTCTGATCTAAGCCACAGGATTCAAAACACAGCTTAATAAGTAAGCAGCAAGGTGAGGGGAATTGTGCCATATCACAAGATCTCCTCAGCAGGCAGAAGCAGTACAGCTCCCTGACTGCACAATATCCCAACTGCTCTCTGGGGTTTGCTCAGTGCTGCCATTACCTTGCAGGCACAGAGTCTTCCCTCACCATGAAGTTGTCTGACCTCTTTCCCTCTGGAAAGCACTGGGCAGGCAGGGACACAGAGTGGTAGTACTGAGGAATGGACTGGGCAGAGAAAGTCAAATAACATGAGCAGGCAGATGAGCAGCTGGAAAACAATTCCAGACCTGTGAAATTTCCTTGGCAGACTTCTCCAAATGGTTGAAGTATTCCCCCAAAGACAGCCTCATCATGACCCTGATGGTTCTGCTCACATGGCTGAAATTTGCTTAAGCTGCTCTTCTGATAAGGTCATTTTAATAAACACAAATGGTCCATGTGTACAGGTACAATTACTACCATTTAAACAGACTCAGAATAAAATGGTCTTGCACTAGTCGCTAGGAACACTGAATTATAATCACAGCTATCACTAGTTTCCCTCCTTCCCTTAAAAAAAAATTCCAAATTTATATGTATTCTACTGGCATCCAAGCCCATAACTGGAGAAGCTGTACCACAATCAGAGCTGCCAAAGCCATGGTCAAGGCCCAGACAGAGACTCCCATGGCCACAAGGAATGGGAGAAAAAACAAATACAAGGGCAAAGGAAGGGATGTTCCCAAACATTTTGATTGCTCTAAAAAATTAAACATTTTGCAGTCACCTTGACCAATTGTGGAGTTCTGTCCATTAAACATTCATTGTTTGCTATCCCTTTGATATCAGAAAGTGAATCACTAAATAGCTGTAAGATGAATGTTTATATCTGAAAGCACTGGTAATTTTTTTTTTTTCAAACAAAACTCCATCTAGCTCTAGAGGAAACACTCCAAAAAACAGTCCTCACTCACAGATCCAAGCAAAATGTGTGCAAGAAACCAGGAGTTGGCTCTTTCTCCCATGTTATGGATTTGGGTGATTTGAGATGCTTCACTCTTAATTTCAAGTAGCAATGTGAGTTTGCTTGTTCTGCAGCAAAGAGTGTATTGGTGGTGTCATTTCCCTTGAATAGTCCTTTCAGCTGAAATGCAGTTCGTGTTCCCTTCAGCATGACAAAGAACACACTTCATCTCCTCCTGGAGCCTGGAAAACCTGAGATGAGATTGGCACTGCAATATAAAGAGAGATACTCTCAAAAGGTAGGCAAAATCATTTGAACCAAGTGGAAATAATCACTGGCACGCCTAGCTACAGACAGTCCTTGGATTTCAAGCTGTATTTCAACTTAAAACAGCTTTCCCTCATCACATCCATACAGCACTTAGCACAATTGCATCCTAATCTCAACTGGGGGTTTCTGGCATTGCAGTAAAACAAACACTGAGCTTGTTAAAAAATACACAATCAATCACATGTGCTCTTGCATGAGCTATTCATGCCCTCAGTATAATTTAAATGTAGGTGTGGGTCTGTGTATGATTTCAGCTTCAGGCATTAAAAAAAATAACACTGTCCAGATGAAAACTTTTCTCAACTAACCCTGCATTTCAGAGCCAGAGAAGTTGGGGGTTCTTTTTAAAAGACAAAACACACAGGTGGTCTGCCATTTGCTGTGGGTACATAAAAGGAGTATTACACAGATAGCAAAGGAGAAATGGATGGCTCTGGCAGATGGCATCATGCTCAGGGTTAGCCAAATCCCCTCTCAGGCACTGGAGCCCAGATGGCCAAGTGGAAACACTTTCTGCCACAAACCCTTTGCGTGCCTTTGAGACATCTTTGTGCTGGGAGGGGAAGTATGTCAATTCACAATCTTGCTGTGATAAAACAAAACTTGATGTATTTGGGAAATATGTTCATTCATAGCCCCACCCCCACCCCTTGGCCCCAAGGCTTTCCTTCCCTCATCTGAGCCTCTGTCTGGTTGGAGTGCTAATCACAGCTCCTGCACACTCTAAAAGGTGGTTACCACTAATTTTGAAAGTTGGGTTTGCAAAATGAGGCAAAAAGGTTTCTGTCCATGTACCTCTAAAATCAGGAAGGTCTCTCTGAGAAGATGGCAGAGCAAGGACTGGGTGCATGCAGCTGCTAAAGGAACTCAGCAAGGGTGACTGACACTGGTGAAAGTGCTTTGCAAAATACTCAACACTTCCCATTTGTTTTGACATTGCTCTTTAGCTCGTGTGATTTCAAAAAATCTGCTTTGCTCAAACCCACTGAAGGTCTGAAGCACAGGGTTATACAACGGATTCCCACCATGTCTCTCAAAAATGACACCACAGGGCATCCAAAGTGTCGAGACCTTGCAACTGGCTCCTGCCTGCTCCTTTTCATGCTCAGCCCAGGTTGCCAAACACTTGTCCCTACAAACTTGAAGGCACTCTGGGCAATGCCAGCTGGGGGCCATTGAACGGGCACAGTGACCTTCCAATTCTGTTATCCTCTTCCAGGGCACTGTTGTCATGCCATGACACACTCACTGACCACAGTTAGCCCAACAGTGAAATAAGGCTTGGGTGGGTTCTAGTGAAGGCTACAGACCCCACTCTTGCCAATGTATCCCAGGCTGCCACTGCCTGGCACATTCAGTAAATGCTCAACACATACAGTGGCAGCACGTAGGGACTGGATGAGGGGAGGAGGAAGATGAGGAAAAGAGTCAAAAATGGGAGACAGCAGCGGGGCAGGACAGGGAGGGGAGAAGCAAGGCTTGACACAGAGATAAGGAGCAGAAGCATCATATAGTTTTGTTGGGGGATGAATTAGTAATTTTCTTTGATCTCCCCTTCTCTTTTGCCTTTCCTGAAACCTGACACTGCCTCATACCATCCTGTCCTGCTCCAGACTCATTTACAGACACTTTCAATACCTTGCACAATCTGGTTCCTTGCACAGGCTTTCTGTTTCTTCTTCCTTCCTCCCACCCGCTGGGGTCTGTGGCTGCTCCCTTGGTGCCTGTTCTGCTCCAGCTGAAGGAGCATGTCTGTGCAGTTACTTGAAATGGGATATTGCCACCATCATGCCCACATGTTCTCTTATGATTCCCTTAATGCCTGTAAAAACCCAAAAGTCCTGTTCAGGACAATTCTGCCTTTATTAAGAAAGCTCTCAGCTCCAGCACATCCTTCCTCTTCCTTCCTGGAAAACCACTCCTAACATAAATCATTTTCCCTGTGCACACACTTATGCCAGGAAACCCCTGCCATCCCTGCTGTGGTTCAGGGGCAGTGATTATGCTCCAAAGCCAGCTTTCCCCTGCCTGTCAGGCCAGCTGGGCAGCAGGTGCTGTGCCCCAGCCAGCACAGTGAGCACGGAGGGGGCAGCCCACCCCACGGCACCCCAGCACTCACACCACCTCATTTCAAACCAGAGCAGCCTTCTCCGTGCAACACCTGGGGCTTTAGTCTAAAGCCAAGAGCAAAACAGAGCCAGAACTGAGCCCGAGCACCAGCTCATGATCAGCAACTAAACCATCAGGAAGATCCCTGGCATGGGGGAGGTCTGGGCAGCCTGTACTGTGCCCAGCCAAAGTATGGGCTAGCAGGAGCCTGGGTCCTTCAGGCTGTTTGGATGCAGCCATCTGATTTGGCAAGTGGAGAATTTGGCTGCCTGGACACAAGCTGAACCATGCCAGGAGGGCTCCAGGCCAGAGAACAGGGGCTTGTTTACTGGCACAAATGTAGCCTCAGCATCAGGAAAGAGTTCAGTGCTGCCTACAAACTCTCAGAAATAAGAAACACACAACAGTATCATTAGTAAAGTGCAGTGGTATGACTTTATTTTTTGGAACTTTATTGCAGGATTGAGTCAAGGTAATCTAAATGCTCTCCCAAAAACTCAGCAGGTAATGTTCCATATCCAGGTTTTACATTCAGGATTTCATTGTTTTGGGATAAGCACCTTCATTCCCATAGAAGAGAATCCTGCAACTCTGCAAGGCAGTGATTTTCCTCACATCATCTGTCAAACTACTGCTGCTGCTCCTTCTTCTGCCATCTCTGCCTCTGGACCTTTTCCCATCTTGCACACAATCCCAGATCCAACTGGCAGACTCGGGCAGACTGTAACAGATTCTGACTGTCAGACATGTCAAGATTATACCTAACTTTAGGATTTAGATCACTGAAACCACAGAATGCTGAAAGAAAAGTTCATCTTTGAGAAGATGAACTTGAAAGGCATCTCTTGGGATAGGAAGTAAAAACCAACTGGATCCCTGCTGGTGTGCTGAGCTCAGTATGGTGGGACTTATTGAATATTAGGAGGCACTCAGAAACTCCATGCATCTAAACACAGTGCCTGTGCTTGAAACTGGGATTATATTAAGATTAAATCAACTTTTTTTCCCCATATCACATGGAGACAAATACTCATTCTCACTTTAAAGTTGTCTGCCTACAGTGAAGGAAAAAATCTAAAACTGGACTACAGGTGGGAAAATCCCTCTTTGCATTATCTTTATTTTGCAATAACAGGCATGTCTTAGCCTCTTTGAATACAGCTAGCTGTGTCTGAGCAGGGTTGCACGTTAAAGAACACTCTTTTACTCTCCAGATCTCTCCTCCCTTCTGTTGGAACATGCAGCATCTTCACCATTTCATCTTGGCTTGGTGAAGGATACCAGGAATGACAACGTGGGAAAGGATGCTCTGGCTGGGGGCTCTGTGGGCACATGGGCCAAGCACCCAGGGCAGTCTCCAGCCAGCCAGAAGGAGAAGGCAGCTCACGTTCCTCTGTTTCCTAGCTGGTGGCAGGAGCAGTATCAGCCTGTAGACACATTCTGAGAGAGTCAGAGAACAAGCCTGCAGCTTGCTTTTGTGCAAGGACATGTATTAAGAAGAGATGCCTCCATTTTATGTTCAAACTACTTAAGTGAGCAGGTGGAGCACTAACCTCCATGGGGTGTTGGGAAACCATGAGTTGTTGTAGAGGAAAGATATTAAGTGCCTCTAGGTTGATGAATTAAAACAATATTTAATTTATTCCTATCTTTGGGACTCAAGGCCTGAATACTTGTGTGTAACCCTTATGGACTCTTAACCTTGAGTGTGATTTCCCAGGTCTCCAGGCAAGGACACAGTACTGCTCGTGGTCAGGCTACCCAGCAGCCACAAAATACCATTGAGTTCATGTGGTGCCCAGCTGCTTCCCAGGTGATCCTGCCTCTTGCCAGGGCAGGTCTGCTCATGCTGAGCTCCATGCTGCCCATTCCCACTGACCACAAGCCCACGTCTCAACACAACTCTGCCACCACAATTTCTGTGTTGCTGCAGCACAGGCTGGCTCCGACTCCTGCTTACTCGTAAGCAAGAAGAAGAGAGAGGGTGTTACTACATTTGAAAAATAAGAAATTTGTTTCTTCCATGCCATTTCATTGTTCCTGCTCCTGATGTGGTTCTACAGGCTTGTCACCCCTCAGTAGGCATGGCTGTGTGACAGAAACAAAGTCTCTTTGTTTGCTGTGGGTCCCTGCGCCCTTCTGGGACCCATCTCCCACTGGACTGTCCCTAATGCTTTTTCCTGCTGTAAGCTTTGAGGTGATTCCATTTCATACTGCTTCCTCAGGGAGTTATCCTGCATAAAAATGCTGTAGCTCTTTCCCTGACAGGTCCTTAAGATATATTATAACTATTTTTCATATAGATGCAAAGAGGCTGGCAGTACTATATTCAGATGGAGCCATTCATCGCCGGAGGTTAGCAAGGCTGAACATAATTTAATAGCATGACAAAATTCTTGTTCTGTTTTTGCTGGAATACCAAAGCTGTGGGTGAGAACAATTCAGGCCTGAGATCCAGACCTTGTCACTCCTGAGTAATGGTGGGCACAGCTCTGGGGGCACTGCTGGAAGGGAAGACTGACACATGGTGGTAGTCTGACAATTCTGGGGGTAGCTGTTATTTTCTGAAACTTTTGCATTTATTTTACTTTATGCTGATCAGGAAAGCTCTGAGCTGAGAGCAGATGGTACTGATTTGCACAGGGTTATTGCTGGTCAAAACTAAACAGTGCTGCTCTCCATTCTCATAGACAGCTATTAAACTGGAAATGGATATCATTTATCCATGGGTATTTCACTGGAGTTCAGTTGGGAGTGAAGCCACAGTCAGCTGGGCACTATTCACTTACACACAGAGGGAGTTACTGTTCTTCATCCCTAGAAACACAAACCTGAAGTGAAAACCCCAGATGCAGGATGCCCTGACCTCAGGCTATTATCAAATACTTCACTTACTGTTTCAAAACACTTTTCTCAGCAATATGGTTTCCTCTTTCTCCCTCCCGAACTTGAGGAGACTAGATGTGGTATTACAGCTGCTGCTGACCCACTGGCTAGCAGGATACCCCTTCAAGGCACCTCTGAGCTGCTGCAGCTCTACTGTTGGGGTTGCTGGGAGTGGTTGTCCTCCTCTTCAGTATCAAAACATCCCCTGTCACCTTATCATCCAATTCAGCCCTCCTGCATCAATTTGAATGCTGTTTATTTGGTAAAACCTAGGCTAAACTTGCTGTGGACACTGTCATGGAGATGCATCCCTTGGGCACTCTTCTCCTCCTTATTGAGGGAAAGGGAGATTGCACAAGGTGGTGTTGGAAACAGAAACATTTCCCAGAAGCAGTTATTGACAAATCCACTATCCTTCTCAAAGTCTGTATTAAAACCACTGATTTTGAACACCATGGTCTAGCAGAGCCCAGAGGATCTGAGAAGCTCAGCATCCCATGAGGCAGGTCTGGGGCAGGCCTGCACAGTTTTTGGGGATTGGGAAAAACAGCACTTTGGAAAGACAAAGTGTCTCTAGGAACCTGGAGAACAGAAGAAACAGAGCCACGAGGCAATAACCATTTACCTTTGCAAAAGAAATCAACAGACTGTGATCTCCAGAGGCTTTGCAAGGCTACCTTGCTTTCCCTTTTAGCCTTGGCTGATTAACAAATATACCTGTTGTGCTTCAATGCATAAAAACATGCAAACAGTGAAATATACTAATACTTAGATGAAGAAAAGCCCAAAGATAATGTAATGGTTGCCATAATAATTTACACCTAATTACAACTCATTATAAGGCTGTCTTGCTACAAATGTGACAGAGGCTAGTGATACCCTTAAAACAGAACTGAGTCATAGGTTTGGATAGGTAAGAGATTAATGGCAAACACTGATTTATAACTTTAGAAAATATTACAATTTTTGAGGGGAAGTTGTATGATCCAGAATGAATTGGAAGTCCGTTCAATTTGGATAAACTCTTTCAATTAGTAAGTCAAGAACAGAGATTTATGAATTCTACAACCAGGACAGTATCTTGAAGTGGCAGGAGCTGTCAGACTTAGTTCTAAGTATGAAACTCAAGTTTATCCCATAGTTACAAGTGTGGCAAAGGTGGGTACCAGGGTTGTGCCCCTCTGCACACCCTGTGCAGTGAATTCATGGATTCCCTGGGTGGCCCAGGAACATCCCAGCTTGTCATCAGCACAGATGAGATAGTAAATCTGGTTTGAGACAACAGATTGCCTTGAAAACAGGTCTGAACTTCTCAACACATCCATAATTAAGTAATCAACACACAGGACTTCTCCAGATGGGAATTTTGGACAGTTCTACACATTCCCCCAGGTAGCTCCTGCTGCAGCTCATCTCCTTTGTGTATCTAAATGTGTATGTGATGATTAACACCGTGGGTGGATTGTCCCTGGCATTTTCACACTATTCTGCTGCTTTGGTTGTTGTGGAAGGGATCAAGTTGTACATAGATATGACATTTGCAAGTAGTCAGTACAAACTGTTCCTGCAGGTGCAAAAAGATACTCATGTAGGACTCTGTTTTGTACATGGGTATGATATTTAGAGCAGTTTTGTACGTAGTTGCCACAGACAAAACAGTCCATATTCGGGAAATTTTACTTAATTTATTTCCAGCCCACACAGGCTTCTGATCCCTGATCTGGATATCAAGACAAAAAGAAACACAAACAGCTAGACACTTAACATGAAACTCTATCCTCCCTCCTTCCTGGAGTCAACTTCCTTTATTTTTTCTGCAGTTACTACTGTTCCATCCAAACTCCCTGGCAATGGGATGGGTGGTGTGAGAAAGTGGAAGCAGAGCATGTGACAGCTTTCTGCTGCCCGCATAGCTGTTTCTACTGCGCTGCTGTTGGTGATTCCTGACACTTTGAGCAATGGTTGCCACCACACTGCACACCACGGCCCTTGTTGCTCTCCTCCCCTGTGTCCCTGCTCTGGCACAGATCACACATGGGTGTGTTTTTTAACCATTCGGTTTCCACTTACTTCAGGGCAGGCTGGAATCATTTTTGGCAGGCAGCAAGGCATGGGCTCACCCCAGAGAGGCCAACACTGCAAACTGGTGACACATGAAGCCTGGTGACACCTGCTCAGTGCAGCAATACAAGGTGACAAGGATGGATGGTCACACGGGACAGTGGCACAGCTTGCAGCCAAGCACCTGTACAGCCACTTCAGTGGGGACTCCTGCTGGCACAGGACAGCAAGTTTTACTTTATACAAACATTCTCTCATTGACTATCTCTGCAACGTTGGCCTGCATGGAAAAAGGTTACTGAAATACCTCTATAGCACTCTATCTGAAAGATGCACAGCTCAGCAGCTCAGTATATCCCCAAAAGCACGGACATGAGGGTTAACTGCTTATCAGCAGCAGGCTCACTTCAATTGGAAGCTGTAGCAACCATCTTAGAAGTAGAGCCAAAATATCATCAGAGATCAGTTTCTCGTTTAAGCTGACAAAGCAAGGGGATCTGAAAAGAGGCTGTGTGTCTGTCCATCTCTCAGAGAGCATGGCAAGGGAGGAAACCTGCCAGTCTAATTCCTGTTCAGGAGCATTCTTACTTTAGGATGAGTTTCAGTCCTGGTGTTGCCGTGTGCATGTGTGGAACAGGGAATCTGCCAAAATTGCAGAATGGGTATCCTAGCCCTGCCCACAGTCAGACTGATGCAGCTACCATCCTCTTTAAACAGAAATCTGGAACCACAGAAGCTTATATAAGTGTCTCAAGCAACTCCTCTGTGTAGTTATACTCTGAGCTGGGAAAACAGTCTCCTTGTATCATGTAAGAGCTGTTGAGGCCTGCTCCAGCTGTGTCCATTTTGGGAAAGGATTAAGAGAGGTTTAAGTGAGTAGGAGCAGCCTGCAAAGCTGGGACATTTGAGTGGATTCCTCTCCTTCCCATCCTTCTTCCTTCTGCTGGCTGACTTGGGAGTTCCCACACCTAACTGGCTTTCACACCAATGCTGCTATATATGAAGGTACAATGATGGCTATAATTAAATCACTTCATTGATCTAACTAATTTCTGACAGTTTTATTTGTACTTATCTAAATTTATAAAGAATTATGTCAACTCAGGTAGTAGTTATAAAGCCCTCAAATACCCTCAGATATTGCTGTCCAGAATAAGTGCACTGTGAAATCTAAAGATTTTTTTCAGAATATGCTTTTAAATGAAGAAAGCCATGGCAGCTTCTCAGGGAATGTTGTCTGCAGTAGCCAGGCCCTTAATTTTAATGCTGATCCCTAATCCTACTTTGAGTAAATCAAAAGTGGAAATAAAATTGTACTATTACACAATTGCTAAGGCAGTCAGTTCTGCTGTCAGCAGATGTGATGGCCAAAGATCCCCTTAATCACACAGGATGTCTGAGTGATACATCTCTGGATAAAAGAATAAATATAAATGTGAAAGTGAAACATCGGCAAACATTTCACATAAAACCTAAGTTATGTAGTGTGCCAGAGGGTTTGAGTCACAGATACATTATACTGTAATATTAGATGCTGCAGATGGCGAAAATGTCATCATTAGCACAAGTTGTGCTCCCTAATCAGGGAGAAATAAGATATAGAGGTCAGTTAACCTGCCACATACTGCATTTTTTTTTCACTCTTATGGCAATAGTAGCTCCGCTGAATTCCTATGTGCAATTTATCTCAGGGACAGATAGGTGTATCAATATACATTTATTTAAAAAAATATTAAAAAATATATTTTATATATATACAGTATACAGATCACACTACTCCAGATAGTTGCAAACATCTACAATTACACCACAAAGATTTCTCAGAGGGACTCACAGATTACTGATGTTTACCCCAGGGTAATCACTGTCATGCCATGTGTACCTTTTGTCTGTCAGATAGATTAAATTAAGATACAGTCTACCAAATGTTGAATGTCTGTTTTCTCCAATTCCTTTAAAGATGCTCAACCTTTAACTGTACCTCTCAGACACCAGATGAAAGCAGCATTCAGACATTTAACAATTAAGTTTTGCTGCACAACTTGTCCCAAGCCCAGGGTAATGGAGATTCCTTGAGGACATATGAAGGTGATCTCTGACAACACATTCTTGGCTGGCAGGTGTTTCGACACATAATAAATACCTGGAACATATCCAACTATTTGGGGAGCAGTTGTATAAAATCTAATCTGATTCAGAATTCCTGTGCAAATGCTGATAGATGAAATAGCACAAGATAATTTTAAATACAGACTGTCTTCTTCACTTCCTGTGCACTCCCTTTCTTTTCTTATTTTCCTTAAACCTTCTTTTGGCTTTAAAATTCCCAATCACATTTTCATTGCACATCATTATTTGTGTAAAAGCTGGAACTGAAGGGTTGTTTAATTTCAGTGTATGCCTACAGACTAGGCTAAAGTCCATGTGAGTTACTATCTTCCTCCAGAAAGCCTTGGAAGCAGCAAAGGGCGATATGTTACTGCAACTTGTGAAGGGCTGCAGCTGTCTGTTTAATTAGTCTGAGACTGCATTTTTCCGGAGTGAGTTAAGAAGCTGTGAGCTGTGGACTGCAAGCTGTCAAGGCTGTCAGACCAGGGCTTCAAGGGATCTGAACCTCTGCATTCACAGAGGAAACAAAGCATTTTCATGGCTGCATGCAAGCAATATCCTGCTATAAAAGGACACAACACTAGTGCAGATGGGGCCCTTATCTCCATCATCCCCAACAAATCTTGAAGAGATTGAGAGTCCAACCTTATGTAAATACTTCTCCGTTTAGTGCCTGAGGAGTACAAGGCATACAGATCGATTGTATTCCTGTTCAAGGCAGATGCTGAGAAGGTCTGGTGCAGATTTTATGTATTGTCTAATGAGGAGTAGGTTCAGGGTGACCAAGGGGCTGCTGCACAAAGTCCATTTAGAGAGGCTGAGATTCTATACCCTGAAGAAGAGAAAGGTCTAAGAGATCCATGGCAGAAGAGCAAAAGAAAACGGACACAAATTGAAATTAAAAAAGGTTGTACCAGTCTGGACATTGATAAAAGTTTCTTCACCATGAAGAAATTCCCAACAATCAAGCATTAGAACAGATTGTCCAGTGAAGTTGTGGAGCCTTCATCCTCTGAGGATTTCAAGACCCAACGGGATGTAGCCCTGAGGGACACAATCTGATCCCACAGATGACTCTGAGACCTCCTGGGATCCCTTCTGAAGGGAATTATTCTATGATTCTAAAAATCATAGAATATATTCTGAAGCCTGAATTATTCTATGATACTAAAAATTTCGTGGAGTTCTCATTGCTGCTGCATTTTGTGCCCCATTCACTGTAGGGCTGGTGACACAGCACAGATTCTGTGTTTAGGTAGGGACTGGAAGAGTAAGTTCTAATGGCTCTTAGTGGAAGTTATCTCCAGCATACACTGGTCTCATGCTGATTTACATATGTCTGTGCATGCTAAAACTCATTCATGTGAAGAATTAAGGGGCTCCTATATTGCATTGTTTTACCAGAAAGAACCTGTTTCTTCCAGCCTTTCGCCCTATTTTCAGCATACCATTAGACAGGTTCTGCTGATGACTGCTTGGACTCTTGAGAATGCCAGTGTGGTCTGGCAAGGTTAGTGGAAGACAGAGAAGGGACACTGTAGGCCGGAAAGTTCTGGGAAAGGAAAAAGGGGACATGTGGAAGACAGTGCTGTACTGTTTTTTTCCATGTATGGAGAATAAATGCAGTGGCAATAACACTGACAGTAACAACGTAACACCAAGCTCACCAGTGGCAGGAAACAAAGGCAGATGCTGGTCAGAGCAAGTTTTCCTTGCAGAAATGCAATCACAGTGTACACAATCAACACAGTTATTGCAGCATGGTCTTAACCAGAATAACTGATGTGACGTAGCTGGTTTCTGTGCAGGAGTCTTCTCCAGCTGATGCCAAGGGAAACACCTCTTTTAACAAATCCAGCACACTCCACTGTCTGTAATCGGTCTACAGCAGGAACAGTGGCTGGGACAGCTTTGGAAAGTGCTTACATCCACAGTGTGTTGCACTCATGCCCCTTCTCCCCTCTCTTAGGGTTGAAGCAACTATATAAGGCAAAATAGTCACCAATATTAGGCTTCTGGGTAGCCAAGAACCATGGCATGAAGCCTGAGGTTGGTGGTGACAGGAAGAAATGTTTCCAGATTCCATTGGATGGACTTCACCTAGAGTACTGTTCTTGACCTTGGATGGGAACACCGAGCCCCAGTCCAAGGTTCCTTCTACCATGACAGGCCTCACATGAAGGCCAAACTACCTGTGGCACCATGATGAACTTGTGATCAAAGCTTTCATCTAGATTATTTTAAGTGAGATCATTTTTATAGTCCTTAGCCAGAGACCTGGTGTCCTAAATCTGGAACCAACACGCTACTGACAAGGACCCCTTCAAGCACTGCTGCACTCCTGGCAGCAAAACCTGACCCTCTTCTTTCAGCACAGCCTCACACAAACCACGTCAATTCTAAATCCCACATCTTCCTTCTGTAGGAGGATGAAGTCTGGGACGCCCATCCTTGAGAATAAGGATGAACAAAAACTAATCCCCTAAACTTAAACTGGATAAAGAACAGGAGTAAGGATGGTAAAAAGAATGGCAAAAGAACTCCTGAAAGAATAACAGAAAATAGCAGCAAAATGCAGTGCCCATGGCAATGAGCCCTGGCAGCAAACTGCAGAGTGGGGGCCTTGTCTGAGCTATGACAGAGGTCAGGGACAAACACAAAGTGGAGCGATCACACACAGCAACAAAGCTCCACAAAAAGTGGTAACTCTTCCAGATGACTACACGGACTTGAAGATCCAAGGGCTAAACAAAATTAAAGGCTATAAACTGTTCTGAATCCAGAGCCCTGGACAAAGCTGTTGACCAAAAAATCCCAGAGGACATTTAAAAAATGGTTACCAATTTGTATGCCTTGATTTCCCAATTTATTAAATGAAAAGAATGTTACCTACTCAATATATTTTATATGCTTCATTTCTTCAATGTTCAAAAGGCTCTAAGATCTTAGGAGGGTCAGCAGATATGGAACTAAAAACATATTCTTTTTGATTACCATCTTATCGATCAAAATTTCTCGTATACTTGGAAATTCTGCCTGAATTTAAGTGACTTTTCTAAGCCATACAGCAGTGGTTGACTACATGTGGAAAACAACCTGAAGACCTTTGTTCCAATTAAGATAAAGAGATGAGAAATTTATTCAGAATGCTGGATTAATATTCCTACTTAAAAAAAAAACAAAAAACAAAAAACCAAACCAACAAAACTGTAAGACTCTGTAAGATAGTAAAAACCACAATAAAAACCTTTACAATGTAGAAATTCTTCTCATTTCAAATCTCTTTGGACTTCTGACCTGGCTACAAAAGGAGATATTTAAATGTAAAATCTCAGTTCTAGGAGAAATAGCCTATTAAAAAATATGTGTGAAGTATATAAAAAGGCATTTACCAAGGAGTCTATGTAATCAACCTTCATTAAAGAAAAGTATGTTTTCAAAACCTAACTACATTGATGGCTTTAGCAAAACCTTTCAACAATTTTGTGACCTCCCACCTTTAAGAGGCAGGGAGCACCCAAGATCCATAAATGCTCATGGTTGACAGGAACAACAGAAGTCAAAGGGTCTGCAAAAACTCATGAAGTTTTATTAGTAAATTACATATTTTGCATGGAAATTGCTATGTTAGCCCCTGGCCTCTTATGCAAGTACACAGCAGTGGGCTTTGGATAAAAGGGTAAGATGAAAGAAAAGAGAAAAGGAAAGAGATTAATTAAAAAGGAAGAGGGAGAAAGAAAATTAAGAAAGGAAGAAAGAGATAACTAATCCTGGTTTTAGTGTTGATGCAGCTGATGGGGTATTCAGGGTATTGGGAGAACAGTCTGGGCTTGGTGGGGGTACCTTTTTATAGATAATTTCCCCCACCCTGAAGACAGATTCTTGCTTTCTATGCAAATTAATTGTTACATACAATCCATTCTTTCAGACCTTTCTGGAAATGGGTCAGAGGATTTGGGGGTCTTAGGTGCTTTTGTTCCCCCCACCAGTCCATGCCCACTTCTTGATCTTATTCCTGTGCTTGTACTGGACTGTGTTGTGCTTATCTCCAGGCACCAGAACAAGGACATTTGTTCCACAAAAGTGCTGCATTATCTTCTCATGGCTCCTTTCTCCTGTTCTTTCTCACAGCATGCTATTATTACCAACAAGGCTTGGTAATTCACCTGCCATCCATCTATCAGTGTTTGGGACATTCACGTTAGTCCCTTATCTTATGGCCTTCTACAAATTTGTACATGGCAATATAATGATGTGCACACTTTTCATTTTGTAATGCAAGACCTTCTGATAATGACATAAATAATCAGTGATTGATACTTGTAAAGTAAAAATACAGTCAACTGAATAACAAAATATACCTTTCATCTTGTCCACTGCCTAGTCCATAGAAGATAAGATTATATTTGTCCTCCTGATAGTGTTTTTAATACTGAAAGACCCAGTCCTGGTGAGCTTAATCAGATTAAACACGGCAGGCTTGAAATTGATTTGATATTCAGTCACACAAATATAACATACTGCAGTTTTATTCATTATTTGAAAATCTGATTTTGTCCAATATTTTAAAATATTTTTACTAATGGTACAGGTCTTTATTGATCTTTGAGGGATTTAATTGCTACGATTTAACTAAACTGGACATGGATCAGGGAAAAAAAGGCATTTAGAAGTCGTGCTAATGAAATCTCTTGCTTCTGTTGAATTAGAGTTCACACCTGATTATCTATTTTATTTAACCCAGAAGAGACAAAAATTTCAGCTTAAATTTGCCTGGTCTAGTAATCATTACACCTGTTTTACATTGCACTAACCACCACTGATTTCAGTATGTCTATGCCCATTTTATATCAACATAACAGAGAATGAAACGAGGCCCATGTAATTTGACTCTTCTTAACCTTTCCTATTCACGCAGCTAAGTTGCATATAATCAGCATGTATGAAGTGGGTAAAAGCTTATACTCCAGCATAAAAACTAGGGCATCTTTACTTACACCATTGCCACTGACTGCCAGGCAGGGTCATGCAGACTTGAGCAGTAGGAAATGAAAGCACTTCAATTGTGCTGCTTCTGTGTTAACTGACAGGTGTTGCTCAGAAAATGCTAAACAAAGCCCAGGCTTTCCCCATGCACTTACAATTAAGCATATTGCATCTAAGCAGGAATTCACTGTGTTTTTCTAGATAACTCAGCTGAAGACCAGAAATTTCATAAAAGTCTTTTACACATGAATAAATCACAGCAGTGTTTGCAGAAATATTCACAAGAGTATTGGTACACCTTGTCTCCTTAAGACAAATTTACAGACTCAAAAAGTACACAGGAATATCTATGTAGAGAGTGGGTTCAGCACGTTGTTGCTTGTCCCACCATCACGAAGTCACCTCCTGAGCCAGAACTGTTCTGAATTACTTTCATCTGAAGTCAACAATCAGACTGCAGAAATTGCTTAAAGGCATTTACATTGCCTGCAGTTCTCTTCAAGGGGGACACCTTGCAATTGCAATTGCAATCTCCATTTGCTCCTCTGATGGCTCTTTCAATTCATTCACTTGGAGGGTCATAAATAGAGTCATGGAGAGGTTCTCTCTGTGCACAGTAAAAGGGGAACAAAGGATTCATGTACCCCAATCTAGACACCTTGCTTCACTGTTGGCATAGCATTCAGGATCTTCCATAATCTCTGGTTGTGATGGCAGGAACCACTGTTCCCTGGGTTCCTAACATCCTGCATTATCTGAGCAACAATGCTGCATCCTCTGAGCAAGTGTCTGGGGAATCTTCTGACTTAAGAAGTAGGAAAGAGTGAGTAGCTAGAAATAACACATTTCATGAATACATATAGACTTTAAAGAGTTCCTTCTTAGAAAGAGAAGTTAAAATAAAACCTTATCTTGTTTGTTTCCAACTCTTTATTTAGGCTAGATCATGCTCAGGCTTCCAGACAAGCACAAAGGTGTGGATGACTGAGCTTTATTTAGTGCTCTGACACAGAGTGAGGAGCCCTAAAACCCTGCAAGCATTGGCTCCAAAGATTCTAGATTCACCAGATTGGTCAGGTATGATTTGCCCTTAGTGAAGCCATGCTGGCTGTCTCAGATCACCTCCTTGTCTTGTATGTGCCTGAACATTGCTTCCATGAGGATCTTCTCCAGGATCTTCCCAGGCACAAAGCCTGTAGCTCTCACCAGTCTGTAGCTCCCCTGGGCCTTGTTTTCTTCCCTTTTTAAAAATCAAGAGCGATGTTCCCCTTTTTCCAGTCACCAGGGAGTTTTCCTGGCCACCATGGCTTTTCAAACACACTTCCTTTGCCTCATTCTTCACCAGCAAGGTTTTCTGGGTTGTTGTGCCTAGAGAGGGAGCAAAGGAGAACTGTCTTCTCCTTGGAAGAGGATTGAGGCAAGGGCCTCCTGACAAATCTTGACTCATCCAGTAGGATCAGATCACAGATGCCCTAAGTACCTGAAGAAGGGTTTAGGGAGCGCTTAATAGCAGCCTTCCAGTGCCAGAAGAAGGTTCCAGCTGAATGTAAGGTTGGGGAGAAATCACCAGGAGGATAATTCAGCACAGGAACAAATTCTCTAGAGACACTGGAGAATCTATGTTCTTGGAAATTTTCAAGATGTGACACAACAAAGTCCTGAACAATATTGTCTGAAATATTCATTGACCTACATTGAGGAACAGGCCAGACCCAGCCTAGAGGTCTTTCAAGGGCTGTTTCAACCTGGACAGTTCTATGAATTACCACATGGTTTATGTGGCCTGAAAGCTAACAGGAGATGGTTGAAAAAGAAATCAACTCAGGATTTTCCAAGACTTCAGCTCACCTTTTTACCTTCCTGATGCATCTCCTCTCTTACAAGCTCTAAATAGCATTATGTTTTTAGAGATTACACCATTTTATCCAGGAATATCCTCTGATTCCCAGGTCTGAATCTGGAGCCATACCACCTACCACCTCCTGACTGCATCTGGAGCTCTCATAGTGGTGTGAATATACAGAACTTCATAGCTGTCCTCCTTGCCCTAACCTTGCCTTGCACATCATATCAAATAATCCCAGCCCTTGGGAAGCTGATATGGTAGAAGAGATGCTGAACGGGGTAACACAGCCAGAACATCACTGTACCACAGTGTGACTCAACACATAAATTAGGACACAATTCCTCTGTGCCTTTCCTGATCTAGTGGAACCCTGTAAAACCTGCCTGCAGCCATGACTCATAGGAAGGGCACAGAAGATAACTCCAACACGGCTTGCATAAACAAGGATATCTGACCATTTCTTCTACATATACATTCCTGCTGTTGTCTTCTGGACATTTTCAGTCTTTAATTTTACTCCCACTGTTTTCCACTGCTCCATGCTAGTTGGTGAACCCTCATGGTCATCTGAATATTTCCCTTTGTGAGGAAAAGTTTTGGCTGTTTATTATTTCAGCATCAAATAGAACACTGTTGCTTGAACTACACATTTGGACATTTCCCCCTCGAATTCCAGTATTTCATTTCCATTCCCTCCATAAAAAAGACCTTTGGGATTAGCAAATATTGCACAACGTTTATCAGTTAGTTGTTATTGAAATCTCAAAAGTCTTCTGAATTTAAATCTTTTGATTGGAATAAAATAGCAGATATTTCTGACAATATAAGTTAGGTGACTGGATAATATATAAAAGCTAATAAAGTGACACAGAAATAAATCCTCTTAACAGGAATATGCATTAATTTCCACTACTATGATCAATTTATAAAGAAAGAAAATATTACTATGTAAAACATTGGAGGAGGTATCTGTAGAGAAAAAATAAATCAGATCACTTCTGAATCCCCAGCAAGAAGAAAAAAACTCCTGCCAGCAGCAGCAAAATAGGTGCATTAAACAGAAAGACAAAGTGAATTAAAAATGAAAATGTAAGGAAGACATTGGTTCAATATCGTAAAATTAACAAGGGCTGTGGATAAGTTCATATTTTATCTGACACCAATGATTTGACACAACCTATTTATCTCAGTGGGTTCACTTGCCCACAAATTTCCCCAAATATTTGTGGAATGATTATTAATTCCTACCTGATAAGAGAAATGCCAGATTTTTTTTTTAAGATTATCTCATACTCCTGTTTAAGTAATACTGACTATTTTTTCATCCCATTCATTGTTTTGTGTTTTGACACAAAAATCATACCTCTAAAAATTAACCATCTAAAATCTCACTTCTGTTTTCCCTATCTTTGAGATCTCAGGATCAAATTTACAGAGGGAGAAATAGAAAAGATACCTTGCTAACAATCCAGAGAAAGGACAAGCTATAAACAACTGTGATTTTCAGGAGTGTGTTCCAATTACTTGGTTCATTTCTTGAGAGCACTGAGGAAGAAATGAGACTACAGGCAGGAACTGAATTCAGAGAGCTTGGCAAATCAGTGGGGGAAAAGAGGAAACACTGTGTGCAGGGGGCCATGTTGTAATTCTGTTCATTGCAATTTATCAGATTGGCAAACTCTCCAAATGTCACCACAGTGAAAGGGCAAAGACAGACCCTACAGGTATCTGTTAGGTAGGTGCAATCCAAATCAAATAGCTCATACTGGAACCCCACATTGGTTCCTGATGCAGCTGTCACATAGAATCCCTGCCCTCTCTCTCCCTAATAGGCATAGGCTTCTACTCCTCAACCTCATAGTTTAAGATAATATGTTTTTTGGGTTTTATTAATTTATGCATTAGTCAGATCTGTACTGAAATTGAGGCATAAAGTTCATCCCTGTCTCATTCTGCCACAGTATGCTCCAATCTACAGTTTCTATTTCAAGTTTAATTACAAAGCACTAAATAAAAATTGGGACAAATGTGAGTGAAGTAGAATTGAATAGAAAGAAAAAAACCTAAATCCAAATGTACCATTCACAGAAAAACTCTGTATAGCATAGCAGGTGCCTATTTGTTTAGCCCTAGGATCTCTTGGTGCCTATCAGTTTGCTCCTGTGCATGCCCACAGCACGACTGCTCCAGTGCCTGCCTCTCCTCAGCCCACTCCTTTGCTCACATCCTGAGTGTATTTCTAGGCCATGCTCCTTGTGCACTAATGGGATTAACCTCTTCACAAAATGCACCTGCAATCTTTTCCCATGTGGACAGCAGGAGCAGAAAATTGCCCACGTGTTAAAGCAGCAGCCCCAGAGCAAAGGGCGGTGCAGGGGCTGCCACCCTGTGCCCCTGCCCCAGCCACTGAGGCTGCTGCCAGCCCACTGGTTGTGCTCTGTGGAGAGCATTGAGGGTGGACTGGGTCCGCAAGAAGACCAAGAAGAAATTTACATCTCTTCTACACTGTGAGGATTGCAGGGCACTGCTGTAGGAGTGTCCACTGCTCCAGTGACTCTGCATTTCATGTCAATCAGTCCACAGAGATCTTGGGAACCACAGTGCCCTGCACAGTGCAAATATTGTGTAAGACCACGTTAAAAATAAAAAAAAAATATATATATATATAAAGCCAACTTTTTTTTACAGAGATCATTTATGTTTGAGACATCAAAGAGAAAGATCTCCAGCCCTGCAAATGAGTTTACTTAGACACAACTCCATCATTTTTGCAATCACTCACCAAATGCACCAATTTTAATCCTGCTCAATTCAACAGACTGCTAACATCCTAAATTTAAGCACCCAAGGCAGTTTTTGCCTGTTATCAGCTTAGGCTAATATTGTAAAGACAAATATTTTCCCTTCATTTTTACTTTAAGAAGCAACAAAATACAAACCTATACATTTCCATGAGGATGTCCCTGTTTTCAAAGGTATTCTCCTAGACAATGGTATTTCGACCTCTGCACAGAAGAAGCCCAAGGAATGGCTCAGCCCAGCAGCAATTTGCATGCATCAGCCCTGAGGGAGCAGAAATGATCCTGCATCTGTGTGCTGGGTTTTCTCACCTGCAGCTGGGATGACTTAGCAGAACAGCACTGCATCCTTACGCAGCATCACAGCTCCAGCCACGTTACAAACACCCTTGTGGACTGAAATGGTCTTGATTAATCTCCTAGTCAAACTGTAATCTGTGATGCACTGTTACGAGAATGGACAATGCTTGGGGCTATGTTCAATCCCTATCAATTTATATTCACTCTTCTCAAGAACAATAGGAGCAAGGTATTTCCCTAATAAACCTCACAATTCTCTTTCAGGAAGGATGCCAGGGGGGAAAAAAAATCACATTTCTTTAAACTTATAGTGCAACAAATTTTATAACCTTGTTATGTTTCTTGGCCAGAACACTGCATAGTAAAGCTTGCCCTCCATACCATTCTTTTAGTGAAAATAAATAAATTATTCAGTTTCTTTTTTCCCTTCTCTTTAAAGACACAGTGCACAAGATCCTGGGTGTACTAAAGTCAGTAGCAGCTCACTGGAGTACCACTGCATTTAACAGGATCAGGCTGAACTAGAAAGTGTTTGAGCATGTTAACACAAGCCCAGAAGAAAAAACAGTTCAAGGCAAAAGTTCTTGTGAGGACACTGGCTGATGTCATAAATTGTGAAACTGTAACTTCTCTAACTGATGGGTTGTAGCAAAACGCCCAGTGTCTGTCCCTCTACTGCTTTTTACAAATGTGTTGATTTATCTTGTTTTGCTTCAGGTGTTCTCCTGCAAAGCCTGCATGAATATTACAGAAACTGGGCAATCAGTAAATAAATATAATTTTCCATGCTGTCCACTCATTGAACAAAGAAACTCTAGGTAATTGGTGTTTCTAGGGAGTTCAATTTTTTTAGGTTTTTTTTCTTCACAGAAGGCCCAAATCAAATGAAGAAAATAGAACCTTCAGCTTGCTAGAATGAAAATGGAGACCTGAATCATTAGAAAGTCATCTTCTATATTTCTAAACTGGACAGGTGGCATTTGATCCTCAGACATAATTGTGGCAGCTTGGTTGAACTTTGCACGTGCTGCAAAAGTGTTGTCAACCTTGTATTTTCACCTGGACACACAACTGTGTATCTCTCTCGTGTCTGAATACACACTGTGTATTGTGAAATACAAAACAAAAGTCGATCAGTTTAGCTCCAGGTCTCTGATCCCTCCAACACACAAAGCTCAATTATGCCCTGCAGACACTGTCGTTGCTGTTGTAACTCTGTTGGTGCAGGGGCTCTGGTTTGAATCAGCCCTCACCACATCAGGTGATAAACAAACACATAACTAGAAATAGTTTCAGCTCCAGAGGACTCAGCGTTAACTCCAGAGCAGTAAACATTGCTTAAATTATAAATGTAACTCTAGATAAACAGCAGTAAAATCTTCACACTATGTCAGAACATCACAAATTCTGCATCTGCCAAACATTACTGAAGAAACAATTTAGAAGTATATCTGAATCCTGAAATAAATATATTGGAAATATTTCATTATTTTTCCCATAAAAGCCAGCTGCATTCATTTTGATGAAGTCTACTTTATTTGACCAAGCTGGTACTCAGCACTGTACTGAAGTGGAGGATAGTTGGTTTGGGAGGCAGAGAAAATACTTCATGCAGATTTGATACAAAAGGAAAAGAAACTCATCTGTTTGGATGCTTGGGAACCTCGGTGTGTGGAAAAAGTACAGGTGATTGAGTCGAATATTCCTGTCATCTCCCTTCCTGCACTGCATCCCACACTCCACAGCCTTCATCTGACCAGCTGCAGAGGCTTATTTTAGTTGCACATTAATTGTGCCAGGGACACACTCAGTATAGCTCAGAGGTTACTATTACAAAGTCTATTGGCTCAGGTACAGTGCTGCACAAACAAAATTACACAGCATTTGGTGTCAGCTCAGGAAGTAGTTTTGCCATTTTTATATGACCTGGAACATGAAGAGCCAGCTTTACTAATCCAAGCCAGCTCCATACAACTCTATATCTGAACCACAGTACAAAACCAAGAAAACCCAGAAATGCAAGACTTGTACCTTTAACTTTATAAAGCTGCATTAGATTCAGCAAGCTCCTGCTCAGGAGGGTGTTTCTTGATCCAAGCTGATGCTAGACAGATGCACTCAGATACCCATGAGCAACATTTACTTGTCACCCAGCTCATGAGGAGACCCCAGCATGGAAAAAAAGAGACAGCAGATCCACCTGAGTGGCTCTTGGTAGAGGGCACTTTGGAACACAGCCGAAATTGGTAAACTGTGCTGGATCCACAGTGCCAATTCAGAACCAGTCAGGCATATTTGTAACAGTATTTTCAGGGTGTCCTGTGTCATTTCACCCATCTGTGTGACAGCAATTTCAAGCTATCTCAGCTTCCCCATGTTCTGAGCAATGAAGTAACTGAACTTCTGTTCCTCTTTGAAGAACATGCAAACACCNTTCAGTTTCACAATATTCTGAGCAATGAAGTAATGAAGTAACTGAACTTCTGTTACTCTTTGAAGAACATGCAAACACCTCAGTACTGCTTATGCAATGCTTACTAAGAAATAACAATTTAAGTGGTGTGATACAAAGCCATTATCATAATCTGAAATTTACCTCTTCCAAAGGTCAAGGCAAGAAGTCTCACAGTATGTCTGGAAGGCCACCAATCCAAGTGTCAGCAGAAACATATGTATTGGCTTCCAAAGATAAGAACTAGTGGCCAGATGTAGTTAGTAAGAAAGTATAAAGAAAAGCTGACTTGCTGTGAGTCAGAAGCACAGAAAGTGACAAACATGTGAAGGTTAGCTGTGCCAAGGTCCTGTGACCCAGGTCCTGCAGTCACATAAACACCACTTGTTGGTGGAGGTCAGGAAAGAGACGCTATGCCATGGACTGAACAGATCTGTAGACAGACCATCAAGCAGTATTTCAACAGAGTATTACGGACTGTGTGTATATATATATATATCTATATCTATA
>VZTR01033155.1:138863-152367 GCA_013400775.1 Chaetops frenatus
AGAAGGTTGTGCATTTCGTATTGAGCACAGTTAAATATTTAGTATTCACTTAGGATTGCAAGACAGATAATGGAAAGGCTTACATGAATAGCCCTTGTGGAGTAGTGGTCATCTATAAAGGAGCACTGCTTCATAGAACTTTCTGTGCCATTGCTGTAGTGCTGTTCTAGGCCTCCTGCTTCATCAATAGACGTGACAGGTTTTGTCTGAAACTTCTGATGACCCAAACTACTATGAATTTTTTGTAGTGAAAGGAAAAGGAAGCACGGAGTCAAGATCAAGTGTCTTTTGCACAGCATATTGAAGTGGTGGCATTACAGCAGAGAGCTTAAACTGCCCTACCTAAAGTTTGCACCACTGACTGCAGTCACCATTTCCAAGTTAATACACAAAAAGGGTCTCATACAAGAGACCCAAATTTTTACAGAATTGTTGTACTGTTCCACAACCTCCAATACAAGGTGGTGTTGTGAGCATGATGCTTGCCCCTGACATGTCAGTAGGGCTCTTCTGAGACTGCACCAACCTCTTTGAAATCGAGTTTGTCTCCCTGCTACCATGATCTGGGACTTGTCCACACAGCAGATAATGCTGGAATTTTAAGGTAAAAATTCAATTCCCACTGACTCTTATGCTGTGCATGAGAGTACTTTTAGGTCTTTGCACACAAGTTACTAAATTCACTTATGTCAGATGGTCTGTGACAACCATGTACAGAGCAGTTACTGTGGATCAACTGCATTCAGTAACCTACTACTGCTCTCAGCAACTGGTTTATGTGCTTGCCTGTGGCCTTGTAGCAAGAGTAGTGTTCTGAGATTCCTCTGGAAGAATGTTTGTATAAGTGAGAATATTAGTTTTATATCATTATTAAAAAAAAACTGTTTTCTTCTTTAGATTTTTCTAATATGTGGTGAGGTGCTTCATTCTTGACTTTCCATTTCGTAGCATGAAGTTGTCAGAGCAGATGTTCTGTTCTTGCATCTGTAGTTCCCTAACTGTCTGAACTAAGTCTGTTTATTTAGTATATAGTGTATTTATAATCCATGTAACACAGAGCTGATAAGCACATAGTTTCTGCTGTCATGTAATCATACTGCTTGTTGTCATCTTGACCTGTTGCTGGTAGGAAATACAGAATGACGTGTAAATGCAACTCTAATATGAATTTTTTGATTGCCTTTGCAGTACCATAACAGCTTGGGGGAAAGATCATGAAAAAGATGCTTTTGAACATATAGTAACACAGTTTTCTTCAGTGCCTGTATCTGTGGTTAGTGACAGCTACGACATTTACAATGCTTGTGAAAAAATATGGGGTGATGACCTAAGGCACATAATTGAAGCCCGAAGTCCAGAGGCACCGCTTATTATTAGACCAGATTCTGGGAATCCCCTTGACACTGTTCTAAAGGTAATCCTTTCTTGAAGCCATTTGTATACAACATTGGGAGGGCAATTGTTTGTTTTGTAATGACTGGCTAGCAAACATATAAGGCTCTAACTTGGTATGCATTGTATATATTTGATGCTGGCTAATTTGGACCTATGAAAAATGTAAATGTTTACTTCACCTCAGTATAGATATAGAGACTCTTTCGTAGTCCAAATAGTTGCATATTTTTCATCAATCACATTCTTGCATAGGGCTCTTGAAGCTTTTACAAGTTACCAGTTTTGCTGATGTAATGATGTTGGAATGCTTTTATAAAAAGAAACTTCTGTCACTTAACAAATGCAATGAGAAACAACTTGAGTGCTAGTAAGTGCCAGGCCAGTAACAATTCTTACTACTAAGTTTAGGTATCTTGGCATCCTGTGTTAATATAATTCTCTGTTTTGTGCTACAAATACATGTGTAGCCCTCTTCTCTCTTTTATAAGATGTGCTTTTAAGTCAGAGTCCACACTGAAAAATGCTTCTTGCCTCATTGCTCTTTAGAAAGCATAGTGATTGTTGTAGTTTCATAATAAAAGCTGTTGATACCTCTGAATTTGGGTAACTGTCAGCACTGTCCAAGCAAGAAAGTAGGGATAATGTTAGTTATGTTGGTACTCTATCATAGATCTATACAGCTTTAACACTTTTTTTTCCCTTTGAGATAAGTGGCCTATCACAGATAGGAGCTCTGAATGAGCTTTATCAGAGCTGGTAAGAAAAACTCCTAGCTGAAGTGTTTAGTTTTAAATATTTGTGGTTTACAAAATCATAAAAAACTGATAGCCTCATCCACCATCTTAAGGGAGGTCAAAAGAAGAGCAGGATCTTCAGCTGACACATTTAATAACAAAAAGTCAAAGTGAGCAAGGGGAGAAAGGGGGAGAAGCATGGTTCTGAGTACCTCTGGGGTGCAGGTTCTTAAAGACCATATTGTCTGTGACTGCTTTAAGGGCTTCCACCACAATGGCTGGCATGCTTTTTCTTTGTGTGGGTAGATTCAGAGCATGATTTTGTGGGTATATTTATGGATTTATTTTAATTTTTTAGAAAAAGCATGACTCAAATGTGGAAATTGTTTCTTTCTTGGAATGGCAGGTTTTTCTTTTCATTTTGAACTGTCTTCTTTCCCTTTTCAATAGGTCTTGGAGATCTTGGGGAAGAAGTTTCCCATTACAGAGAATTCAAAAGGCTATAAGTTGTTGCCACCGTATCTCAGAGTTATTCAAGGGGATGGTGTGGATATCAACACGTTGCAAGAGGTAGGAGATCCTGTTCATGTGTCAGGGTAGCACTGGCAAGGTTGATACTTAATCTGGACTCTGTTACAACTAGTCAGATGTTGCAGCAGAGACTGCCCTTCATTCCAGACAGTGGCAGTGATATCATAATGCATAAAACAAATTCATTAAAACTCCACAGGAAATTATTAAGATGCATTAAAAAAACCCTAAAAGGCATTTTCTAATCCCCCTGTTGTAACCCTTCTCTTTCTACTGTCTCTCCTTTTGTTTGCTTTCATCATGCTTGTCCAGTCTAATTGAGATCAAAATCTGGCAGTGTTTGGTCCTTTCATTGGTGTCTAAGGCACACTGCATGATCACTGTGCTGCAGCAATAGCAGCTGTTAACTGGTTTGGCTCATTAGTTATGTACCAGCTGAAGTCTACTTGTCCTCACATATTGAAGGTGTAGTTTTGAAGACTTTTTAAAACCTAGGGTAAGGAAGGCAAGTTCCTTGATCAGGCAACTAGTAGAATAAGGATTAGTTGAAAAGCCAGAAAATACATGTAAAAGATTAGGCTATAGCCTGAATCAAAATTGCAGTTTTACCTAGACATAAGTAGATTATTTAGTAGATTCTGCATGCTTGAAACAAGTAATAAATCCACCACTACTGACTAGAGGTAGATACTAGGTAATATAATATGATTACAAAGGTAGAGACTGCAGTAACTACAGATGACAAAGGGCATGTAAGAGAAAGAGGACTTTACTTTGTCAGGTTTGTCCTGAGTCTTTCATCTTCAGCTACATTAGAGTTCAAAACCAGAAATAAGTTGAATAAAGTTAAGATTAATTTTACTTGAATTTATTGACACTTGTCTTAGCTTTCTAGACTGACACATCCTTAGGTTCTTCTCCATAAAGCTGACCTTTACTGCTTCTCAAAATTATGAGCAAGGGAGGCATCAGTTTTAGGTTTTAGTTAGTCTGAAGCTATCTACATCTCTAACATGGGCACATAATGTGAACCTCAGTGTCAGAACTCAGATTTGTCACTTTGATCCCCAGAGACCAGTTAATACTGAGATTGTAACCTGATAGATCAACTATAGTGCAGTCATGCCCTGCAGTTTTTTTCCCCCCTTCAGTGGCCTTTAAAGTAAATTATATTTTATTTTTTGTCCCATGTGGCTTTTTGAGAATATACAACTATGCTACTATGCAGAACACAAGCATATGAGGTTAATAGCTGAAAAGAAAGTCTTATCATTAGATGGCAGGGGAAGACACTCTGCTAAAGAAAACAAAACCCTCACAGAAGAAAAACATTTCTGCTTGTTCTGAACAGTTGTCTAACAGGACTGATGTCTGTGTTAGGCAAGTATGTTATGGTTGAGATTTTCTTGAGTTGTAAGACGACAGAAACTGGACTATTCTTTCTTGTAAGGAACTCTGGTTACTTCTTCTAAGTTATACTGGACACAATTCAAGGATGTCATATAGCATTGATTCTAATTAAAATATTAAAGCAAGTACTTAAAAATCTTTGCACTAGGGTGAAAAATGCTCTGCTGTCCAAGTTTTAAATAGAGTGGTAAAACAATTGCAGCAGCTAATGGGAGAGGATGAGAGGCAGAATGAACAATTCTTTGTTCAGGTGATCTGCCTGTTTACATATTTTCCTTATGAAGCTGTAATTGGTTATGAGATGTCTACCTGTAACATGTAATAGAGGAGAGGAGAAGATCCAGCTCCCCAAGACATACAGAGCAGACAGATCACTGGTGCCTAGTGGCACCTTCTGATCTCTTCCTGACTCTAATTTTGCTGTGCCTCATGTCAGCTTTGGTCATTGAACCACTACTCTTTAAAATAATTTAGATCACACATGTAGCAGCAAACTAACTCAGCCAAAAGGGATCCGTTTTGTGGTTTAGTGAAATAAATTGTACCCCAAAAAGGGGCTAATACTCGCCAGCACTATACAGAAGAAAACAAACTGTTGTTTTGAGCTAGGATAAGTGGGCAGGAAGATGCTTGACATTCCTCATTTGACAGCAGCAAATTATGTTGGAGCAAAATTACCATGATTTTGCAACCTAATTTTATTTTTCTTTAAATATCATTAATCTCTTCGTCCTCCTATTTCAGCAAACCTCAGGTTTTATTGTGCTGACTTTTAGAAGATTGGATTGTAGCATACCATTAAAAAACCCCTAAAATAACAGCCAGAACCCAAAACAAAACCAACACTGAGGTATAATTCATTCTTTTCCAGAAGGAGTTTACATGAACAAATATAGATGTAGCACTGTGGCCATCTTTTTTTCCCCCCCTCTTAAAGCCTGTGCAAGACATTTCCAATTATTCTATATCAGCTTTCAATTCTAGGCATGATTTATTGTTACAGATCAGATGAAAGGTAATGGGTGCAGTAGGAAAATCTAGAATGGGTAATGAGCAATAGTCTCATTTAGCTATCCAAAGTAGCTGTAACAACAATATAGAAAACAACTCAGAGTATAAACTGGATTTTAAAATTCTTTGTTTTAATAGGGGATGCTGGTAGAACAGGTAAGGAAACTTTTTGACTTTCTTTGCATTTTCACTTTTAAAAATCATTCCAATCTGCTAACTCCACAATATACTACACTTTCAAAGGATTTTCTTTGAACATTCAATTTCCAGATGTCTTTAAATCTTTATACAAAATAAACCCTCTAATCTGGAGTTACAGTTGATGTATTAATCATGCTCATAATGGTCAGAGGAAACTGGTCAAAACCTCGACACCTGAATTGTTCTCCCTGTGTAGGTTTGAAAGTGTGAAACAAAAAATTCTTCTGTATTGTTTTCTTTCAGGGTAAGCTTCAGTTTTTTCAGATCTCCCCCTTTTCTTCTTCCCTATTACTGATGCTTATATTTGCCATCTCTCCCCCAAACCTAAGGAAGTAACAGTGTCTGGGCCTTTGCTGTGCATCACTGGTACAGTCAGAGCTGCCTTTCAGCTTAGTCTGAATTTTCCTTCCCCTCCTCACCAGACAAAGATGAGTCTAAGTAAGGAAATCCCTTGAGAGGGTGGAAAGCTAGAAGCCAGTTCTTCACCCAAGGTAAGGGAGGAGTTGTGCCTGTAGCATGAGATGAACAAACCATCTGTAAATGAGAGCAGGAACACAAGCTGAAAGGGAGTTCACATTTCTTCTCACCCAGGCAAGAGGGTTAAGCAGCCATGGCCCAGACATGCTGTACTTGCACTAACATCTGTTAACCTGCAGGTATCAGTGAACATGAAGCCTCAGCATCACTTGCCTTGGTGTAGGATGTTGTTTATACCAGGTAGTTGTGTCTTGCAGACATGTTCAAGTGAGTTCAGTGTCAGCCCTGGCCTTTGCAACTGCTCAGTGATGTGAGCAGAACACTTTGGCTCAGGCCTGGCCAGCAATTCACATAGCTTCAGGCTTGCTCAGGGTCTGGACAGAACCAGAGGCCAGGTGGAGTTTACCAGGTGGTGTCGCCTCTTTAAAAGACAGCACAGATAAGTAGAGTCCATATCCAGGCCCAGTTAAATCTCATTTCTTATGGCATCACAGGACATCCTTCTCAAGTAGAAGGTATACAAAATACCTTTTCTTACCCTTCCTTTGTCAGCTTTAGTTAGTTTTGAGGTGCTTAAAGGAGAAGTTAATTAATTTCAATCGTTTATCTTCCCTGAGTACCTCTTTTAACTGCTTCCAGGAGAGCATAATCACCTCAAAATAAAGATTCCTTTTGTTCTTGGTCACGGAGAGGGTATGATGTCTACTAATAAAATTGACAGGAGTGTCACATATTTAAGAGGTCATTTGCTCAGGATACAAAGCTCTCAAAGGGCTCTCTTAAGTGGAAGTCATGGTGGTAGAGCTTGAGATTAATTTTGCTTGACTTGCTGAGTGAGACTGAGTAAGCTGGTACCATTGGAATGATGGAAACTCACTGATAATATTTCTCCTGGGGAAATCTCTGATAGAAATGTAGTGGGAAGGTGTTCAGAGCATGCCCTCAGAAGGTTATGACTGCTGTCCATGTGTCCTGTTGACTGACCTCTGCCAGGCATTCAGACCGAGAGTATCTGTGAAGACAGTATGCATGTGACTAAATGCATAAACAAAGTACTAGTGTGCTCATAGGTTTACACTACCAGTTTGTCACGGTCAGAAATTAGAATTGTTTTTCATTTTTCTACCCCTCATATGAGCCTTAGCTGTCCCTTAAAAAAGCAGTTTGACATCAGTAGCTCCTGAAACAGTCCCATTCAGTGTTACTCTGGCATTTCTTCCTGATGCAGGATGCTAAGATTGCCCAGAATATTACCAGATTTCTGACTATGCAGATTTTTGAAACTCTGCACTGTTCCCCATAGGTTATGTCCTTCCATTCTGCTTCTCACCTTGCTGTTTTTCTGGATGGATGGTATTTTGCTGTCTCACCCACTGTTGCAATATACAGCTTGTCTGTGCGCCTGGCTGGGCTGTCTGTCAAAGACCTCTGCCAATGGGATACAGGGAACTGCCCAGGCTATAACCCCAGCCAATCAGGAGGCAAGGCGGGAACCTTTGAATTTTCCCTATATAAAGGAGGCTCCCAACTGATAAAGGGTTCTTATCTTGCAGCCACCCTGAGGGTCGGTGTCGTTCTATCCTCCCCCCAGATCCCCGCTTCATATCAACCCACTCTGGTTTTCTTACCTGCTTTTGTTAGTAAAATGTTAGAACAGAGTTTGAACTCCTGTTCTGTAGCTATAACCATCATTTCAGGCTGACATAAGGGTAACAGGTCAGGGAAGCAAATCTTGGCCCTTTATGAGCATGACTAAATGAGCACCCATTACTCCAGGCTAGAGGAAGTCAGGTTTGTTTGGGTAGGATGAGGGTGGAAGGAAATGACACAGTAACTTTTACCTTGACTGTTGCTAGCAGTATAGTTCACACTGATCTCTACCTCCCAGAGAAGGTGGCAAAGCAAACTCTTTGAGCAGTTTTATGTAATTTCATTTTCCATCTTGGAACTTGCTGATCTTGCTCTAGACAATTTGATTTCAAGAGAATTACTCTGTTCAAGTCATTGGTCAGAGAGGGTAATAACTTTCTGGAGTTGAGCAGGATGACTGCATTGTTTCAGCATACAGGCTCTGCTTCCAGGTCTTCCCGTAATTCTGAGAAATTGGAAGGCTCTGAAATACTCCCATGAAGTCTTTTATTTTCTTCAGAGCTCTGTTTCTCTGGGTATTGCACTACTGTGCCACCCTAGTTTGTGAAGTATATGTGCTGGCATGATAATTGTGTTACAGCAAAAGCTTTCCAGTTCCATGCTGAAACTGTAAATAAAAATGCAAACAGTGTGCCAAGTATTGACCAAATTATTACGTATGTCTTCTGGAAACTGAATGTTAGTTGGCTTAATTTGTCTGTAAAAGCATCTTGTTTAAGTAGTATAATATTTATATGGGAAAATGGCATGGCCTAAAAGTATTCTCCATCATAATTTTCTTTTTTTTATTAGATTGTGGAGGGAATGAAGAAGAATAAATGGAGTATTGAGAATATTGCCTTTGGATCTGGTGGAGCTTTGTTGCAGAAACTAACCAGAGACCTCTTAAACTGTTCCTTCAAATGTAGTTATGTGGTGACCAACGGCCTTGGGGTATGTCTCTGTACAACTTCTACCACTCTGCTTTCAGTAGAGGCCTCCCTGCTCGAAAACCTGTTTGACATTTCCTGTCATGTTACCACCATCTGCATTAGGTCCCACAAAGCCCTTTCCTCCTAAAAACATCCTCTTCATTTTAGGTAAATGTCTTCAAAGATCCTGTAGCCGATCCCAACAAAAGGTCAAAGAAAGGACGGCTGTCGTTGCATAGGACACCTGCTGGAGAGTATGTGACACTTGAGGAAGGCAAGGGAGATCTTGAAGAGTATGGACAGGTATGAATTCTCAAAATCTATTATGTCATTTTTCATGCAAAAATAGGCTGAGAAAAGGCGGGTTATAACTTAATTTCAGAATTTATTTCTGATTTGTCATTTTGTTCAACTCTCATCTTATTACCTTAAAAATTATGTCAGTACCAAATTCAGTAACAGGAGAATGTTAGAATGACAATAGAATGTTCAGGCTTTACAATTACAGGTCTTTCTCTTTTGTTTGTCTTCAGAAACACGAGAACATTACTGCTTTTCCCCAAAACTAAAGTCTCAGTTTTGCAGAATGTGAACTGGACAGGTAGTTTTGTTTGGTCTATGTTGCACAATTTGAGTAGTGACCCTAGCTGGATGTGGAACAGGGACAGCTGTAACTGTGTTTCTACTTCTCTGCCGAGATCTTTTTAAATAGTTCCTTCAGGAGTTAATGCTGTGTACACAGAGTAGTTCCACAGTTTTTAAAGATGTAAATTTAAATCAGGAATTCAGTTTCCCTGTGAATTCTTTACAATTGAAATGCTATTTCTGTGAAATAAGCATGAACTTTATGCCAGTCTCAGTCTTTTCAATTTGATATGTCTTGTGTTTCAGCGTCCAACAGTGAATCATTAAAACTGCATGTTGAGTCTCTTCCCAAGTTAAGAGGACTGAAAATTAGTTGTCAAATTGCACTTGTGCTTTTAAAAGTTGAAATTTTTCTGGTATACAGAAACTGTTCTTGTGCTACTAGATAGAAGGTTACTACTAGGCACACTGTTTTACATAACAGTAAGCACAAAACTTACATCTCTGAGAAATTTCAAGATGAAAAAGATCTGAGTTACACACACGGAAGATATTCTGCTCTGGACACAAAGATCTTATATAAATTAGAAACTATTTTCTATGCACATATTCATGTACATATGTTAATGATGAACATTCATATATATGTAGAGAGGGAAGGACCTAATGGCAAGAAATCTCTTCAACACAATCTATTCTTGGCTCTGAGATTACGCAGTATTTTGTCCCTCCATTTTTGACAGGTGAAATTATTCATGATTTTTTTTTTTGGTCCCAAGGACTTAGAGAGGGTTATTGGTGTGGTACCAGTTCTGGGGCTCCCAAATGTACCCTTTTGTGGGCCCATTTCCCTAAAGCTACAGGTCCTTGCAGTAGGTCACCAAGTGCAGCCACTGCTCAGTGTTGCTGCTGTTCTGACTTTTGTTGCCAGCTGTGCTTCCAGTGTGCTGTGTGCAAGCCCTTCCTGCTATGCTGTTTTACAAAATATATGAGCAAAGGGCACTGGGAAAAAAGATACTTAAACTTTCTTTTTTCTAGAGAAAAAAAATATTTCCTTTAAACCTCTGTAACTGAATTGTATTTGACTGGTTGAGTGTCACCTTTCTTACAAACAGCTCTAGCAAGGTGTATTTAGCATGTATTTGGCTTTGGCTAGGTGTAGATAACACACTCAAGGGACTACTCAGCACAAAGCTGCTGCCTGTGCACAAGATGACCCAAGGCCTTTATTCTGTGTAACCATTAGTGAAAAGTGTCAGAAGAAGCTGTAAAGATTTAGTATCTTGACAGTCTAAAGTTCCAGCCTTACCAGGCTCGATTTGTGTGCTTGCTTTTGAGTTTGTATAACCTGTGTTTGCCAAATCACTCTTGCTAAAACAGTGGTGTTTCTTTTCTTGCAGGACCTACTTCACACAGTATTTAAGAATGGAAAGGTAACGAAGTCATATTCATTTGATGAAGTAAGACAAAATGCCAGGCTGAAGAACAGTGAATTACAAATGGCATCTCACTAAATTCCATTCCATGTCTGTGTATGTGTGTGTAACTAGTTTGTTCTGCATAGCTACTGGTTTATTGTACAGATTTGTGTGTTTGTGTTTTATGACATTTTAGCCAAATTATTTGTTGGTTTATGGACATACTGCCCTTTCTTTTGCCAGTCTTTAGAAGATGAAATCAGGAAATGGTACTTAACATTGTAAAACATATTTAATGCTGAAGTGTGCTTTTTAGGGCCCTTTGCCAGTAGTGATTCAATCTGGTATTGATCTTTTCACAAATGAGACAGAGCTGAGAAACTTTTTTTTATATAACAGAATATCACAAAATAGATTTACATAAAATTATCATGATTGCTTTATGTTTATATTTAACTTGTATTTTTGTACAAACAAGATTGTGTAAAATATATTTAAAGTTTCAATAATTAAGTCTTTCCAACTTTTCATGATTTTTATGAGCAGACTTTCAAGAAAATATTTAGTGGTGGGGAATCCATTGCCTTTTGTCCATTAATCAGCAAATAAAACATGGCCTTAAAAGTTTGTTGTGACATTGTTCCATTTGACAACTAAATCAGGACTCCTATCTCCTTAAGATCCCGTAGAGTTGCTGACCTCACCATTTCTTGTAGTTGTCTGTATTAGTAAATCTGCATTAAACAAAATTACTGTTCTTACTAGAAGGTTTAGGTATTACAGACCTTGCTGGCACAGTAAGGTATGTAAGTGAAATGCCAAATTTGAAAGGATTCTCTACTGCAACTTAACTTGCCAAGTCTATCCCACTTGGTATATGCACCTCAATATTTTAAGAGTAAAGTTTTTAAGAGATCTCCTCTTCCACTATAGAATATATGTGTAAAATACTGAAATATGGAAGCGGTGTATTTTAAAGTAATTACACTTCTGGGTTTATTTTTCATATACTGTAAGTGACATTTAAAAGCAAAATACTGGACTGGGTAGTGCACATTTTTACTTTTTTGTATTTTTTTCATTGATTTGCCTTTTGTCAGACTGGATGTTAAATTGTAAAAATGTTTAACTATTTTTGTTAACAACTTTAATAAAACTCTATGCTAGCCAAACTCCTACATGAATGGCAGGCCTGTTTCCCCTTCTCACCCCATCCATTTGGGTTGAGGAGAGGCTTTTATTTTGCAGAGGGTAACTGTAAAACAATGTGTTTGAGAGATACTTCTGAACTGTCTGCACTTGATTGTATTTGCTCTCTGCATATGCTTGATATGAGTATCTGCTGGAAAAAGAAACTGTTGAGGATTTTATTTGAGAAGCTATGTAGTAACCTCTGAAATATTTGGTAGTACTGTAGGACGGCTCTCACTAGAAAAGTACCTCCCTTACTTAAAAACAAAAAACAACAGCAAAAGCAAACAGTTCCAGTTCTGCTGGTGATCATCTATCAGCCAATTGCTTAATATACTGATGTAATTAATGCTTCTAATTAATAAATGATGTTACTGGAAAATGTTAAAGCCTAAAATAATTTAAGCCTACAAAATTTTATAAAACATGCTTTTAAAGGAAGATTGAAAAGCCATACTTCATTGTTCTTATTCTCTCACCAAAAAGGGCCACATCAAAACATCTATAATATTGCCAGGGTTTGTGGTTAAGACATTTATGCCCAGTCTCAATAGTTCTTGTTAATAAAAACCTGTTTTTCAGTCGTAGTGTATGTAATTATACATTTAAGTGACGTATTGTTTCAAGAATAGTGTTTTAGTAAAACTCTGACTAAATGCTGACCTTTCACACTGAGGAACTACCTTCCCTTAGCTATTGATTACATTGTTTGGTTTTGGCCTGGAAAGATTTTGAATCTGGACTTAGGATCAGTAGCAGGAAAATAGTAAAGAGCCTATTTCACTCCTCCACATGTGTACTAGGGAATTTTATGATGTATGTTTTAAAAAACAATAAAGTAAATGCTGCTTTCATTCTGTACCAATAAAAATTTTGATAACTATTGAGTACCCATAACTGATATTTTTGTACTTGAGAACTGAGGATATACTGTGGAAGCACTGTTTTCATGTGTACCATGAAATACATTACAATTGTTCAGTATTGTCTAAAACTTTCAGCTTCTTAGTTGGAAACTCAAAGCAAATTCTCTACTTGTGCTTGTCGCTTTCAGAAAGTTGTAACATCACTCATTTTATTAAATGTTAATAACTTTAAAAGGGGGAAAAAAACCCCAAACACCTGGTGCTATTCAGACTTGAACACTTGTCTCTGTGTTTGGCTGTTTGACATTCTGGGCATCAAGGAGTTGACAGAAATTACTGCAGTGCTTGAATCATACAATATCCTAATTCTTCCACAAGAAAGCAAACAGCATGTTTGTTTGCTTTAAATTACTAGATTTGTAGTCATTGATATATTTTAATTATCCCCATTTCATAATATAATACAATATTTGTATTTAGAAATAAGAATTGGGAATTTTGTGTTTAATACTCTGATTTGTAACCATATTTAGCATAAGAAATGGATTTTGTAAGACTATTTTTTTTCTTCAGCTGCATGATTATAAAAAAGAAAAAAAGATACTTTTTTGGTACTTTGAAAGATCTGAGGAGAGAACAGAAGAGTACTTAACTGTTTGGTTTGCCAAAATCAAAACAAAGCTTAAACAGTTCTTTTCTTATAGGTTTTTACATTCCTTCTTGTTTAGTGAAGAATAAGTATTCCTCACTTAAATCCTCTGTTAAAGTAATTTTAATGTACTTGGCATCAAATACCAGTATGTAATACACATGGAAATAAAGTTTAGTTCTGGCAGTGAAAATCATAGCCATCTGACTGTGTCTTAAAGTTCTGATGTTGGGCATCAGATGTCATCCTGTGCTCTTTGTTGCCAAACACAGACCAGAACAGAGCTGCACTGTCATTGCATTCCTTTAAGGAGAGCTGCTCAGCTGCTTTGCAGACATTGGGGTTAAATAAATTTACAACCAGCTCAGTTCTAGAGAAGAGAAAGCAAACTAGGCTCTTTTTTTTGTTTGGGAGGGGAGGTGTGTGTGGTTTTGAGGATTTGGTTTGGGTTTTGGGGTTTTTTTCCTGCTTTGCT
>VZTR01033155.1:152403-194331 GCA_013400775.1 Chaetops frenatus
TTTTTTTTTTTTTTTTTTTTTGGTGTATGTGTGTGAGTACATTTATGCTTCAGCATTTTGTTTGCTTGTGCTTAAAAGCACTAATTGAATTTCATATAAGGAATTATCCTCTATATTTGACATAAACCTTTCTCAAATAAAGATCCATTATTTAAACTTTAAAGTCACTGAATTGCTTGTTTAAAAGCAAATTAACCATCAGTGTTGCATCTTTCAGTTCACTGCAGTACTGTGAAAAATAAGGTCAGCTCTTTAGCAGAGAGTCCTTTGGACAGGATTTTTGTGTCTAGAAGTTACTCTTCAATGCCTGCATGACTTTTAAGTTGCAGCAGGTACCTTACCAGCACGAATCTGTCAGTAAGAGTGGATAAGGCACCTCCTGTAATGGTATCATCATTTTTTGCTGGTCCCTTCAGCTCTTGCTTTACTGTAGAAAGGGGCTCTTGCAGCCCGCAATAATGCTTGAATTTAAAGTTACATGATCTACAGAGAGCAGGCCCAGCTCAAGTGCCAGATGGGCTCCTCTGCTCCCTTTCCATGCTGTTAAAACCCAGCAGCTACAGCGCTCCAGATTTTCTCACTCTGATCAGCCTTTGTGCAGGTTAAGTCACTCACCAGCTGAAAGCATGTGGTGGTGGCTCCCAGGTCATCTGCAAGAAATCAGCAGGGAAATTCCAGGCCTTGGCCTGTGCAGAAAGCAAGGCACTCACAGGAAGAGCCTTATTTAATCCTACTCTAACAATTAAAATCATAACTGTGCTGAGCTGCTTTGAGGCAGGGACTATGAGGGTGCATTTCTACAATAGTAAGTGCATCTCTGCCTGGAAATGTTTGGGTTTCTTTGTCTCTGAGAGCCCCATCAGGGTCCTGTAAGTGCTCATCTCCATCAGATTTGTAAACATCTGAGTGAGAGGTCATCCTCTTAAACCTGATGGATAGGGGCCTTACGTGGAGAACTGCATGCTTCCTAAATAACCAGGTAATGAGTAATATGCAAATAATGAGATTAAAGATGCTTTGTAAAGTCATGCTTACAAAAATCACAGTTGCTAACCATGGATGTTATGTTCTTGGGGAGGGTTTCCTCTAGCAGCACAGCTGATCTTGGTAATGATTTTAAAACACCCTTCACAGAAAGATACTTGGTTTTAATTAATCATAAGGGAAGAAAAGCACTTAGAGTATTTCCAAAAAGTATTTTACTGCGGCATCATATTTTGTTGAAAGGTACCTTGTTGTCTGGTGTAATACAATACAGAGCAGTTCAGAAGAAATGCGAGTGAAGTCAGCAGAATTCTTCACAAGTAACATACTTTGTTCCTTATAATTTTCTAACCTTTGCATGAGTACTCCTAACTGCTTTTTGAACAGAATTTCTAGAATTTTCAAGTTATGGTGAGGTCTCCTGGCATCAGAATGGCAGTCTACTCTCCAGCTTCTGGCTGGAGCAGAGGTCTTTTAAGGACAGATGAGGAGCCATCATGCCTCTAGCAAGGTCTTTATTTTCCTCTTATACAACTCCTCTCAGTTCAAGGGCAAATTTATTGTTTCTTTACTGTTGAGAAAAAAAAAAATTTAGTTTGTATAACTCCTTTTTCCCCCCAGCAGTATAGTTTACATAGAAATCAAGCCAAGATATTTCACAGAATCACTAGATAAATGTACACAGGCATACTCCAATTTTTTAATATATGTATTTATGCTTCATTGTTTGCTTGTTAGATATGAGGATCTGATTCTTGGTAGTTGATCCAATGCTCATGTCCAGTAAACATACTACATATAGCCAGGTAATTACAAATGGATGAAAATGGCTTCAGAATCTTCATATAATTACAGTACTTAAATTCATGTGGGTAGATAAAGGATGTATGGAGGGTTCTGAGGGCTGGACATTTTTACTTCATCATTAATTTTGGTTATTAATGTAGCTATTTACAGCTTCCACATCAGCTCTTCTATATGAAAGGAGATGAGGAAACTTGTTTTATAATGTCTGAGTACTCATATCACCAAAATATTAATAAAAGTAATACACATGTCAAACAAACTGCATGGAGTCTGAACCTTATCTCTTGTAAAGGGAAGAACTTAGCCTCAAGCTTAATTGCCTCCTGCAAACAGGAGAAGAAATAAGCTGTTTTCCTCAGCCTTTGGGATGTGCTTTCCTCAGCTTCGTGGTAAAGAAAAAGGCTGCTCTTCCCTTTCAAGGAGGTTTTCCCTATTCCAGAAGATGCCACCCTATTTTAAGCATAAGGAGTTGCAGCTCGTTGTTGGATGTGTCATAAGGATAGATACCCCAGCAATTTAAGAGGATAATCTCTGGGTGAAATGGCTTTGAGTAGAGATATGTCTGTAAGTCACAGAAAGGTCAGAGCATGACAACTAATCTCCCTCTGGTGGGGGTGCCTCCCTGCCATTTCTGTCTCAGCTGAGCAGGTTCAAGTCTATCCTGTAATCTGCTGTGAAAACATTGAGTCTGTTCAACCAAAACAAAGTGTTGCCAGGCCCCTGTGATTGCAAAGCAGTGGTCTGTTAATGTGCCCCAGTCTAACCTTAATCCATTTTTCAAGGCTTGTAGCTTGTAGCTACTTGTTAAACCAAATACCAGTGACAAACTTCATTAAAGCTCCTCTTCTTCCCCTACACTGTGGGTTTTGCAGCCTCACCTCCAGCACTGCTGCTTGAAGACCTTTATTTGTTTTTATTGCTATTGTAAATCTCCAGAAGATAAAAAGAATTATTTCACCTCTGTACAAGGTTTTGCAATCGTTACACCTTCACATAAAAGCAATTAGATTCATGCATTAAGATCATAGAAAGGTGACCCTTTGTTCTCTTTGTGTCCAAGTTATGACCATGAAAATATTAATAGACATGAATCTGGAAAAAATAAGGATTTTTTTCTCTTGAAAAGTGGTTTCCATGTAAAAGCCCTAAACTGAAACACGTATTTAGAACCTTTATACTCATTAGTGAAGCACTGCTGAATATCAAGCACCTTAGCTTGGTTTCTGCAGGTGCTTCTTGACAGTCCAGTCTCACCCATGCTCCATGTGGGTTACCCACAGATAATCCCATCAGACAGGGGCTGCACTGGCACATAGAGTAGCAAGATAAAGTTCTTGAGTTCATGGAGACCACAATCCTTGTGTCTGCCAGGAAAGTCCAGCACTATGTGAAATAACCTGTCCCACTGCCATCCTAAACACCAAAGGTGAGTTTGCTGAGCCTAATTCAGCTCCAGTTCTGCTTATAGCTGTGCAGACTACTCCCATGGCTGTTTTGTTGTAAGAGAGCTCACGTGGTTAATCACTGGTCTGTCTTTCACAGCCCATAGAGGATTAGGCAAGACCTGGGAAAAGTTTCAGTAGTTTCTTCTCTGTTACAACAGAGTCCTGCCCAAAGGCATTTTGAGACAAGAACCCATATGGTTATTGAATATGTGGTGTGCTGTAAACCAGCATGAGAGGGGGGAGTGACTTTGGGGGTTGTGGTGTGATTGTAAATAATACAAGTCAATTGATTAGACACAAGTGCTGTCACTGGGATGGTTGTTATTACATCACAGCAAAGACAAGGCTATCGAGCTGCATGTCAACTAAGGCCTCTGGTTCTTTTCCAAATGACTTTATCTATCCACTACTCTCTTAAAACACATGGAATTTGGGAAGTACCAACACCATCAATCACCCATGTGTAATTTTCCTACAACAGTGTGAAGCTCTGTGTTATGCTCTCTGTTCTTGCCTGACATTTGAATTGCCAGGGTTTGGTTTTGTTTGGGTTTTGTGCTTCTGTGCTTCGTACTGACATTTTTATTAAGCTATTTTTTATAACACCAGGATTTTCTATTTAGGAGGTAGTAGATGAATCATAACATGTCACTTTTTGTGAGGTTAAGATTATTTTCTCATGTACACACCGGCTTATGCCAAATTTCATCTCCCTATTTTAATTTGCGTTCACAGTGTTTCATAAAGTCCTTTTGCAATTCTTCACAATCAGTTCCCACCTTTATTACCGTGCATAACTCAGCACCTCCAGCAAGCTGTCACCTGCTTACCCATCCTTCTCTACATCGTTTAACGTGTTCAGCTCCAGCACAGATCGCCAAGTGGATTTTCACTCTCTGAGAAAACTGAGTAATTTCCTATTACTTTCTTTGATCAGTGGTGTGTACATGTAAGGACATCTCCTCATGCCTCAAAACTTTTTAACTTCCTTCAAAACCTTATTATAAATCTTGTTGAATGCCTTCTTGAAATTAAAGTAGTTGATATCCACACACCTGTTGACTCCTTTAAAGGACTTCAAAGAAGGTAACTTTCTCTTGCATTTGTCAATCAGAATCTCCCTCAGGAGCTTAGATTTGTTGTTTCTACTGTAATTTCTCTCTTGGTCTTACTGTGCCTTTGTCCACAAGATCAAAACTCTTTTGAAAAATTGGAAAATCCAACTCCAAACAACTCAGGGAATTTGTGAAATGGATTCTTGTTCTCATGCTTTGTCCTTTTGCAGTACAGTGCTTGATGGTGAATGGCACAAGATTCTGCAGTGGAGTACCTTGAGATAAGAAAAACAGTGGGCCATTGGGACAAATCTTTTCTTCAGGTTTGAATTAAAGAGGGACAATTACCAAGGAACAGACCAACTTATGGGAGGCTTGTCACCTGGTGATGCCTCTCAGCGACTTGCATGAACAGGAAAGCTGGACATAATAACAGAGGCAGCCCCACCAAGCACTGTGGACTAGAGGCAAAGATAACCTAGTTTGCACAGTGCTCGTTCTTGGGCTCAAAAAAAATTCTGTTCACAAGGGACTCAGGATTAAACCAGGCTCCCAAATACTTTTGAGTGAAGAGCCATCTGCTTTAAAACCACAGGCACAGATGTATAGACATGTCACGTGTCCCAAAAAGATAGCTATATAAACCTCTATACTTGAAACAAGGATGTATTGGAGCCAGTAGTTCCAGTGTAGGTGCCTCTGTCCCATTTGATGAGCATCAAGTGAGCACGACAGTTGATATTTCACATATACTGATTGTATAGGGATCACATATATATATGTACATATGTACAGTTTCTACACACAAAGATGTAAATCTACCTATTTATGAATAGACAGATGCATATAGATGTGTATATATTCCAACTATAGAAGGAAATATCCACAAATGCTAAGGAACATGCTATTAGTGATTGTTCATGGGCTATGATCTTCTGTAAAATCTGCGTACCTGGATCCTTGCTTGCTCTGTTTCTTTCTGGTAACTTCATTTTACACATGAAAGGGTTGTGTAAGCAGCCTTTTCAGCGGCCTCCTGATTGGCAGCTTATGCTGAAATGATCATCTATGATTACTCTTAAATCTGTCTCTGAATTGCTGCTTGCCAAGACCCTGCATGTCTGTCTCTGGCATTGTGTAAGTTGGTATTTAGCTACCTGCCAGTGGATGTCATGGGACTGTGATCAGGCAAGCCAGGTATGCATAACAATAACCTGTCTGTGTCCCTCTTTATTACTCCGCAACTTACACACCTCCCACAGACTTTATCAATGAAAGGTTTATCTCATTGTCTAGGTCACCAATGAACAAACAAATTGTGGCAGAAAGATCCCAGCCCATGGCATCACTGCTAAATGTGATCTTGCTAATGGGTGACCTGCAATGGTCAGTATTTTGAGATCAATGAAAGAACCAGTTTTTAATCCACATGGTTAATTAATTGGCAGTAAAATATTATTTGAGTTTTTAAAACCAAATGCAGTGTTGTACTAATGCCTTGGAATAATTAACAGTGCATTATGATGGTTTTCTTTATTCAACACACCTGGAAAAATAAAATAAAAGAAAAAACACCAGCCCAATTTCATTCCCTTTTTACTGCCAGCTAGCAAGGTGCTCTGAATTAAAACATTAAGGACAATCTCCTTTCTCCACTTGGGATCTCCTTTTCCCTTTAACTTTGAGTATGTCCTGCTGCTGGCCAAATCCTAGTTTCTACTGCAATACCTAACGATGAAAAATAATGTCTTTAGGTAAAGAATGTGGGAATATTTGCCTGGAGAAAATGCAGCCCCAGAGGAGAAGTGGCATCTGTGCATTAGCTAGGTAAAGTCACAGGAGAAGCAGGGACCATCACCATCACCCTGGGGACAGCCCTGACCTGGTAGGTCATCCATCCCTGGACACTGAACTGCTCCAGCCAGGACCTGACAACCCATGGTGGCTCAACAAACCTCTCTGGGACAGGAGCCTGTGCATGTTTAGAGCAGCTCAAATGCAAATGTGTGCTGTATTTTGGGATTACCTATAGTGCATCTGAACAACACACCATAATACACCTCTCAGGGCCTGCCCTTGCTGCCTCCCTGGTTCCTCCAGCCCCACTTACTTGCTCAGAGTCAGGAGTATTCATTTTCTGCAGAAATACTCTGACACCCACTGCAGCCTCCATGAGCAGTTCCCTGGGGCCTGTGAGATCCCCACAGGGTAACAGAGAGCTCTGCCTGGGGTGGTGTCCACCTGTGCAGGACAGACACAAAGCAAAGCAAAGCAAAGTTGTGCAGACCAAAGGAGTCTGTAGGGTACCAGCTCTGAGAATGCCAGATCCCTCTGTCTGCACCTAAGAGAAGCCAGAGGGATGAACACTGCTTCATGTATCCTGTTAAGCTTTCCTGTAGAGCTTTCACTGGTGACTATCAGCTTCTAAAATCTTGGCTATACCTTACTGAAATACACTTTGCCTTTATTATCACGCCTGTCCAAGTGCAGGTGGGAGGAAGGAAATGAACTGTAGCTGGCTGAGCGTGCTTTGGGCACACTGCTCCCCTGGAGATTCCAAGCTGCAGTCAGCAGCACGGCCAGGCTGTCCCAGGTCCTGCAGCAAGTCCTGTCCATCAGCAATTGCTGCCCAGATGCTGCTCTCAGGAGGGGCCCCTCTGTCCCTGCAGCCCAGCAGCCTCTGGAGTGATTCCACTTACAGATAGGTAAGTCCAAAAGGTTGGTTCAGACACCAAAAGGGCAGCACACCCCTGGGTGATGGGCAGGTGTGGCAGAGCCTGTGGCCGATGGGAGATGCTCTGCACTCCTGCCTCATTCATTGGCACTTCCTTCCAGATAAGATCCTCTCCCGTGGGCTCAGTGTCAGCTTGGAACTGGTCAGAAATGGGCAGCAGCAACCCCTGGAAGGAAATATAATTTCAAAATTGGAAGAATCCAGGATTCCCTAATGTCTTTTTCTGCTGGGTGAATTAACACACCACGCAGCCACAGTGTTTGTAAGTAGACTCTCCTCTGTATTTTTAGCAACTGATCTATGAGATCATTCTGCTATTTTAAGTTGTTTGTGACTTGGGACTTTTCTGCTGGGAACACGGTGAGTGGGAAGGAGCACATGCTCTCAGCTTCCAGTGAGGGCCTGAGCAGACCCTGTGTACCCAGTCAATGATACTCATTTTCTGAGCAGCTTACCTCCCTGGAGCATCATCAGTTCAAGGCATCTGTTGCACTTTGAGAAATGCCCTCTAGTGTTCTTCCAAGGTGCAGGAGAATAAGCACGTACTCAGGAAAAGCCCAGGCAGTCTCCAGTGGGCTGACCAATAGCTTCCCTATGAGCAGGCAGCTTATCTGTAAGCCTGGATGGCACCCCCCTGCCCCATTCACAAGCAAACAGCATCTTGCTTAAAGCAGGAAATATAGTGCCTGCATGTGCCTTTTGGTGCCTCAGGGGATTCAGTGCAAGGGGTCTCACGGCACATTTCTGTATCCTGCACGTCCTGCACCACTCCCAGTGTCCACACGGTGCTGGCTACAAGCAGCTGTGTCTGGCAGCTGGGCACCATTAGCAGGCCTGGCCTTCCAAAGGGGCAGCTTGATCATCTCGCTCTTGCCTGCCCCTCTCCTGCCTGCCCTGTGGCATTGCAGTGTGCCTTTACAGCATCTCTCATCTCAAAGCACAGAGACCCTGACCCCGAGTGCTGCTGTTCATTCATCGAATAAGGATGCAATAATTAATTGACTGAGAGATAAGCCACAGATTTTACTGCATGTCAAGCCTGCAGGATTCCCTCTGTGCTGCCCACGCTGTGCTAAAACTGTGCATTCCTGCATGGATGCCAGAATTCTAGCATGTATTAAACAGAGACAGCCTCTTGCCACCAGGGGAAGGTTTAGAAGAGGGGATTTACTGGGTCTGCCTGTACGTGGCACAGCCCTGGCAGCATAGGGGTTGGAATGCAGGGCTGCCAGCCACTGCTCCACACCCTCCTGCCTGGCACCTTAGACACAGCCTCAGCCCCTTGCTCCACCTTCCAAATTTGTTTCACATTATAGATGTGATTTCACTTACTCAGCAGCCTGAGTTCTCCATTACCTCCCTTTTCTCCCCTGCTGGCAATGTATGGACATGCACCAGCCTCCCTCGTGGGGTAAACAATCTCCCACTGCAACAGGCCTTATAAAAAGAAGCTTATTCTCCTTCTCCAACAAACCTGCCCCATATCAACCACCCTCCACCAGTTCCTGCAGCAACAGCCACCTGGGTGGCAGGAGCACCACCATCCCCTCTGCTCAGGGTGCCCCCAGCCAGGCCACTGTCCCACAGCAGGACATGGGGACTTGGCTCACACTCCAGTCCTGATGACCTTCAGACCCTGGCAGAGCAGCAAGGTTTCCAGCCAGGATGAAATTCTGGTTCTGGAAACCCATGGGTAAACCTGGGGTCAGAAAAGCTCAATTACATTTGAGCAGACCCCCAGATTCAAGCTAATTTTTGCATGTTGAGAGCTTTGGCAGGGCTTCCAGGAGTGATGTGTGAACAACGACCCAAAAACCCCAGATGGAGCCACAGGGCACTGGAGCTACTCCCAAGCAGCCTGATGGCCACCTCTGGCTGCTGTGAGCCAGTGAGAAACAACTGTCTCAGCCTTGGGAGTTTGGTGCTTCCACAGCTTCAGGTTCACCAGCTCAGCCACAGAAGTTTTAAGCTACTTTATTACATATTCTGTGGTGCTTATAGAAGTACAAAATGGCAGTTTTAGTGCCAAAAGGAGACTGTTTATCTATTTTTATTTCCTTTTGGGTTAGGAGAGGAGAGAGAAAGAAAATATGAACTTGCTTACTCCAAGAAAACAAACTGACCTTTGAGTGTTATAAAAGCCTTTATACATTTGTTTGGCCAAAGAGGACTGGAATTTCTTCTGTGAAACATATTTTTCCTTAAAAAATGCCAGTTTGCTCAAACCAGAACAGTTTGCAGAAAGGCTTGGTTTAAGTGAATCTGCCCATTTGACAGCTACTTAGAAAATTTTTGAACTGCTGAAATGCTGCATTTGTCAGCATAACTCTTCAAATATTAAGTTAATCTACAGGTGGAATTTTTAAAAATAGAATTTAAAAAATAGAAAAAATAAATACAATTTAAATTAAAATGAATTATTTTTGCATTATTTAAAGCCAAAATGTTTAAACTGATCTATTCCAAAACACATCATTGTCATCAGTTCACGGCAGCTTTGAAATGTGGCTTTCTGGGGAGTGAAAAGTTCACTCCCTCACAGGTAAGGCTGCTCTGGAAAGCTTCAGGCAAGTGTGGACCGGGCTGTGGGTTGAAGTTTCATGCCTGTGCTCTAGAGAAAACTGGGGAACTTCGTGCAGTGGCATCACTGCCCCTTTGATAGGTTTCTTCTCAGCTTTCAGGACAGCACAGGTTCAAAGGCACAGGTGGAGTGTTTCTGACTCTCTCCCTCATCACCAGAGGCAGTGAAAAACATTTCATAAAGAAAAAACATTAAGCTAAAGTCACACATTGTTCTTGCCAACCAACACTAATAATAACTAATCTTAAAAGGCTTATTGCTGTTTTGGTACTGCTTCTCACACATTCCCTGCCCACCCCCCAAAAAATTTAAAAACAAAAGAAGTATTTTGGGCTGGAACTACTGTGAGGCATGTTTAAAGCAAGGTAAAGATCTAAGAAATACACATATTATTGTCCAGGATACATACTGGGAATAACTGTTGGGCATGGAAAACCAAAGGAAATAATTAGAAGTGGGAGTATAAACTGTTCTTTTCCATTTTGGGGTTTTGGGGGGAGTTTTTTTGCCCCTGCTTTCTACATCAGAGAAAGCACAGAAAACCAACTACATAAATTCTAATTTTGGAATGAAGTGGGGCTTTTAAGTTCAAAATAAAAATGGAAGCCCTTATCCTGCAATAATACTCTCCAGAGCCTGCACTGGCAAGGTACTACTGCACTTCCTGTCTGGGTGAAGTGATGCTTAAGCCCTGTAACACACCAAAGTCACCAAACTGAGGTTCATTACAGATATCTTTTGTTGTGGCTTAGGCCCAAAAAGGTAACAATAATACTTATATTTGCACAGTGTGTTTCTCAATCCACTGGGGTTGCAGCCAAGCAGTTTGTGTGCAGCTGTGCCTTTCTCTCCCCACTCCCAAAGTACCAAATCATTGTGCTGGTTTGAGGTGGTTAAAGAAGACACCAAGTGGCCTGTCTTTCCTCCCTGTTTTTGTGATAATTCATCGTGCTGCAAGTCCCCCTGAGAGCTGCTGCTGTTGAGTTTTATCCTCCCAGGTCTGAAACACCATTTTAATACCAGGCAAGGTATAAGCAGTGCATATCTGCCCTTGCTCAAGTCCTCAGCTGGACCAAGAGATCCATCATTTGAAACAGAGTAGACAAAACCCTTCCTTCTCTTGGCTGTTCATCCTGGCAGCTTGGCATGAGGCTCCTCCATCTGGACTTAATGTCTGCTCTCCAAAAAAAGTCACCCATTGCTTGTGGCTTTTTCCTCCTTACTGCTTAGCCTAATGTTTTCATGAATAGCCAGGAATAAAGTGACATTTTGGATTTTTGAAGCTCACAGAGCAATGTAAGATTAACAACAGTCAAGAAACAAAAGCATTAAGACTAAATATTTCTAATTAATATAATTGAGAGAGAAAGAAGTCTGAAGTCATTTCTACATCTGAAACATGTAATTCAAGGGTCATAAAACATTCATTGCCATAAAAAATATAAATGCCTGGAACTTTTGGATTAAATCAACTACAAGCTCAAAGATCATCAGTCAGGGATGCCTATAATAAATATTTAATTAATCAGTCTTTGGATCATGCAATTCCTAGTTCCCTTCTAGTAGGTATTTCACCTGTTAATTGGTTTATCTGTGCACTGAGCTCACACCACAGCCCAGTGTTCCCCTCCTATTCCTGTCCATTTTTCTGAACTCCTCTGTTGTTAGAGGGAAGTGGTTTCTTTTGAGGACCATCTTTATTTTGCTATTTATTTAGTATTTATTTTGACAACCAAGCTAGTATAAAAAATGCTGGTTTTAATCCAGCCCCAGGGTAAGAGCTTTGGGCTGAGCTGCTTTAGCTTTCAGACACAAGAAACCAGTACTGGGCTTGCTGAGGGGTCCCAGCTGCAGCCCAGTGGCATGATGTATCCCACCTAGCTTTGCCTCTTGACCACAATGCTGCTTGCTTCCTTTGGCATTTTCTCTCAACAGGACTGCAAGGTCTTGCACAGGGAAATTATTTGTAAACTCTATTAATCATGAAATAAATTAGGTAGAAACCCACATACGAACACTTTAATTAGGATCTAGAGCTGCATCTTGCCCAAAGAGAGAGCTGACATCTCCTGGAGTGAAAGACTGCGTTTGTCCTCCTCAAAGGACAAGAAAATATGAGGATGTCCCCACCATTGTGGACAGAAAGACACATATATCCATCCTGCACCTCTTCAAAGGCACAGAGCCTTCATGGCCAGTGTTGGGTTTGCTCTCAGGCTGGTGCTGCTTCCTGGAGGCTGGGATCTGCTGGACTAATCCCATGGACATAAGAGCATATTTTTATATTTTGACATAAGGGTAGCAACTGAATGCCTTTACAGCTGGGCTCAGCAGTGTGTTGGAATGAGGCTGCTGGTCAAACCTGGCACTCTGTGATGGGATTGTGAGTTTTGGCAGAAGCCAATATCAACCAATCTCAGTGTTTTTGGCACTAGCCTCAGTTACATGAAGAGCCATCTGACTCTGAACTTTCCCCACATCCCATTATGGTCCAAGCAAGTTTCTTAGCTGCCTCCTCACTCCTGTCCTGGGGCACTTCTTGGTGGGAGGTCAAGGGATAGTGTCTCCCTCCCTCTGTGTTCCCAGGCTGAGGAGCTGCTCCCCAGCTGGCAGGGACACTGCCACCCCCATCCTCACCGTGGGGCTCCCTGCAGAGAACGTGACAGCACCCATGACTGCACAGCAAGTGCAGAGGACAGTCCTTGCCTCACACACGTCAGCATGTCATTTGTCACCACTGCTGCAGCGTGACTGCTGATCTCTTACTGGCTGGAATTCTTTTTAATGAGAGTAGATGGACTTTAAAGCCCCAGAGGAGTGATTTCAGGCAAGGGAAGGTCGATGCGTGGCTCAGTCTCACTGAGCAACTCCATAAGCTAAGGCTAAGCTGAATTTGCTGGTGGTTGGTGAGAAATGTGTGGCTGTGTCTCTGCTCCACGAGATACACCTCCTCCAGCCCAGGCAGCCCCTGGCTGCCATGACCTACTCTGGCTCTGTGGGGATACAAGCAAATTTTCCATGACTTGCCTGAGTGGTGAACACAGTCACAGGGAGGGATTCCATGAGGCTCCCAGTGCTGGCAGGGAACTTCCAGGACAAGTACCATTGGTAAAAAAGCCAGCACAGCTTGGCCACTGACCACCAATCTGGTTAAGCCACTGTGGCACGTATGGGCTTAATGTGTGGGTGCAGGTGTAGCTGGGAGGGGTTCCAGCAAAAGAGGAGGAGATATCATGTAGACAAACAGGAACAACTATGGTTTTTTTTTCAAGGAATAAAACTACTTTTAAAACAAAAATAGAAAATCCTGAAATCCTGGAGGAGTTGGGGTGCTTCTGCTCCATCATCCTTTGCTACCATGAGCAAGGCACGGACCTGCAAAGCAGCTGCCAAACCAACCCAGGGAATGTGAGCCCAAGGCACGTGGCAGCTGCAGTTGGCACCATCTCAACCCCAAGGCTTTGTTCTCCTGGGACTGAAAACCCTTAGGGTGGCTGTCCCTGCTCTGGTCCTCTATAAATCACTATAAATCAGACACAGATCAGACACAGAGTCACATTGGTGCCATCTGTACCTCATTGCTCAGTCTCTCATATACCATGTCACAAGGATTCCTTAACTTCTTGGTGCAGGTCTCCTTTTCCCTACATTTTAAAGGAAGTGAATTAATCTGAGCCTGTTAATGTGTAAAACAAGTTGAAATATTTCCTGGTAAAACATAGAGGTCAGGTTGATAATGACAACTGGAAATGTAGCTAGAGGAAAGTGTAGCATCTGGAACCAGAACATCTGAGTATGCACACGAGGCTGATTTGGTTTGATGAGGAACATTGATTTTTTCCTACAGTCAATTGCTGCCACGCAACTTCAAATACTCCCTTCTCCCACTTCTTTCCAAAGCTAAAAACCACCTGCAGTGCTGGGGAAACCATAGATGAAACAATAACTCTTTTTGTCTTTTTTTGTTCTTGGCAACATGGGGAGAGCAAATTGTGAGGGAAAAAAGAGAACAAACAAATACATATATGCCAAAATGAGGTTTGTCTTTTTTGCCAGTGGGCTGAGCAGAGCTCATAGTGTCTTTTTCAGAGTACTCATGACTGCAGTGAAAATTACAATGCTGATGTCAGGAAATTAAAGTTTTCCCACACAAAATAACCAGAGGAGATTTTTTGGTCACTGAAGACTATTAGCCTCTTCCCCAAAGGCAACACAGGAGTTAAAAGTGCAGATCTTCTCAAGTGGCAGGACTATATAAATCTCTGTCTCAAGGGCAATAGAAATGAAAGCACCTCAAGTGCAATTGGAAAATCTTTCAGTGTTTCTTACTGGGTACAACCAAAGAGAATTAAATCTCTGGTTTTTTCCTTACTCGGGGCTGTGCATCTTGTAGATAAAGGAAGATAAATGTACAAACATCCACCTCTGGCAGCTTGTGTGGTTGATACTCACTGCACAGGGGCTGTAGAAAACCAACTTCCAGAGTGAAGCAACAACTCACCTGTACTGAAATCAGGCTCTATTTTTCCTTTCAGCTAGGGAAGATCCAACACCAACATAGCTGTCATAGCCCCTGCACAGGGAAATAAGTGATTTCCTGTCTGAGCATATTCCATCACTCAGCATTTTATTTTTGTGCTAAACCAAAGCCAGGCATGTCACCCCACCCTTTGCTGGGGCACTCTTCCCCATCCCCTGCCACTGGAAAAGCAGTGGGAAAACATCACAGGGCCAAAACCTGACACAAAATGCCCACTCAATACTCGTGTCAAATGCCTTCTCTGGAAGTGTGCAGCCAAGACAGAGTTTTTTTTACTTTTGGAATAGCCAAAGACTATTCTTTCAGCATATACCACTTTCTGAGCTGTCAACCTGCTTGTGGTTTTGGCCGGCAGAGAGTTAATTTTTTTTCTTAGTAGCTGGTACAGTGCTGTGTTCTGGATTTAATATGAGAATAATATTGGTAAAACACAGATTTTTTAGCTGTTGCTCAGTAGTGCTGACCCCCAAGTTAAGGACTTTTCAGTGTCTCATGCTCTGCCAGGGAGCAGGGGCAGAAGAAACCAGGAGGGAGTGTGGCCAGGACAGCTGATCCAAGCTGGACAAAGAGATATTCCATAGCATGGGATGTCATGCCCAGTCTATAAACTGGGGGGAGTTGGCCAGGAGGGGCCAGATGCTGTTCAGGGATTGACTAGACACTGGTCAGTGGGTGGTGAGATTTCTATTGGGCATCACATGTGTTTTTCCCTTGCATTTTATTCCTTTCACGCTACCTCTCTTTTTCATTGCTATTGGTGCAGCTAATATTATTATTATATTTTACTGTATTTCAATTATTAAACTGTTCTTAACTCACAGGTTCTACTTTTTTTCAGATTCTCTTCTTCATCCTAATGGAAGCACAAAGTGGGAGGTGAGCAAGTGCTCATGTGGGGCTTAATTGCTGCCTGAGGTTAAACCATGACACCCTGGCACAACTTCCAGCCTGAGCTTGCTCCAGAAACCAGGAGATAATGAAGCCTTCTGTCTGGCTGTGTAAATAATGGAGAAAAAAAGACCCAGCAGATATTGTCTGGTCTTACTTTCTTTTTTCCTTTCAGTAGCAAGAATTCCTACAATAAGACAAAAGGGTTAACCCGCATCCTAAAAGCACCCTGCTTGGGTGCAGTGCCTCTGGTGTCCATGGGAGGGCTACGGGCAAGCGCATTTGGGTGTTTCACACTAATACAGAAATGCAGAAAAACGCCCTGCCAGCTGCTTGCAAAATCCGTGGGCACCCCCTGCTCCCCCACAAGCTTTTGCACAATCCCTGCTCACACCGAAGTGCCCTTGCACGGGCTGGAGCAGGAGGCAGCAGCCGGGTGCACTGAGACTTCCTCTGCCCAAAGCAGCCCTTGCAGTGGCAAATTCGCTCAATAACTTCATGTGTCGAGGGGTTCTGCTCCCACCCTGGCTCCCCACAGGCTTCTGGGCGATTCTTTGCATTGTCAGTGTTTGAGACAAGTGCCAAGGACTGATTGTCTTAATATGGCATTTGAAATAAACCTCATTTTTATCACACGCGGCTGAAAGGTTTTGTCAGATCCAAAATGTTACCTTTTGTGTCTGATCAGGCTTGAATTTGTTCTCAATATTAAATAAGGAACATTTCAGAACAAAATGTCCTTACAGAGTGGAAAAACTAGAGCATTTGAACTGAAAACATGTGAAAGTGGAATCTTGTCTCTAAATAAAAATATTTCATACCTTTTTCTTCTCTGTATATATCATATCATTGCCTTAATCCGAAAGAGGCTTTCCAAATTAGATATAGATTTTGGTCAACACCAGAGAGGTTTTGGGTGAGTAAGTGACTTATGAGAAGGGGAAAAAAAAAGAAAAGGAAAACACAAACCCCAAATCCTTTTCTAGGTCTGAGATTTTGTTTCTATTCACTTTTGCAGTCACAAAGAGAGCTGTTTGCTCCTCTGAGTGCATCTTGAGGGAAATTCAATCCAGTCCCGAGGTCAGCATGAATGTCAGCATTACCTAGATGGACAGGTCCTGCTTGAAAGGTTCATGATCTATGGACTTTGCTGGTTAATTGCAAAGGGCTTCATGTGCCCTTTAGATTGCTCCTTCAGCTCATCTTGTACATTATCTTTGAGACATTAAGCACGGCAAGATGAGTTCTCCATGGAGATTTTGCAGTGTTGCCAGCATTCTGGTGTCTGGGCCCTTGGAACACGATGTACTTCTATCTCCAGCTTCTGGAGTCATATGATTATGTGAGGATCTCAGCTTTCATGACAATGAAAAGTAGGTTTTTAGTCATTGAGACTGTAGAGAAAAGCTGGCAAATGTTACCTCCAAAAGGTTATGGATCAAAAAACAAATAAAAGTAATCTCAGCTGTATCAAGAGCCTGAATTTTAAATGCATAGCTTAAAAGCAGCATCATTTTGAGGACCAACTGTTAAATGTTGAATACTTGGAATTACAGTGAAGTGGGAAAAATTGCTTCCTGCTTGTTCTTCTTCCCTCCTCGTGCTTCTTCCTTCCTCTCTAAGGCTCCATCCTGCTGCTTATACTCCTTGATTGTTCTCAGTCTGGAGCTGCCATTGGACACCAGTCAGACGGAGTGCGAGTACAGGGAATTTTCCAGGTTTACAAAACGTTTTCCTTGCATCTGCCAAAGCCTGTGGCAGCCGTCGCTGAACACGTGCCACTGGAAAATCACAAGCAGGCCGGCTGCCAAGTATGCAGAGCTCTTCGGACCGAGGCACGTCAAGGTCCTGTGAGTGTGAGAGGACACGGAGCCGTGCCCGAGGGGCCAAGGCGGTGCTGCCGGCCGGCCCCGGGCACTGCCCATGCAGCAGAGCCCTGGCAGCCGGGCGGGCTGGGCTCACGGAGAGCCAGCCCTGTGCGGGTTCGATCGGCCCGCCGGCCGGAGCCTGCAGTTACTCGTAATGAAAGAGCCTAAGTGGAAGCAATGTGTTCCGCACGGAATAAACAATCTCGGCAAATGGCTTGCTGACAATTCAGTCACAGTTCAGCAGGGACGTCTCCAGCACCCCTTTGGAGGTCGTGCCAAGCCATTAAACCCTCTCGCTTGGCAATGCCCACTTGCAAAAAGAGACTAAAAAGGAAGCTGCTGAGTAATTATGTAGTGTGAGCTCAAGAAGAAGAGTGTCACCAGTGTGGTTGTGGGGAATTTTAAATTTATACTGCCCGTGTATGTCCATACCCTCTGGCAGTGCTCAAAACTGGGGGAAAAGTATCTAAAAGTACGGAAGTTTTTGTCCCAGCCTTAAATGAGATGTGACACACAGGATTTGGTGAGGGAGTCCATTTGCTATTCCCTTTGTTATTTTTAATTTATAGCAACTTAATGAGAAAATCAAATTAATCTTACAGAATGTTTTGTCAACACTTTTAGGGCCTAAATTCTGCCTTCCTTCAACCATATGCATTTTATTCAGGTACTTGAAATTCATATCTTAATATAGATTATGTGTGCATAAGTTACGTCCCAAGCCTATATATACCTGTTTGAGGAAGATCCCAAAAAACCCACACTGGGTGTTTTGGATGTTAACAGGAAAGCATGGAGAAGGTAGAAATTTTAGGCACTATGTATAGCCAAGAATTTGGCACATGCTCAGCACAGGAGGGACGAAGGGAGGAAATACAAGTGGATTTATGGCTTTGCAGAACCAGCCAGGCTGGGAGAGCCTCACAGTTTGCTGCCTGTGCCCTCAGAGGTTGCTGCAGCTTTATGTACTGAAATGCTGCCTGGGGCTGACAGACTACCAGCAGGACTGATTAAACCAACTACTGGAAAAATCCCCAGGAAGCTTGTCAAAACACAGCATTTCCAGCACTGAAACACGAGCTGTGTTAGTGCCTAGAACCAACTCCTGGGCTGGGTTGTTTTGAGTTTCCCAGTCACACACAGGGGCACAGCAGCCTGTAACAGTGAGGTGCCTCTCACAGCACTGGGCACAGGTGAGGCACATCCCACAGCTGGGCACTGCTGACAGGCACGTGTTTGCTGAAAGACACATTGCAATGGCACCAGCATGTATAAATTACCCAAGAGTAACAACATAATTAAGTAACATAGATCTTCCTTCTAAGCTTTCTGCTCTTCAAAATTTTCTCTGAATAAGGGGCTCATTTAGGAATGTGATGAATGGCTCATGAAATGGCTTGTACAGCAGGATGCTTACAATAAAATGGATTTGGAGCATAAAAGGCAGCATTATTATTATTATTATTCCCTTGCCTGGTTGGCTTCTTGCCAGCCTCCTGCTGCCTTCTATCTCTCATCACAGGAGGCTGGAAAAATTCCCCCAGGATTGATTAACATGAGAGAGAGACCTGTGAAAAATGGAGGTGGTAGGAAGGAGGGAGGTGATGGCTGAAGGGAGAAACCAGGCTTGCAAGCACTGACACAAGCAGTTAAGTGCCTGGGGAGGTGAGAGAGCAGTGAGAGTCTCTGAGAGAGCAGATGAGAAGGAAATCCCAGGCAACTTCTCTCTCTATGGGTGTTCCAGCCCTCCCACAAAAATGCTGCTTTGATACGAGGAAAACTTTAGAGTGACAAGGGGAGCCACCTGCCCCTGAGTGCTGTCAGTCAGCAAACTGGTGAGGCACTCCAAGGCAGGAACTGGATACATGGACATGCTCCCAAATAATTCCCAGGCGCATTTCAGGAGTGACAGTGGTCCAGAGAGGGTTGCAACCAGGACACAGAGCCACCATGGTTTGGAGGCCAAGGCTTTATGAGCAGAAAGTCACAAAACACCATGTCAGCTGGCTCAGAGTTCAGGAAGGACCCTGGCCACATTCAGTTACTGCAGCTGAAACAGCTTAGGAAATGAAGGTTTTCTGCTGCATTTTATACCACATTTTATTCTGCATTCATATTGCACACATGCCACATTAATAAGGTCTAGAAAGTTGAGAAAACTTTTAAAAATTAAACTGGGAGAAGTCTTAAAGCAACTATTATACATGATTTCCAAATTCTTTCTATGAGGCCCAGCTTTTTACAGCCCAAGTACTTGAAGCTCTGGACTTGTCAGGTCACATTAAGGAGATTTTTTTCTTTTGTTTTCCCTGTGATATTGCTTTCCTAGGACGATTTGCCAACATTGCAACATATTCTTTCTCAAATGGTATCCTCCTTTGCTCAATTTTCCTGCCAGAAGTCGTGCTCCTATTGAAGCCTGAAGAGTGACAGGCAGGTACCAGTAGTGGCCCAACTTATTCCCTGACTTGAAGCAGCAGGAAAAGGTCAGGATCACTGTGTGCCTGCTTGATTTGTTTCTTCTAAATGTCAGGTGCTGAGGCAGTCTTGAGGAAAGATGTCAAACATGCAGCTGCCAAACTGCAGTTTGCTTTTTCTCTGTGAATATGAACTCGGCCAAATTCTTGGCTTCCACCAAAAGAGATCTCACCCTTGCATTTGAGGGACTATGAACTTTTGGACAAAGGATTTATGAATATTTGCATTTAATGACATCAAGAAAGACTTTTTCATTTATATAGGCTGCTTGAAACTTGCTTACTCTGTGTTTCATTTTCTAGAGAATTTAGTCTAGTCAGATAATAACTGAATTAACTACAGAGCAATGTTTTAATTTTCTTATGTCCTCTATTTCAGTTTTCACTTTACTTCTCATAGCTGCTTGCATTTTAATTTTTGCAATTTATGATCTAAAATATATGATCTACCCAGTGTATTTCGTTGCTTTCAATTTCTTAACAGATTCTGTAACAATACCTATTGTGTCTCATTTGGCAGACAAATATTATGAGTTTCACCATCTGTATTCATGCAGTTATTCCATCCAACTCCACAGACTTCCTTTCTCACCATTTAGAATATGAAATACTTGTACTGTTAAATAGATTAATTTTTATTTTGTGGCCTGATGCCCATGACCTGCATTTGAGTTATAAATCTGTCATTTGCCAGGGCTCGTTATCTACTGATTGCATAAGCTCTTTTTACCTGGATAAATTTAGAATTCATCTGAAAATCATAATTGATCATTCGACCAGCTCTACAGATAAGGTCAGCCAATATCTCCTGTCCCTAAGTTCAGTAAGTTTGCTGCCAGACTGTCTTCTGAATTTTAGCTGCCTTGCTTTGTGTTATAATCAGAAATACCTTATTTCAGATTCAAATTACAACACTAACTCAAGTGTGTTGGCAAGTCTTTTAAAGACTCACATATTCTAAATATGTGCATAGACAATAAAGTAGCAAGATCTGAAATAATTACTATTTATACCCTTCATTTGTTTTCTCCAAAAACAGTAGTTTAGACTTAGATATTGTTTTCAGAATTATTAAGCTGACTCCTAGAATGTTTTTCCTAAAATATTTTTGTTTTTTCAAGTCCAATAATGCTTCACAACTATTTCCATCTGGTAGTAATAGTCCTGTTTATTCTGGAACATCTTGGTTTATATTATGCCTCTGTGTAACAAAATCTATTGAAATCATGCAAAACACCAATCTCTCTGCCAAAGTCAATAAAATTACTACTTGTTGAAGGAAACAGTAAACAACAGAACTTCATAATGATGTCATTAGCACATCCTTTGTCAACAGTTGGGAAATCTGGAACCTTCAAAAGAAATGAAGAAGGAAAAAAAAGTAAAGCATTCAGCTCAGTTGTATAATTAATTATCCATAAACTTCCAATGAGATTTGTTTAAAAATGCAAACAATTTTATAGCAGCATTAGCTGCACAGCAGCATAGCAGCAGTAGTTCAGCAAGTAGAGTGGATGCTGTGTTTTACCCATCCATCAAATAAATGGGCACATTTTAAAGCTTCTTCAGTGCTGAAAGTCAGTGTGCTACAGCAGGCCCTGAACTGATCTTGAGTCCAGCTCAGGAGTCCAATTTTTTACTTTTGGGAGCTCCAAAGGCATTTTGTCCTGCCCTGCATTTTCTGCTGGCAGCAGAATTCTACTCTTGGTGTTCAGATGCTCCTGGGATGTTCCCTCAAAACACCTCCTGCTTTGTGCAAGCACAAGCTTTTTTTGAATCCATTTGGTACCAAAAAAAAAAAATAATAATCCTATTTATGGGTTTATTTTTTGTCCTGATCAGTTCAAATGTGTGACAGTATAACCTTCTGCAGAAAAGAGTGCAGCCAAGGGAGGAGCATGTTTATTTAGCTGTCAGTGCCAACCAAGCAACACATAAAACACCAGAAAACCCAGGGGTACGCTGAAGCATGAGGGGCAGATATTGCCCAAAGTGGCATGATATGGTCAAAACTTAATTTACTAGATTAATTCTCAGAGATTACTGTCAAGAAATGAAGAGAAGGAAAAGGGGATGGGCTTTACTGATTTCCAGATTCATCAAAAAGTAAATTAATAGTAGCACTACAGACTTGTGCTTTGCTGTGAGGTACAGATCACATGCAGTACTAAATACAGTGAGACCAGTGTATATTCAGAGAAGCTACTGATGATCCACGCTGAACTAAAGTGGTCTGGTTGCAGCAGAGAATATTTTCTTACCCCTTTCCATTGTGTGGAAATCAGCATCCCTGGCATTCTTAATGGATTCCCTTCATCCAGGAAATTCTGTTGGGTTTCAGAGATGACAAACATAAACTAGTAATAATTTATTGAATTAGTAATGACCTCCTTATCCTGAAAATGGGCCATTTCCACCTTGTGCACTGTCTCAAAGTGCCACTAGATGGTAGAACAGGACTCTGCACAGTCCTGCAGCCATCCGGCGTGCCCAGAAAAATGCTTCCAAAAAGCAGCTGAATCAATCCTGCCTGAAGATTCATAACTGTACAGTACAACTTAGAATTCTCATTCCAACTGCATAAATCATATTCTTTGTCCTTTATAGCTAATTGATATCTTCTAGAACTCTGTCTGCAGCAGTGGTTTTCCAAGGAGTACTTAGAGAACAAGGCACACACCAGCATACTGCCCAGGGGAGGTCCCATTGTACCCAAATAACACCTACAGAGCGATGAGCTAGGGAAATTAGGCCACAGGATTCATCTGTAAACTGTGGCCCCATGCGGAAATCACATTGCCTGGGAGGCAAGAGCAGCTATAAGAAACTTCTTCCCAGAACCATTCTCCAGAAGGGCCAGAGCCTCTCTGGGAAGGGCTGTGTTCCCTCTTGCCCTTTGGAAATGTGCACAGAAATGTGGGGGTAGGGAACACGACCAGCTGCTCTTCAGTGGCTTCTACAGGTGTCAAGGAGAATAATGAGACTTTTTCCACATGCAGTAGTAGAAAATTTAAATTCAAGGCAGCAAGGATACCTGTGGAAGCTGACAGCTGGTCAGAAAGTTTCTCAGACATCGACTTGGACAATATTGTCATATACCCATGAGAAACTCAGTATCAACAAGTGGCAAAACCCATAAACAATAGATGAAGAAAAACACAGCTGCTCAAGGGAGGCTGTTATTCACTTAGAATTGTTTTAAGATGGGTGTTAGTAGCATGTAGCCAATAGTATGAGGGGTGTTGACTTAGAAGCCAATGGGGATATAGCACGAGTAAGACTCTATAAAAGAAGACTTGTACAATAAAAGATGCTTTTGCCTTCCCTGAAACTGTCAGTGTATATATGTTGCATGTCCGTCTCAACAGCAACAGGCACCGGTAATAGTTCAGAAATAACTAAGCTGCTCTGAGCAAATGAAAAAGAGGCAGTGTAAAATTACTAGATCTTTTTATTTAAATTATACAGTATCTTGGAAAATCTAACTTGTGTTAGCCACAGGACTTAAAACCTTCTTGGGTGTGAAAGATGAATGGCATGTGCAGTGAAACATGTCTCAAAGATTTTCAGCAAAGATCAAACACATTAAACAGTGATTTCCAGAGTATTGGAGAAAAGGCAGAGTTGTGCTACAGAAGTCAGGGAAAAGGAGTAATCTAACTCAATGTTGTTATTAGAGAGCCAACAAGAAATAAACAGAATAATAAATATACTCACGGGTCTACAGAGGAAAGATTTAAAGCATCAGAGTGCACAAGCAAATAAAATTATGTAGATACTTACAGACATACAAAGAACTAACAAAATACAGATCACTACATGACAAGAAACTATCTGCAGACAGTTATGTGGCAAGTAAATTATTTACTATGGGAGAAAGAAAAGAACTTTCTTCACCTGGTGTTTCCAGCCCTGCTGAATAGACAGTGCTCTGGACAGAACAGTCCTGGGCAGTGATTCCTCTCCTGCCAGATAAGTATTAACTTAATCACCCACTCTTGCTTTATCTGTAAACACAGAGCTCAGGACTTCCCTGAATTAATCCCTGTTTCGACTGCATAGGGGATTGGATGGGCAAAGAACACCATGAACCATCAAGGGCTTTTTCCACTGCTATCACAAACAACAACATTGCAAATATTCTGAACTCCCTATAAAACAACTTTCAGTGTTTGTCTTCTGTTGGAAGATATTTTCAGAATCTCACACTTCATGTTCAGTATAAATTATATTTTTTGATTACATGCAGTATCCTTTTGGTAAAACTCTGCCTTCCCTGCATCTACTCCCTTGGACAGTTCAAACCAGCAGTAATACCTTCAGTTACCTTTCATTTTGCGAAGCCACCCAAGTTCTTTCAGTCTTAGAAAATGAGCTCTCTGTGACTCTTAATCATCCAGGTAGTTTGAATGAATCTTCCACAGGCATTAATAAATGAGACTGTTGCACAATGCTGCAGGGGAAGCCCCCTCTCTCCTCGCTCCGGGGCACAAGCACTTTGCTGTCTCAGTTGCACACCCGTCTCTGGGGCAACCAGGAATCCCACTGGTCTCTCCTACAGCTTTGTCAGACACCATGAGATCAGCTATATAGATGCCAGAGATTTTGTCCTTTTTTTAACCTCCAAAGAACAATATACTTAGAAATATTTTTTTTCACAAATAATCATGATTTTCAGTTCAAGCGCAGCCAGTTACCTGATTTCTAATTAAATCAGTTATTACATAAGTTTTATAGCCTTCTACAGTCATCAAATACCAGGCCAAATACCTCACAGAACCTATGTTACAGTGTCAAATATTATCAGCACAGTCTTTGATCAGCTTAAGCATCAGCTAATCAGCAAAAAACTGGCTCCCAAATGACCGTGCAGCTTGACGTTACCTGTATTGTTCTAATTTAGTTCTCCATCAGGAGGGTTCTGCATCAGTCACCCTATCTCTTTTCTTAGGAATAGAGATGAATGGATAAGCCTATATTGCCATAGCAGTCAGACATCTGGATCTCAGGGTTTCAGAGGTGACCACCAATCACTGTCCACATTAAGAGAACTCCTTTATGAGCCCTGTCCAAACTGGGGTTGCTGGGTATTGACAACTGATATAGAAGCTTTAGCAGATGTGACTCAGCACTCCCCTGAGCCCTGCTGAAGTGGAAAGGATTTATTACATGATTAGCATATTAATACTGTCCTGCTTTTTCCCAAATACAGAATGCAATACTGGCTGTTAGTACTTAATTTTTTTTTCTTCTCTTTTTTTTTTCTTTAGTTGATTCCACGATTTCTTTCTGTTTACTTTGGTATAAGATCTTCTCTCCCTCCTCTGTTTCAAAAATGCAACACTGTTGTCCACAAGCCTGTAGATCATATTCTATTCCTATGGCACATTTGCTTTCTTATTACTTTTCTTCAATAGGCTATCTTCTAACTTATAAATTTATATTATTAACAACCTTCTCCTTTCTCACATTTGTTCTGTAGTTTTTGTACTTTGGTCACTTTTTCTCTAAGACAAGCTGAGCTTCCAATCAAATAAACTCTTTTTTTCTTTTTTGTAGTGAACATTTCCAGTGCTCCTAACAAATATAGAGTCTTCCTGCTTAAACCTTTCCTTGCAGAGATTTGAACCAGAACTGGTTTCAGGTTATGAAATTAGCCATTTGGAAGGACCCCCTGTATTTCAAATGTTTCACTTCGGAGTGAAATCCACTCGAAGAAATGTTCCAAAATCCTTTTAGAATCAGGGGAAAGAGAAGTTATATGGACTGAAAAATTAAGAGCCTTTTCCAATTTTAAATTAACGAGCCTATATCCAGAACTTCTATATAGTTCAGAGTACATCCATACTGGACATCTGACATCTGAAAAGGCTTGAGGAAGAAAAAGCATAGAAATCAGGACTGAGAGCATTTTTGAAGAATGCTTTAAATAATTAAATGGTTTTAATTAACCGACAAATGGAATGGGAGAGTAATCAAATCAGTGTCTATATGTATTTTTAGGGAGAAGCACTGCTTATAGGGTTTAAGTAGAATATGCAGAAGAAGGAAGAGAGAAAAAAAATTAGAGGCATATTGGATGGGAGGACAGGGAGTTATTTGCTTCATTTGGACTGAACTAAGATTGTATATGTCACTTATGTATGGAACAGACTTTCTCTGGCATGGAGGATGTCAAGAAGATGAGCAAATAGATATTTCACCTTGGTCTGTCTCTGGCTTTATATTCCTGTTTCACTCCTTAAAGGCACTGGCTATCCAGGCAGCAAAGCTGTCCAAGGTGGCCTGAACCCTCAGCACTGCTTGTCTGGATCATTGTGGATTTTCTGTGAGATTTATGTACTCTTTAACAAAGTGGTGAAAAAAAAGGAAGAGCCATCCTTTTTGCAGCTTTAATTTGGACTCCCTCCAGGATCTGTAGCAGCAGGCAAATGTCAGCACCTCTCTTGGTCACTGCACAGAAAGCTGGGGTCAGAAATTCTCCCTGAACCGTGTGAGAATGGCAGACCTGTAGCCATTCAGGCAGTTTGCAGCAGTAGAGCCCTAGGCTAGCTGAACACTGCCTTTGTTACCATTCTCACAGGTAGTCCCCAGCCTGGAACCTTCCTCCTGTATTCCCACCCTTGGCTGGCCTCCCATGACTTATTCACAGCAATAACATCTGTTACAGACCAAACTCAGTCAGGCCCCCAGCCTCCACAGCCCTGAGCAGTCCTTCCTTACCTGTCAGTATCAAGCCCTTAGAGCACCTCAGCTTGTCAGCCCTAGGGCTGGAGAGCTGCTCAGCAGTTCCATCTGAGCTGAGGGACAGCTGATCTTGCCAGTGCTGGGACTGGGATCCCCAGCCCACCACCACCACACCTGAGCACCCATCTGCTGCCCTGTGGAGGCTGCTGGTCCCCTTTGGCACAAGCTGCTGCACCCTCAAACTACACCCAGGAGCTGGACTCAAAGCCAGCTCTTCAATTGGCATCTCCTCAGCACCTTCTTCAAGGCTGCCTGCAAGCCAAAGCAGGGCTCATCTGGGACCCAGGACCTCTGGCCAGGATCTGCTTGCAGATCTTTCTCTAAGCTCCCAGATCAGGTGGATCCTGCTAGAAGCAGCCACAGCCTCCCATAGCCACCTCCTCCCAAGAGCAGCACCAGACAGCCTGATGTTCCTCAGAGGTTCCCAGCAACCCCAGAAGAAGCTCCTAGAGGACCTTACATCAGAGCCAGGAACCTGCAGCAGTGAGTGCTGTGCCTGTGGCCACTTTGGCTATCCATGGTCTCTGGCCAGGGAACAGGGAAGAGGGTCGGTCCTCAAACCTTCTTCAGCATGGGTTTTATCTCTTCACTTTTACTGATGATTAACATATCAGCAGCAAAGTGCAGTCATGGAAAACAATTAAAGCTTAAATAGTCACAGGTAGTTGGTGAGGTTTTAGGCAAGCACATGGATTGTCAGGTGCCTGTGGCCTGTTTGCCATCAAATCATCACGCTCAAGGTATGGCACATCTGGCTGTCCAAAGTGTGCTGGGTGGGGAGAGAGGAAGGGGCTGAGGAAGGGGGAGAGGAAGTCACTGCTGCCGCATTGCACAAAATGGCCAGAGCTGTTTCCCCCTTGTGACAGCCACTGCACCATTTCCCCAGCCCCCACGCGAGGCCTGGGGCTGAAGAGCCCCAGCTGAGTATCTGTGGGCGAGTCCGTCCCCATCTCCAGGTGAGGGGTGTGGCCCGGGGTGCCCCTATAGGGAGGTGCTGGGGATACTGCAGCAGTTGGCTGGGGTTGGCTCTGGTTCCTGCTGGCTGCCTTGCTCTCTCCTGCCATGGTGGGCTTGAGGATGGACTTCAGCGTGCTCCTGGAGCCTCTGGGCTTTGTTAAGGTCCTGGAATGGGTGAGTGGAGCCGGGGGTGCTGTTTCCTCTGCTGCCCCAGGCCTGGTTTTGCTTCTGTGCCTGGGCTGGGAGGCCCTGGAGCGGTGTGAGCCGCTGGGCTGACGGACCCTGCCCCAGGTTGCTGGTGCTGGGTGTCCTACACCGGGCTGCTCCTCAGCCGAGCCCTTGGACCACGGATACACAAACTTGATGTGTTAATTGCAAGTGTGTTACAGCAGCTTATGCTGCTGTGTGTTCTGGTGACTGAGGGTTCAGGGTCTGGATAGCTAAAAAAGGGAAAATAAGAGCTATTTAGAGAGTCAAGTTGATGTGTGATACTCTGAGCATGTACGTTCTAGTTACTTGAACTTATAGTTGTGGATATGCAAGTCTTGTAAAAATATTCCCTTTATCAACTGCAAGAAGTACTATGCTGGCTGTTAGCATACAAAAAACCCAACAAAATACAAACCCCCAAATAATTTTCTGTGCAACTGAAGATAAAATAAACAGAAAACACTTTCAAATGGGCTTTTGTTAGCAGTGTTGCTTATGCTTTTGGATTTTATAAACTCAGCATTTTCTTCTTGACATCAGTTCATACTTCAGCTTTGTTGCCATTTCTTGTCTTCTTTGGCTATTTCAGCTAAATGTTGAGTTTGCTTCCTTTGAGTTCCAGTGGTGTAACGTGTCTGTGTATCAATTCCTATAGATTCTTGCCATCTTTGCTTTTGCCATGTGTGGAGGTTTTCAAGGTGAAATTTCTCTTCTAGTTTCCTGCAAAGATGTGGTAAATAAAACAATTACAGCTGCTTTTGCTTATCCATTCAGGTGAGCGTTAGCTCTTGAGCCATTACTTGATAATTATTTATTATTCCTTTTTTCCCTATCTCCTTATGAACATATACTTACTGTATAAATGAAGATGTGAAACTTCTGGATTGCTCTGTAGCAGCAATAAATAAATGTTTAGTTGTAATTGTTCAAAGAATTGTAGTTGTTAGTGCCCTACAGAAAGAAGTAGGTAGAAATGGCAATAGGCTGTTATGCTTTGCATGACTCTGCCTTAAGCTCTAGTCTAGCAGTGCATGAATGCTATACAAATTAATTAGTAGGCAAAACAACATAATCAATTTTAACAGTCTAATTCTTTATCAATTTGGAGCTGCTTTGGAGGCCCAGATAAGATTATTTTGAATGTTCCATTATCCTATTTTTGTTCAAAGACTGAATGGAGAATTTTTCTCAGTTTATTCCAGCATTGTCTTGGTGAGTGTGTTGGGCACAAAAACCCCTGAATACTTCAGTGTCATTGCAGTGCTCTTGTAGAGACAAGCCTCTTCTCTGGAGCAGGAGGAAGAAGGCTTTCTCTTAGCTCTTGCAGCTGCACAACTACCATGAGTGCAGGGCTGGTGTTCCATATGTGTTCAATTAACATAAGAAATTAATACAGAAACAAGTTCAGTGGCCAGCCAGTAAAAACCACTACAACAGTATAGAATTTGGTCACAAAACCCAGCACTGTAACAGCATTTGGAGGGGAGACTGGGGATCTGAAATAATTCTGTGCTGGTCACAGAATGGCCACTGCTAGACACAGCTTTTTTTATTTAGTCACACAAGCTCCAGTGCTTGCATTTTTTTTTTGTGGATATAATGCCTTTTAAGTCTTGATCACCTTGTTTAACTGCTAGTCACTAAAATAATGTTGCTATATCTGCTTCCAAATTGGGAATTTTTTGTTCATCAGCTCTAAAAATAAGACTAGGATCCTTCTCCTGAAAGTACTATTGTATATCTCAGTATAGGATTGGGCCCAATCTTTAGACAGCTTGACAAACCTGTGTGTTGCATAACTGATTATATATGTATGTATAGTGTATCTTTTAGAGTAAACTTATACAATGAGAATGCTGAAGTACTGTTATTGTGAAGCATAATTATATGAAGTTCCCACTGTATAGCAAATTCTAACTACGTGGATATAATCTTCACAGGTTGAATACTGTTGTATTTAGTGCACCAGACCCAAAGGGCTGTGGTGGTACTTGGACTGATGCCTACCTCATGGGCAACTTCTCCTCTTCTGCACAGTTCTTTGTTACACTGGCAGCATTGGTGTTCCTCTACTGCATCACTGCCCTTGTGGTATATATTGGATATAGCCATGTGTATCAGCAAAATAACAAGTTTCCACTAACTGTAAGTAATACTAAAGTACTTTGATGTTTTGACTGTGAAGCTACAAATAGATGAGAAATGTTGCTAATGCAAGAATAATTGGTGAATATCTAGTAGTTACAAAAGTTAAATGGAGTGTGAACATAAGTATCTCAGACTGCTCACTACAACACTCAAACAGAAAAGGGGATCCAAAGCCCTTGGCCATCCATGGCATCACACTTCACGCAGTTATTGGAGCAGCAGAATGGACTTCCCCTTTTTCAGGTGAACAGTACCTTCACCACAACTTTTCTTTTGTATCCTGCATTTGAATATACAATTATTCCATAGATGGGACCTCCTCTGTTAATCTGAGACTTTTCTATGTATAGAGCACGTGCTGCAATTGGCAGAGGGATGTAGTTACCTTGAGAATCTTAGTAACCTTTGATATTGAAGCTCTGAATAAGAAATTTCATAGCATGCTTTAAAATGGACTTAGTGAGCTTTCAAGCTGAATTCTAGCCTATTAGCCACCCAGATTTAAATCCTCTGCCCTTCTCCCATCACCCTCACTTTACCTGACTTTGGCTTAAATTCTCCTATAATAGGTGCTAGGCATCTGATTTTAGAAACAGATTTCTTAGGTTAAGATTGCCTTTTGCATCTATCAAGCACAAGCATATAGTTTTGTAGCTGGTTACTAATACTGAGTTGTAACTATAACATTGTTAATGACTAAATTTTCTTGTGATCATTAACACTGATGCAGTTATCTTGATATAATTGATACTGTCCCTGCCTTGCTCTCCTGTATATTCCTGCATTTTTTTTTAACCTATTAATGAGTATTTATCTTGTGTAAGACTTGGCTATCAGTGTCTTGACAGCCTTTCTGTGGCTGGTCAGTACTTTTGTTTGGGCAAAGGCGCTTGCTGACATCAAGGTGTCCACAGGAGCCAGCATGATTCCAGGAATTGAATCTTGCAAAGCACCAGGAACAACTTGCCATTTTCTTTCTGTGACCAGCATGGGAATTCTGAATGTGTCTGTGGTATGTATACCTTCCACCATATGGACACAATAGATGTGTTGGAAAACAACAAATGTTACCTGGGAGTCCTGTCTTATTGATTGCATGTGTTGCTCTGTGTTAAGATTTCTTTATTGGTTATTAGTCATTCAGGTCCATTAATACTGTGGTAACACACTGAACAAATAATGTCTTGGAGGAAACGAGTTTTCTTCTAAAGAAAATAAAGAGATACCATTTGCAGGATCTACCTCTAGAGCTGTTACATGCAGCATTTCCAGACACATTTGGGTGTCTATTTATGCCTGTAGCCAAGAGCAACTTAAAATATCTTACTGAGAAACCCAAGTGGTTTGATGACTGGTATAAGTAAAGAGGAAATGCTGTGCTGGTGCTGAACCTAGCTTTTTACTCAACTGGGAGCGTTTTTACACATCAAATTCAGGTTCCTTGTAACATAAAGGTATGAAGCTCATTTTCATACAGAGAATCCTTCATAGAAGAGCAACTTAGGCTTATTGTATGCTTATTGTATCCTCTTCCTAGTGAATCCTGCTTTTCAAAACTCAGGCTGTTATTCATTGGCCTGATAATAATTAGTCATTAGGTCTGAGAGCATTTGTGGGGGTGCTCAAGTGACTGAAAAGAATTTGTCGAATTCCGTGCAATGTATAGACTAAGTTTGGCTATTTGGTCCAGAAAGAACTCTGTTAAATAACTAAAATAGCTTAAAATACTCTGAAGAGTGTGGAAATATCTGAATAAAAGGGTGTAAAAGATAGTGCTTTTTTTTCTGGTTTGCCTTGAAGAGACATTCTGGCTTGTTTTAAAAAAAAGAAAAGCAACACCAAGGAAACAAAAAATTTAATATTACCTTTTTTTCTCCCTTTTTTTTTTTTTCTTTATCTTATAGGTGTTTGGCTTGCTTAATATGATTTTATGGGCAGGAAATGTTTGGCTTGTATACAAGGATGCCAACTTGCACAACCAATGGAACAGAATTTCTGAAAGTCCAACTGAAAGGGTGTAAAAACAAGTTGATATTTTGAAGAATTTCCACTTTCATATCACACTACCAAGAGCACAGAGCCATTAGGATTCATTTCAATAATAACTGATAATTCATACAAACTTCTATTTTGTACTAGGGTTTAACATAAGCTCTTGGGTACTCCAACTGAAGTGTTTAATTATCATGAAATATATAATGTCTTTCAAGGCTGTGCTGCATTATATTAAAGTTTTTGAAGAGCAAAATGAAGTGGTTGTCTGGATGCTGACCCTTTCTGGTTTTTAAATTAGCCTTATAGGAGGGGGATGGCTGAGAAGGAACTGTATCTGGGTTATTACTGCATCATCTTTAGTTCTGACAAGCCTTCTTGGAAAAATGGGAAGTGAATTTACCCAGGGCAGGTGAAAACGCAGTTTCGTTTCTTCCTATCACTGGTACCTTGCAAAAGTCACTTGAGTAGAATTCATAGCTCTGTCAAAGTTGCAACCAAGACATGTAGGTTTCCAGACACTCCTTTCAGACCATTGTATCAGTTTGCTGCTGGGCCTGTCAGGAAGGACATTGTTTCTATGTTTAATGTGTTCTTACTGTTCAATGGCTTGGGACAATCTCTGAAAGGAAATTTGTTGAATGATTTCATAGCTTCTAGTCTTACTACTATGAGAGTTTGTATATGGGTGTGATAGATGATTTAAACACTTGAAGGAGGAGCTGGGGAGGGAGGAAAAATTAAGTATGGCCCAAAACACTTATAAACGCTGTAGAAATCAAAGTTGATACATTCTGTTTCTACTTAGGCTTCTGTATTACTTTTGAGGTGCGTGAAAAAAGTTTGTGTGTGAAAGCAAGTAAGGGGAGATGTCTGAGTATGACAAATTCTTCATTGATGTTGTTCAGCTCATTCATTGGGAATGATATTTGGGTCTTCTCATGTGGACTTCCTAATTAAGGTGTCTGACTCCCTGAAAATTGCCCAGAAGAAATGTTTTGACAAACTTAATAAGAAAGCTGTTCAGTTTTTTTGTTGGTTTGTTTAAACTGTTTCTGATTAAAATAGCCATAATAGTGTGCATATAATGCAAATTGTAATTGTCCAGTGTGCCAGAGCTACTGACCTTCTGATAGTAAACTTTAGTCTCAAAGAGTATAATAAAGTCATTATGACTGCTGCTGAAAGAATGTGCCTTGGGCCTTTACTGCTGCAGCAGTGGGTGCAAATGCAGTCGCTGTGTAGCTTCTTCTTTAGCTACTGCTGCCCTGCTAAACTGTGGTTTAGCTACTACTACTGTTGGCTGTAGGGGCTACCTGTGCTACAGGAGGAGCTTTTACACTGGGGCTCTCTGGTGTTTTTGTAAAGAGGGACTGTGTACCACTCCTGCAGGCCTAGTGCAGCTCAGCACTTGTGTCAGTTCAGAGTAGGGGCTTTTGTTACTTATAACTGTCCAGAATGTCATTTGAATTGCCTTTTGGAAGAGGTAATAAGTGCAATTTTTACTTGTTTGCATCACTGTGCAGGTTTATTGATTTAAAAATATGTATTGCATCCTAAAATTTAAAATTCCTCTTCATATTGTCTAAGAAAAAAAAATGGTGATTATACATTAATTAGGTTTTTCAGTCTTTGGGATTTAAGGGTACATGTGATGTGGGTAAAATATTTTTTATTAACCTTTAATGTTTTTAGCAGAGCCATGTTCCTGTCTCTTTCTTATGTGCTTGTTTACTTTGTCACACAGACCTGTTAGTCATTGGCATGGCCTGGTCATAAAATGGTAATAGTGAGTTCTTCTGCACACAGGAGAGCAGTAATGGATTAGATCAGCACAGACGTTATGATGGCTGAGATTTAGCCAACAAGTGAAACAGAGTTGGAAAGCTTAGCACACGGGCTGATTGTTTCAACAAAAACTTACATTTCATGCACACTCAAAAAGACATCCTTTGTTTCCTTAGGGCTGAAACTTACCCTTCTGCTTTTTGTAGAAGGAGCAGGTGTGTCACATCCCCCGAGTGCTTTCCTTCAAAAGATGAGGAGATGGAACATGACAGGCAGGACTGCAGCTGGTAGCACAGAGATTCACAAATCAGGGATTGGGTTTTGTAGAAATTCAGGCTGCATGTGTGTCTGTTCCACAGAGATAAATGCAGAGCCAGGTTACTGTTACTAGGCCAAGGTAAGTGTGATGTGTAGTCCACAGCAAGCAAGATCTTAAAGAAGGAAAACCCCATGAACACTCCTGTCTTGCTAGGATAAAGCTGTTTCCCCTTGTAGGGGGAGGGACTGATGCAGAAGACTGCAGGCTTTGATGGCTGCCCCAGTCCTGCAGCTGAGATGAAAAGGAAAGCATCATGCAGCAGGAGTAAACAGCTGCTCTCATTTACCCTGGACACCCACAAAGGGCTGAGCAGTCTTTGCCTTTGAATTAACATCATATTTGTGCTGGCAGCACCAAAACATTCAGTGTCTTATTTACTCATGGTGGGGGTGGGGGGAGACTCTGATTTTACCAGCTTTATCTCGACTGCACAAGAATCAGTACTGTCTGCTATCAGGAGATGCAGTGTGCTTGATCCCTCTGTACTGAGGGAAAAAAGGGCCTGGATCTCTGCCAGCTCTCTACAGGTAAGTAATCCTCAGCTGGCAGCAATTTTACTTGCAGCCATCAGTGGAGCAAGCTCATAAAAATCCTCTCATACTGCAGGATTTATTCTGGTAGCAGGCAATAGTTACGCAGCCCTAGCAAGTCAAGTGCTGTATGATCCCTGGTGTGATGCTAGAGAGGGGGATTTTGATCAGAAACCCACAGTGGGAAGAAAGCTTTATTTTCCTTCACCATCACCTCACAGCCTGAGGGGTCAGCATTGGGTAGCAATAGAGAACTCCTTAGAGAAGAATAGAACCAATTAGCATTAGGAGGTGTTTGAGGAAGCAAGCACATAGTGATTTAAGCTGTTGTAACCAGTGATCTGAGGAATCAGGCCTCTGTGACAATGCTATGAAATGCATATTCTATTTGTGCTAACTCCCAGAAAAGTCCCTGCCGTGGGAGCTGGCATGGTGTCAGTGTTGGCTGAGACCTTTGCCACCAACCTGCAGGAAAAGCAGTAGGAAACTAAATCCAAGAGAGGCCTGGCAATGTCAGTCCCCAGGAGCCAGTGCCAATAGTGCAGGATGGAGTCACTCTGGGGTCTGTACTGCTTTGGCCCTGACACCTCAGCAAGCAAACCCATCTGTAGCACAGGCTGGGGCTGGGACACTGAACCAGCAGCATTGCTGGGATTGATTGTACTGAGCCAAACAGTGCCTTGTGATGGGTGGTGAATTCCTCAAAGCTCTGGCTCTGCTCACACTTGGCTCACAGTGAAAGCTGCTGGTGTGGAGTTCTCACTGAAGGTGAGAAAGAAGACAGATGCCACCTTGATGTGAAGAGCTGTAAGACTGTAGGTTCATCACCTGCTCATGGACACAGGTAGCTGCAGCCTTGTTGATTTTTCCCCTGTTGCCTAGAACTAAACAGTGCATAAAGCTGGGGCTATGCTGCTCTGTGCTGGTTTGGCTTCCTGCCCTATTGCAAACTGCTGGGGAGCTGCTGGGGTACTTCAGTCATGGAAACTGCCTGAAGACAGTCCCTCATGCCTCCACAAAGACCCCACTCTTCAGGAAGTCATGATGGAACATCAAACATTCTGCATCATCATGGGTCACCTACTTTTATTCTTGTGGGAGTATTTTGTGTGTGTTCATTCCTAACAGCTTTGTTGTATCACCTAAAGCAAAATTCTCACAGAGACCAGGGTCAAAAGCCAGATTTTGCTGCTTGATCACCTTGCAATACTAAGCTGAATGTATAATTAGTCAAAAGAATGGTACAGGATAGAAGCACATCCTCATCCCTTAAATATTAGGGAAGGAGGGAGTTTTCTTCCAGTTTAAGATCCAGCCCTTGTATATTAGCAACACTCAAGAGCTGCATTTTAGAGAATGGCTCAAATGTGGAACTCCCTTCTGGCATGTCAAGTGAATCAAGGTATACCCTTACAAATACTGCTTTTCTACAGACATTATGTATTTAGAGCAGGGAAAAAGAAATTAAAATTTCAGACTTGTGGTTTTTTTACAAATTTTCCTTATAATTTTCAATTGTAACTTCCAAAAATTTGCTGTGCTCAGTAGCACTCTTCTTGCCTGGATATTTCATTCCTCATCCTGAGTTAGGAAGGCAGTGAGATAAAGCTGTGTTGTGCTATCCTTAAAATTTGTGCCTCCATGGACACAGTCAAAGGTTTTGCCCATTGTTCCAGCACAAGGACTCCAGGGGCTAAGGAAATATGTACCAACTCTGACCATATTTTAATCTCATTCTTTCCTTGAGGAAATCTGCCTCTGCCAGATCCTATTTTCTGCCATCCATGTTTTCAGTTAATGTTTCACTGTAGGTTCTGCTTGGCTGATACTGGAATGCTTCCTCAGGCCTTTTTTTTTTCTCCCTTACCTCCTGGACTAAACCCATAATACTCAGTAAGAGTATTGTTCTAGCTCTCTAAGTAGGTTCACTCCCATTCTGCTACATCAGCATTTGTTGCAAATAGTGGGGGTGTATTTGGACAGCTGGTTCTCATAATCCATCAGGCCCATGGAATGTGATTGATTGCTGTTGCTGCCAGGAGATTGTACCTGCTGCTTGCAAGTACTTGTGCCCTATCAGCAAAGGGTGGCTGATACTTGCTATTACATCCTGACAACAATTGAGTAACTCCTCATTTATTCATAAAACCTGCTCTGTCTTTTCTTGGCTTGTGACTTCATGTTATTGCTGCCAGCTGAATTTCCTCCTTACCTGTCTGTGCAGCCATTTGGCTGAATGCAGTCATGGAGGAGGCTGTATGCTGGTACTTAGCTCATAATCTGAATAAAAACTGGTATTAGCACAAGCTTTAATCAATACACATGTTTGGTTTCAATTTAATTCAAAGTTTGAAGTAGCCCGCACTCAAGCCTGGAGTTGTTGCTTTCTGTGGCCTAAGATCAGCCACTGAATCCCCTGGGTTATTTCTTGTCATGTGAAGCAGTAGTCATTTTATGTGCTGCACTCCCCTGCCTTGGGATGGTATTCTAGCTGTTGTTACACATGCTGATCTTCCCAACCCCTTTTTGTTTTCTCATTTATACATAATATCCCCTAAACCATCTTCCTCTGGTGACTCCAAATCTAATTCTCCACCACTTTCTGCAGATACAGCAGCTACTTTTAATTTTTGCATCTCAATCTGCTTTTGCAAGCATCTAATTTTAGCTTCACATTTAATATGATCAGGTACCCTTGGAGCTCTCCTTTGCCCCAGGGTGAATGGCTGCACTGTGCATGCTAATCCTTCTGCTGGATTCTCCTGTTTTATGCTTCTGTGGCATTTCTTTCCCTTTTTTTGAATTGAAAATACTGTATTTCACTATTACCTTTATGAGACACTAAACTGTACTCCTTTTCAAGTTTTGTAGTATTTTTTTTTTAAACAGCTTTCAGATCAGAGAAAATATTTTCTGCTTTTACACTGGTCCTGGTGGAACAAAATGCTTTAGCTGTTCCCTCAACAGTCACATTAATACAGGAATTGTATCCTCAGGTTTCATTTCATAATCACTCTAAAATAGCTAGAGAACACTTATTCTGTATTGTGCCTCTTCCTATGAGCTGAAATGGCAAATCTCTTCTTCCACAGAGAGGTGGCTTTAGCATGGAAGATCTTGGGGGTGGTTTTTTGTAGATTCTCTTACAGTGCTCAGGTTTTCAGGTGGCATTAGTGGCTCGTTGAGGTCTCTGCCAGCAGTGACAGAAAGATTACTGTCCAGCAAAGAACTAAAAGACTGGGCAAACTGTAAAGGACAGGTGATGGCTATCTAATGAAAAAAATCTTTTTCTGATACAATGCAACAGCCTAGGCTGCACAGAGCAAAAGGAGGCTGTGATGCCTCGAGACTGAACTTGACCTGCTCTTACTGAAGGGCCTCATGGAGTATTGCACTGGGAGCTTTCCCTCTCTTCAAAAGGCCAGCATTGGCTCTGGGCCCTTTACTGACATTATGGGCTTCTACTGCCCTGGGACAAGTCCTGTTTACACCATGGAAACAGCCTGCAATTCAACTGGACACTTCATTGTGAGCTGACCAGCAAACAAAAGGTCCCTGGTCAGAAGCAGAAGAGGAGAGAAAAAGACACGATATTCTAATAATGAGTCCAAAGGGGGAAAATGGCAATAGAATCCTTCAAGCTGCAGCGGCTCAGGGCTGAACTTGGGATTTTCAGAGGTTCCCAGTAGTGACTGTGGCATGCAGGGCATCTTTATTGACAGTGTGCAAGCAATGATCCCAGGCACAACAGCAGCAGTAGCCCTGGAGAGGACTCATACAGAAATAGGCATGGTACTGGGAAGGTGTCTTCCTGGAAGATCCTGAATGCAGGTAGATCAAGCAATTTTGGTTAGAGAATAAAATAGTATGTGCTAGTAGAGGAGATGAAGGTGATTATTTTTAGCTTTAGTTTCCACAGAGACTGTGCATCAAAAGTAATGAGAATGTGGCAGGCACAGGAGGCTTTTTGCATTCAGCTCCATGAAGAGCATCTCGAGAATGAAGCTAAACCAAGAAATGCTTTGCTAAAGTAGAAAAGCCAAAGGGTTTGTATTTCCTTTTTGTCCTGAGGCCCTGAAATCTCTTAATCAAGGAAGCAGTTTAATTTTGAACTTTACTGATTTCCTGGTTTAATATGTGGCCAGTGTGAGCAATTCAGGGTTTTCAACATTTTCTGGAAGTACAGCAAGAATGCCAGAAACTTGGAAGACCTCTTCTTTCTTCTTCAAGAGACCATGAACTTATTTTTCGAGGAGCTGGGCAGTTACTTGTATGGATTTATAGCAAGTGCAATAGGCCTCCAGGCTGGAGTGATGGAGTTTTACTGGCCATGCACATACACTGGTGCCCCAAAATGGGCAGGAAGGATAAGTCCCTTATGGATTAATCCCTTGAGCTACCATCCAGTTGCAACTACCTGTCATGACCTACAGCTAACAGAGCTGAAAGGACAGTGAATCTTTTATGCAAGAAGAGCCAGCAGAGTGATTACAGCCAAGTTTTGGCTGGAGGCACCCTGGGGCTGGCTGCTGCTTTATTTTGTTTAGTGGGTAAGTTCATGCTCTTTTAACTCTGTGGAAAAAGCTTCTGGTTCAGTGATGGGGCAGGATCTCTTCAGGAGCACAGTATTGATTCAGCACTGGCTGTGCATGAGGAAATCCCTGTCCTGACTTACGTGTCAGAACAACACTGAAATACTGTCCTGAAATGTCTGTTACTTTAGTTCTGGGTTGATCATCTGAGCTGGCTCCCTCTCTCCATGTGCAACAGTGGTGGGGAGGGGACAAAAGGGTACAAGGTACAAGCTGCAGCTCTGCTGGTCCTGGAGACTGCACTGACATGGGTTAGCTGTCCCCTGGACACTGTCCACCCTCTGCAGACAGACAGGGAGAGTTACACCAACGCTCTGCTCACTTTCTTTCATCCCCTCCAGCGCCAGTAGGGTTGATAGGATGCCAAAAAGCATCCTGGAATCAGGCAAAGTAATCTGGGAAATTCCTCACTGAGATTTACATACCACTGATCCTGATGTGTTGCTGTTAGATATTGGTGGGATTCTGATCTCTCTGGACAGGCTCAAATGGGGCGTTTGGATATTTGGGGAGGCTTTGGGGGTAGTGATTGACAGAACAAGGTGTCAAACTTCTTCAGACACTTTTAGAGCTGGATAGGGGCTGAATAGGTGAGGTTTCATATCTGGATTTTAGTCCTTGCCTTTTAATATTTCATAGCAAGCAAATACTGCTGTATTTTGGTATAGGGACTAGGAATTACTCTTTGGCAGAAATTGGTGTCCATTTTGATCTCTTTGAATGCTGTCACTTTTCTAAACTGCCTTTTCTTTTTTCCCTGAAATTCTGAGGGTGTCTGATCTCATAGATGTATCTGCCACAAGCTGCATGCTTTCACACCTGTAAGGACATCTCAGAGTAAGTGTATTAGACAGCTAGCCCTGGTGCTGGTATGTAACAGGGAAACCTCAGCCTCCTCTCTAGGTGTCAGTGTGGTTATACTGCTCACACGAAGAGGGAAGATGTGTTCATGCTGTATATTGCAGGGAGGAGCGTTTGGAAATTCAGTGTGAAAATGGATTGAATATGGTTCCTCCTTGCTTTGGTGTCCACGGCTGTGCAGAGAGCTGCCAGAGCATCCTTCCCTGCCTGCCGGTTGCATCCAGCCTGCACGGATATAAAAGAGGAGGTGATGAAGTACTGGAGCACACATCCTGTGTCTCAGATAAACAGCAAGGAACGGGTTCAGTTCAGTGTGGCAAAGGGAAGAGCTCAAAGCAAACAGAAAATAGGTCACTTGATCGTTCCTGGAGTGACCCAGAGTGCTCTGCAACGGGCTAATCCTGTAAGGAGATTATCTCTTTCTGGATACCCCCGCATTGCTATGGAGCCTTACGGTCCCACTCTTTTTCCTGGTTTTTCTGAAATTTACTTTTCTTTCTGCCTCACTCTCTCTCACGGGCCCTCTCTCCGCCGCCCCTCGGTGCTCGGGCCCCGTGCCCGGTGCGTGGGCGGTGCGGGGCAGCCCGAGAGGAGCCCCAGGGCTGCCTGTCCCAGCCGGGCGCTGGGACCGCTGTTACCCGCGGAGCTGCGGCGGGGCTGGGGGAGCCCAGGCAGGGCTGGGGGAGCCCGGGCAGGGGGAGCAGGGCTGGGAGAGCCCGGGCAGGGGGAGCAGGGCTGGGAGAGCCCGGGCAGGGCTGGGGGAGCCCGGGCAGGGCTAGGGGAGCCCGGGCAGGGCTAGGGGAGCCCGGGCAGCGGAAGCAGGGCTAGGGGAGCCCGGGCAGGGCTGGGGGAGCCCGGGCAGCGGGAGCAGGGCTCGGCGCGGCTGTTCGGGCTCCCCGCAGCCGGGCTGCCGCGGGGGGAAAGCCGTGCCTTCACTTCCCCGCCTCAAGTGCTGTCCATCCCCGGCCTCCCTCTCTGCCAGCAGCCCCTGGGGAGAGTTTCAGATGACCAGGCACTGACCGGTTGGCACAGAGCCCTTCTCTGCCATCGCTTTCAGTGCCTGCAGGAAAGGAGAAATGGCTGGGGTGAACTGGGACCAGGCCAGTGAAGGGAGTGCTGGGTCTTCTGCTCCCCCTGGGGCCGGTGTGGCCATGGGTGCTCCTGTTACAGGATCACAGAATAATTAGGGTTGGAAGGGACTTTTGGAGAACATGTAGTCCAACGCCCTTGTCAAGGCAGGATCATCAAAATCAGGTTACTCAGAAATGTGTCCAGATGGGTTTTGAATGTCTCCACAGAGGGAGATTCCATGACATACCTGGGCAGCTCTTCCTGTGTTCTGCCACCCTCAACATAAAGAAGTTCTTCCTAATGTTGAGGTGGACTTTCTTGTGGTTTTTTTTTGTTGTTGTTGTTGGTTGGTTTGGGTTCTTTTGGGGTTGTTGTTGCTGTTTGGTTTTGGATTTTTTTTTTTTTTTATGGCCATTGCTCCTCATCCTGTTGCCTGCACCACTGGAAAGAGTCTGGCACATCCTCTTGGCATCAGCCTTAGTGATATTTATGTTGAGATCTCCTCTCAGTCTTCTCTAGATTAAGCAGGTGCAGCTCCTGCAGTCTCTCTTCTGAAGAGAGATGCTCCAGACCCCTCACTGTCTTTGCTACCCTTTGCTGGACCCTCTCCAGCAGCTTCCTAACTTTCCACCATCTCCTCACACGGTGCTGTACCCAGAGCTCTGCTAAATGTGCAGATACAGCAGCTTGTGGGTCTGTCAGCCCTGCTGCCCACATGGACAGGAGCCAGCCTGCAAACCCTGCCTGAGTGAGGTTGATGTGCATGGGATACACACAGCCCCTCTGGAAGCAGCCAGCTGTCACGGCTGCCTAGCAGGCAGTGCTGGTGTGGTGGGGCCAGTCCAGCTGTGCCTGGTGCAAACATAGAGCTGCTGCTCCAGCCTGCATGGCCCCAGCTGGTATCTACAGGCAGGAATCAAAAATGAAGCACAACTGCATGGCCAGACCAAGCCATGCCTTGCCCACGTCATTCACCAACTGCTCTTCTCAAGCTTCAGAAGTGAAGCTTGACCCTGCCCCAGAATCAAATCCCTGGCATCTGTTGATGCACAGCAGCTGAAGTTTGGTACCAGGGAACTGCAGCATGGTACCATCCTTGAATACAATTCAGAGTAAGATATATTGTTGTGGTTTAAAGGACAACAACTTTTTTTTTTTCTCCTTCCTGGGGGGGGTTCTTTGTTTTCCTACTTCCGCCGAGACAGTTTCCAGCAGAGGTGAGGAGCCCACGGATTGGCTAATTTTAAGATGGGCACTTCATGTAGCCACTTGAAATTAGAGGCGTCTTTGTGAAGCTTACATTTTTTTAGGAGCGGGAAGTTGGAAGCCCTCTT
>VZTR01033155.1:195007-231311 GCA_013400775.1 Chaetops frenatus
GTGAACTAATATCCTTTCTGGGCGGGAGTTCACAGTGATATGGATTCTACGAGAGACTTGTGCGTCTTGTGGGAAAAAATCTCCATGGTGAGACAAGAGAGACTCTTCTTCCAATTGGACTGATGAAAGCCTATTTCAAGAGTGGTAAATTGACCAGGGGTTTTCTAAGTTTGTTTCTCTGTGTTGTTGGTGAGAAGGATGGTGGTAAAGGAAGATAAATGAGGTGGGAGAAAGGAACCATCATGGGTGAGGGGCTGGGGGGAGGAAGAAGAAACCACCTGGGGGTTGATTTTGATTCTGTTGTCTTTTGTTAATAAACTATTTTTATCTTTGAAGTTTAGGCCTGTTTTGCATTTCTCTTAATCCTTATTCTCATAAAACCACTACACTACACCCTCGCCTGGTGTGAGCAGGCGAGCAGGTGAATGTGAAACCGCTACATGTATTTATGTATTTTGTTCACAAGTGTGTCTCTCAGTCTATAACACAAAGCCTGCTGCAGAAACTTGTATTTGGCTTTTTAAATCTCCTGGACAGGCCCATGTGTTTCTACTGGGCTGCTTTGATGTATATCTCATGACATCTCCTTCCAGACGCAGAATTACTCCAAGAAAGGTCTCAGGAAGCAGACCTTGGAGCACTGACCAAGCACAGATGGTGCCCCATCTCATCCTGAGATTTGAGCAGGCAGCAGCAGAGCCTGGCTGACCTCCATGCTCAGTATTTCCCTCATTTTCAGCTTCCTTGGGCACTGGTGCTGTGGCACAGACCTGCCCTCTCCTGAACAAGCTGGGCTGAGGCTCAGCTGCTTTACCTTTGTGTGTACTCCGTAGGCATTGATATCTGATCTAGGCATCCAGAATGAGCTGCTTTCAGGGCACAGTTTATCTCATCTATTCTAGATGCCTGCTTTTTATTAAGTCACCCCCAGTGTCTCTTTCTCCCCTGTGAAAACACAGGGAGCTTGCAGGGACAAGTTCAGACAAGGCATGTGCAGATGGAGCCCAGTGAGGGCCAAGCCTGTGTTCAGCTGGAGCTTTGCAAAGGGCCTGTTGTGGCTGAGGGTGTCAGACAGCTAATCAGCCTGGGCATGTGCAATATGCAGTTGTGGCTGCTTGCTGTTAGAATGTTAGTTACATTATTGTGTCGCAATCTGGCTCTCATAAAATAACCTAACAGCCAGATCCTTTGCTCACGAGGAGAAGGATTGCTCCCCTGGACTGACCCTCCTGCTCTGAGGGGATCCAAACACCAGCTCCTGCTCCTAGTGAGCAGTCACCTACTGGCAGCCCCCTGGGCAGACAATTCTCCATCTCTGCAGCTGAAGTTGTTCTCATGTGTAGGTCTCTTGGAGATCATGAAGAAATGCAGTATTGTCACTTTTCTATTCCTTGATATAAATTAAATTACATTGCCAGAAGCTGAAACTACTGATGTTTATGGCCAGTGCTATTTATAACACCAGCATGAAAGCAAAGCCTTTGTGCATTGGAAGTATGTTCACTTTGGAGAAAAGCACAAAAACCCCAGTAAAGTGATCACACATAAACTACTTCAGGAAAAGTGACCTGTGCTCTTTCCTAATCACTCTTGAAATTTTCAGAGCAAAGTCAATCTACAGGTCTGGAAGCATTTCAGAGATGTGTAATAGGTGGAGACACAGCAATCATATGCTGTGGCAGAATTCACACTGATTTTTGTAGACTTCAGAAAAAATTGTTGTATAACATGTAATAGGCAGCTATAGGTCAGGAACCATTGCCCCCAGACAGTCTGCTTGAACCACCAGATGCCTTTCTTCCTCTTCTAGTCTCAGCTTATCAGTGTCACCACTCCAAAATAAATGGCACTAAAGTTCATACCTTGTATCTGTGTTCACAGAGACTAACAGAGCTGTTGAAGACTAGAGAGGCCATTTACATCATCTAGTCTGACCCTCTACAGCACACAGCAGCTAATGAAGGCTTCAAATGATGGAAAGGGCCCATGGTCTTAGCTAATTGTTCCAATAATCAAATGCTTTTATTGTGTAGAACTGCACTAAATCTTTGCTCTCAATCCATCTAGTGGTAGGTCTAGACACTGACTCTGTTCTCAAAAGAACCTCTGAATAAAAAAGCACAAAAGCTCCTCTGACAATTAGAAGAGGTTTCTAACATTTAGAACTGTACTGCACACTGTGTTATAATCTCTATTTAATTAAAAAATATATGTTGCTTTTATATTCAAAGTACCTTTTCACTTTTTGTTTGATATAATAAGTAACGAGTGTACATCTGGGTCAGTCAGTTCTACCTTCTCTGCTTTTGTTCTACCAAAGACAAGCCAGAGACATGAATGGATGTGCTTTGGCTCAATGACTCCAAGAATACATTCTTGGTTCCTTCACAGGGAGGAACATCAATAGTGGTATGGGCAGCTGATAGGAAAATGGTGCCACTTTAGCATAAAGCTAATGCTTGTATAAAACCTTGTTACTCCTTGATTTTGTAGATCCTAAGCAAGGGAAGTAGTCGTATGCATGTCCAAAATAAGGTTTTATAGGAAAGATCAAGGTGAAGAATGAGTTGGAGCTGCAGATCAGCTTTACACGTATGGAAACAGCAGCGTAGGGAAGGGTGAAGCTGTGCTTTGTGGGCAGCACACTTGCTTCCTCAAGCAGAGAGTCGCATGGGACTCGCAGGATGCTTTGTCTTGCTTAAGCCTGCTCTCCCAAATGCTGAGTACACCTGCTAAACCCCCCTCAACTGAGTGCAAGCATTCTTGGCAGTGTTAGTGCTTGGATCTGGCATCTCTTGCATCCATGGGTCCTCTTTGTTCAACTGTCAGTGTTTCTGAGACCAGAGTACAAGCGTACCACTACAAGAGCAGCTGCTTTTCACCCAGCTGTTGCACAGCTGTGGGAGACCATGGCACCAGCAGTGTTGGCCATGATGTTGTGTTTGCATACATGGAGTTCAGAGCCTGTTGTGATACCAGCTTATTCTGCTGTTAGGGTTTGTTCCTAAGAAGGAAGTAAATAAGTTTGTGTAGTTCAGCAGCAGGAACAGTAGTAAAGAAAGATGGGTTATCATTTGTCTCTGTTTCCTGGCTGAAGCTACAGCCTCTCTCTGCCTTACCTTAATAAAATGTACTTAGCATCAGAGTAGAATGAGAATAATCAAGGAAGCAAAGCAACTGCCCTAGAGAAATGCCCAGCAAAAACCTGTGTGCCTTCCTATCATAAAAATAATGCAGTTGACTTCTTCAGGTAACAAAATTTAACGTCTGGAGGTGCCAGGTATGCCTATGGGTAGCTTGGTGTCAGACTGCTGGGAAGATCAGAGTTTCTTTATGTCACTGGGAAACCACCTGAATAGAAATTGAATGTGCTATATTTACAGCTAAAAAGTGAAAACAGTGGCAGGTTGGAGCACTGAATGTGTGACTGCCCCTGCTGCTGCTGAAGGGTCAAACAATGCTATGACAACTGCCGTGGACACAGTAAACTGATAGTGTGCTCAGAGGGTATAAATCACCCTTTCCTATCTGTATCATTGTGGTGTTCATTACACACTGGGTTTCTGATTGTGCAATGAAATAGCATTTGGCTGAAGATGATTAGTGTTTGTTAGGGAAGTTGCTCCTGAGCCAAGCCACTCCTTTGGAGCACAGTAAAGAGTTACAGCACCATGACAAACATTTTTGTGAAGTGTAGGATCCTTGGTGAAATTACTGTGGATTTCTCCATCCAGGTCCTTCATTGTATGACAAACACAATGTATGTGAGAGACTGAAAAAAATCTTCATTACTGCCACTGCTCAACTTAAACTGAGATTTTCTTTTGCCACCTGATATCAGTCCCTAGCTGTCAAAAAAATTTTGTTATCAGGAAAGAAAACAAGCCAAGGCATGGAGTATTAAGTCATCATTTATAATTATTTTTCTTCAGATTAAAATAATTTTATAAAATCTTATTGGGTTTGTTTGTTTTATATCAGGTTTCTAGACAGCACTTACATTATACATGCTCACACTCAGAAAAGATTATTTCACCCCATGTGTTTACTGTCATTATTCTTTTGAGTATGTCCCAGTTGATTCTGTAAAGAATTAAATGTGCCAGAGGAAATACCAAAGGTGAAGATATTGAATGCTCTTAATGTTACGAAAGATAAATAAGATGAAAGTGTTGACAGCCTGAGACACCACAAGAAGCTGTGGGTTTTCTGTACTCCAGAACTGCTTTCAAGCCACGGTCTTTTCCACAGCAAGATGGGAGGGCAAGGAAGGGCTGAAATAAAATACTGAAAGAAAAGAAAATATTTTTAGCTTTTACAAGCAAAAATTTCTACCCTGATGTGCTTTTCACTCATTTGGTCGCTCAGCAGGGAGGGAAGGCTCCATTCACTGCTGAGAAAGCACGTCTGTGTGTGCTGCCATTCCCAAAGGCAGTCAGAGGATGTGGCCATGTCTGCTGGAGGTGCAGACTCCTCCAGGGGGAAAATACCAGTGTCTGTAGGAGACAGTGGGCACTGAATTGTTCTGTCCATGACTCTGCTTTGTTTCCTCTTCTTCTATCCTGCTCTTACACGCACATGCCAAAGGTACATCCAGATACATCCTGCCTTTGGGCCTGGTTTACACATCTTATGGCCACCTTTTGTTTTACAGCTGAGAGAGAGAGAAAAATCACATCTGATCCTTTGGCTGTTCAGATCGGGGGTCATCTGGGAGGCACCTTGGAGTCTCATGCACTCTGGCTTAATAGCAAAGCAGACCTCATTTTGGGAGAGGAGGTCAGTTCCTGCCTTAAGGGGCTGGTGAGGGTAACCCCCCATCTTCAGTCTCCTCTTTCTTCTTCTTCAATCTCAGCCCAGCTGGGCCTGGTGTTTCTGACTGCCCTGCTGAAGGCTTGGCAGATGATTTTGTTGCTGCAGTCAGCTCTCTCCTCTTCTCTGAAGGGTCTTTTTTGCTTGGTGCCTCTGCTCTATCTGTCCCTTGGCAGCTATTGTCTGTGGCACTGGATGTTACCTGCACAGCCTGCACTGGCTGAAGGGGCTCACTGCTCTTCTTCCACCTCCGGGCCCCCGACCGTGTATTGAACTCGTACATTCTGCCAGTAACTTGCAAGAACAAAAAGACAACACATTAAAAGCATTCTTCTTTAGCAGATTAAGACATGACAGTTGTCAGCACAGGATTGAAATGAGAAACATGAAGCACTTGGAATTCAGCTGAGCTGGGGAGGTGGCCCTGAGAGGGAAAGCCTCATTCCTTTGGGGACCTGGGCACTGCAGTGACTGCTCAAAGCAGATATTGGCTGTTCTACCACTGTAGGAATTGTCTTTGCAGTTCAGGGAACAGGGATATTTAAAACATTTCCATTCCAAAAGAAATAACTTCCTTATCACCCTATAACTCTATCCAAGTTCAGCTACCGGGGATTAACATGGGCAGTGTAACAAACACATCCATAGCTGTAAGGACAAAATTTCTGTCTTTAGCCATATTGAGCAAGATCATTCTGTATGTCTGTGCCTATTTTGTCATGCAGAGTTGCCTACCAGAGATAGCAAAACCTGCTTAGGGGCACAACATGCTACGTACATCTTCCAGGCCATGTCAGCTCATCTGGACTGACCCGGGATTTGGGGATCTGGTGAGTCTTGGCTTCATGTGTTCCTTCTCCATTTGCACAAAATGTTTTCCTCCAGGCTTGCTGTGCACATTGCCATTAATAGAGTGAAGTACTGTGTGTTTTGTAGAAGTACCCGATTTTCTCATATATATAAAGTATTGTTAAATTTGTATTGTTTAGCACATATGGCTACCTTTTCTTGTCAGAAAGATTTCTATCTCTATTCAGGTTTTATGGGTCATTTCTACTTGAACATTAAAAGCAAATATCTTCTCCTTCAGTTCATTACTACCTAGAAATAAGTCCAAAAATTGCCTTGTGTCCAGTGTGATCACCTCACAGTCTCATTGTATCTTGCTAAACAGAGAATCAGGAGCTATAATGGCACTTTCCGTAATTAAATATTAGTAATAGGAGACAAACAAAGGACCATTAAGGCTTGGAAAGAAAGAGTGGTTACATGTTACTACATGTTACAGTTTGTATCAGAATTAATGGTTTGTGACACATTAACACAATTTGAGCAACTCAAGATGAAACTGGATCTCTTTACATGTTATTTTTTTCTGCTTACAAGTCGGGCATGTTAAAGCAGCCCAGATCAGGAAACAGCTTCTGACCATCAGCCTTAATCATATTTAACAGATGATGTCCTGGGAATTATTAAATCTCATTTCCAAACCAGCAACCTTTGATCCTCTAGGGTTTGCCATGAGCTGTGGAGAAGAGAGGGGAGGAGTGGGGAGCACACGTTTCCCTGCTGCCACCACAGAGTTGTGTTACAGATTAATGTTAGTGTCAGGCATGACACAAATGCTATGGCTCTGGATGACTGTTTGGATGGGCTCAGATATCCTCAGTCCAGTATGGTCAGGTTTGTTGAGAAAGGGAGCCCCAGCTGTCCTGCAAGAACGCTGGAAAACAGCTCTTGCAGCAGCCTAGAGACTATCCATGTTTAATATATTACAAATGCAGTTACACAGGGGAAAAAGCAGGGATTTTGGAGCCCATTCCTCCAGGTCTCTTTATAAATAGCAGGTGAGCCTGGACCAGGATCAAACTGGCCTTGAGCAGCCTTGTGGATGGGCTTAATTGCACAGTAGGGTCCCACTTGTTTGCTCAAACTGTACTGAAGTCTCCATGCCTAGTGTTTCCCATTAGCTCAAGGCATCCAACAGCTCTGAGCCAGCTAACAAGAAACACAAGTTACAGGCACTTGGGTGGAAATTGGCCAGATGAATCCAAGACTTGAAACAAGCCTGCCTTTTTCTGGATAATTTCTAGACCTATTATTTCAGACCTATATTCAGATCTATTTGTTAAAAACCTGTTTTGTCTGATTGGCACATTTTGCCAGCCTTCCACCTCCATGCTGGGGCCCTCAGCCATTAGGCACAGGGCTGAGGCCAAACATCAAAGCAAGGGGCTCAGCCAGGGGTGTGTTTCAAGGGGAATGAGGTAAGCCAGATCAACCCTCAGTAAATCAAAAACATTTCTCCTGTAATGAGCCCTGCAGCAGAGCACTGGCTGTCACTTGGGGAGCTGGATGAGCTTCCCAGGTCATCCTGAGGTTTGCAGCTTTCACCTCATTTTCACTTTTTCCAGCTGGTTAATCAGATATGCTCAGAGTTCACCCAGCTGGAGCCTGGTGACACAGATGCTGTTGCCAGCTGATGGTCTTCCCTTTCCTCCCCAACAAGCAATGCCTGAGCCTTGGATAAACAGCAGCAACCCACAGTTGCTGTAAGGGAGGAGGTGTGTGCAGGAGCCAGCAACTCACCCACCCACCCTGCATCCAGGGAGAGCTTTAGGAGATGAAGGCAGTACCTCTGCAGTGACATTAAATTCCTGGCCATTTCTCAGACATGAGATGGGTGAGACCATGTAGCTATGACAGCACCAGACTGGGAGACTCGTAGCAAACCCTTCCTCCCACCCCCCTTCCCCACCGTCCTATAGCAAATCCTTACGTTCCAGTTTAGCAGAGGAGTAGTGAACAGTCTGACCATCAGATGTGTGCTTTCAAGGGCTATAAGTATATTCTACCATTATAAGTGTTACTTAGGCACTATCTTGATTTTTGCTATCTGAGATACAGCTCCCATTCTCCTTGGAAACAGCAAACTGGAAATATGAAAAGTCAATGTCGAACCAAATTTAAATAAACTAATCCAGTTTGTTTCCAGCCTAATATTCATATCCTCTGTTAATTGCTTTTTATTACCTGGGTCTCTGGCTTCTCCATCAAAGACAGTGTTTAGCTTTGTCATTGTCTGTGAAGAAACACAAAATGTGAAATGGAACCTGTGAATTAGTTAAGTCACAAGGAGGAACAGTGACTTGGAAATGGTGGCTTATATGGATGGAGGTGGATTTGTGTGATCTGTATATTGCATTCCTTTAGGCTGGGTTTCATCTAAACTGGCAACAAGAGCCATTTGTGGTGTAGGGTTTCATTACTAGATATTCGAAGGAGAATTAATATATTCTGGCATGCTAAATGCCTCCACGTGTGTAACCACAAGAAGGTCTCCTCCACCCAGAGCAGGCTTGGGAATCCCCTCTCTGAAAAACTTGGGGAGAGGGAGTTCACTAATCAAAGTGCCTTGCACAGATTCACATAATATCTTGAGCTGGAAGGAACCCACAAGGATCATCGAAGTTCAGCTCCTGACCCTGCAAAGGACCACTCCAGGAGTCACACCACATGCCTGAGCGAGTTACAGCCTTTATGCAATTATCTCTGTGAAAAGGAAGGAGCCCTGAGAACCAGGAGCAAAGAAATATCAACAGTGGAATCATCGACGACGTTTTGCAGCAAACAGCTTATTAAGGCCAAGCTCTTTAGAGCCTGGGCATGCTGGCATACCTTACTGCTTGCACTCAGGTGGGTCAGAGTTGGCTCCACAGGTCAGTGGTGTCTCAGCAGTGCCCCACTGCCATCAGTGAAGCTGGGACACTTGTCATCACTTGTCTCTGCAGTGAATCCCCTGTCACTGTGGGCACAGCCTGCCTGACCTCCCAAGTACAGCATCTTAGCACTTGGAAGCAAAGGGGCCCAGTGCAGGTGAACACCCCTCACAGCCCTCTGTGTTGTTTCCAAACACAGAGGCCAGCTGGGACAATGAAGTGTTCTGCACTTGAGGGTAATCCTTTATTTTCTTGCCTATCATTTTTATATTCTCTTTGGAAACAGACATCTTTCACAGAAAGGATCCTATTATCATATTGCATGATGAGGCTGGCAAAATTGGAGTTTGTTTTGAGGCCAGAAGTACTTACCACAACCACTTCTTTCTTAGGCTTCTTCTTTTCTACAGAAAGGAAAATGGACATTGTTATAAATCAGAACTTTCTGATGGTGACTGTAGACATTAAAGCCAAGATTTCCTCAAAGAAATAGACATTCTTACTACTCAAATGCTGAGACATCTTGAATGAGTCATTTCTTTTCAAATGCTGAGTGAGAATCCACAGTTGCCAGTGACTAATCAAAAGTCTAGCCTTGAAAAGTCAGTAATGAATGAATAACAATGGTTATTAAACAAATTTCTCTTTCTAAATAATATGAACAAATACAGAAATTCACCTTTGGGAATATCTGAACTAGAAATGCAGATTATTGTTTTACATGAATGTTTGTAGTTGCAAAGCTTCTGTCAAATATCAGCTTGGAGACAAAACATGGAAGAGCTGCATTTTCAGTCAAGTAAAATTCAGATTGAAGAACAGTTTGGTTGTGTGTGAATTTACCACACTATTAACTCATCCCAAATGCAAACAAATACAGCAGCAGTGCCATGGGCATCTCGGCAGCACAGATTTGTGGATGACACCCAACTAGTTGCTATGATTTCTTCTTGCTCACTCTTTGCCAATTTGTTTAATGGCCTTTCTTTGGAGAGCTGTGCCTGGCCACAAATGTGTTTTGCAGCCAGGTGTGCAAAACTCCAAAGTGTTGCAGGTGGATCTCAACCTGAGCACTGATGGGAAACCTGTGTGGCCTTTACTGCCCAGCATTCGGGAACCAGTTTTTTAGAAAGCAAAAACCATTCATTTTTTGGAAAACAGCCAACACTGAAATGTCTCAAATTGGGCAACCAAGAGAACAGCTAACTTTGTGGGGTTTGTTAGTCCTGTGGTTTTTCCAGTTGGGAGATACTGACTGAGGAAAGGGGAATTACAAAACAGGGTCCTACTGAGCCCATATGAGCAATGCTTTCGAGTAAAAATGTAATGGGACTAAAAAGAACAAGACTGCTTAAAAAACCATGCTTTTCCATGTGTGATTTATCTCCCTGCTAAGTTATACAAACCCCTTTAAAAGCACCAATACTTCAAAATAAATCTTTATGTACATGAAGTAATAGAGTCAAGGGAGTAAATGAAGGGATCAGAGAGCAGAAAATTAGAGTGGAGAGGACTCTTGAAGGTGCTACAGATGGATGGGATTGTTTTTTAACAGATAGCATTTAAATTGTGTGTGAAAAATACAGTAATTCTTTAGCATGCACACCAGAATACCAGACTACTCTGAATTTGGGTTTTGCCTAATACTTAATAGATTTGAAGACTAAAAGGGCCATGAAATCACTCTGTCAGGCCTCCCATAGTTGGCCAGGATTATCTAATCTCAGTACCCTTCTACTGTATCAAATTTATATCTAGAAATTAATTTGTAGATTTTACATGGAATCATAAACAAGGTCTTATCTTGAAGCATTAAAATATAGAAAAGAGGTACACACCTGGAGCATTTTTCCTGTAATGAAAAGAAGATTAAGAGTGTAGTTAACAAATGTCATGTCCCTACATAAAAGAACCATTATTTTTGTTCTCTTTCACTTGGCAAGAAGGATGTGTTTCCTTGAGTTCTGAGATTTGCTCGATTTATTTGGTTTCTGATTTTGCTTTCACAGAAAGCCTGCATCATTTAAGGCTGCTTTCAAACAGGAAAGCAGCACTGAGCATTGCTCTAACACTTCTTCAAGAAGGAATGCTATTAAAATAATGAAGTCTCATTGACAATAGCATAATGGATTTATATAATCTGGACAAATATATTTTCAGACACTGTCATTTTGTTCCATCTTTGGAGGAAGGTCAATCTTTTGGATCTGATGTGCTCAGAGAATACCTTTTAAAATATTTGAAAGGTTATAAATGTTTTTGAAAATATAGAAATTGCTTTTTAATGGGAGAGCCAGGCTCCCAATAAATCATTTGCCCAATTAATAAATAACAGTGGTATCTTAGATTCATTTGTCATTTTTATCACAAGCTGTTAATGCCTTGCACACACGATTTGAACTGTAGTCACAGTCTTATGATAGTTCTTTGCATTTAATGTAGCTTATAAATTGATGTCCAAATCCTGGGAATACGTGAATACTTGTAGAAATCCCTTTTTTTTTTTTNGGACTGCTTATCTTTGTTTTGTGAAGTACAAAATCAATTTAGAGGCAGCCTGGCTCCAGCCCACTGAGAAGGCAGCCAGCAGGGATCTCTGCACTTCCCACAGTGACTCAGAGCTAGTCCCAGGTGCTTCCATGCCTTTTGCCAAGCATGAGCACTTGGAGGTACTGTGAAAATTTATGGGTCAGAGCTTTGTAACTGGCTTGGGTAAAACTCCAGGAAATCTGCAGAAGTTTTGCCAGAACAATGAATTTGGCATGAGCACCAATATTTGCAAAGGACACTGGGATCTGTAGCTGAGAGGGAGGAAAATGCATCCAGTAACTACCTAGATGGGAGCTCCCTTGGAGTGGGGGTCAAATACAAACCAAAATATTTGTGGTCAGCACAGTCTGGCACAGGCTCTGACTGAGCCTCATGAGCATAGCTGCCTTTAGAGGTCATAACTGCTAATTCCACTCCTATCTTCTGCTAATGTTAATGTTACTAAACCCATGGGGAAAAAAGAAAAACAAAAAAAAAAAAAGAAAAACCGCTATGGACAGATTTCCTTGAGTTCATATCATTAACACCCGATATCACTGTAGCTGGTATTAGCATTTCCTACAGTACAGGGCATGCCCCTATAAAGGGTTCAAAGGATGGATATCACCCGGGCTGGAAGGGCTGGGCTGTCTGTGTCCTTGCCAGGAGCTGCCCCTATAAAGGGTTCAAAGCATGGGTATCACCAGGGCTGGAAGGGCTGGGCTGTCTGTGTCCTTGCCAGGTGCTGCCCCTATAAAGGGTTCAAAGCATGGGTATCACCAGGGTTGGAAGGGCTGGGCTGTCTGTGTCCTTGCCAGGTGCTGCCCCTATAAAGGGTTCAAAGCATGGGTATCACCAGGGCTGGAAGGGCTGGGCTGTCTGTCCTTGCCAGGAGCTGCCGGGCGCTGTCCCGGGGTGCCACGGGGGTACTCACAGCGGTGTGCCGGCTGCCTTCCCTGCCGGGGCACAGCGGAGCCGCGGCAGCAGCCGGAGCCCCAGGGAGCCCAGCAGCCCCAGGAGCAGCACGCTGCCCAGGGCCGTCACGAATGGCACGTACCACGCCGACGGAGAGTACAGGTTCTCCCTCCTCGTCACAACAGTGAAGCCAGGCTTTTAAAACAAGACAGGAAGAGTTCCTCAAGGCTGCATACTGACACCACCAGCAGCTTTCACCTGGCTGAACCTCTGCGCTGAGGCAGCCGGCCCGAGCTTGCCCCGGGGCTCGGCAGATGATGGGCGGAGGGAGGTGGAAGGAGACAGAGATTCACCCCGTGTGCCTGCCTGCTGACTGCCAGGCCGGCTCAGATGGCTGGGATGGACCACTGAGCTCCTGGGGCAACCAAAGGCAGGGGAAATGGAGCCCACCCACAAGGCTAAGGGGAGGTTCCAGATCATGTTTCAACATCTTATACTAAAACAAGCAAGTCGTGGTGCAGTTTAAAAGCCTCCGGTTGCCTGAGATGCAGTAAGCACACTCTTAGAGGGTGGGCAAGTTCAGGGACTACTGCCCTTCCTGAGATAATATTTTTTTTGTTTCCTAAGCCAAATTTGGAAGTAGGTCATCTTCACTGCAGTGATCATGCATCCTGCTTTGTAAGAGAAGTTGAACCCTGAGGAACTGGGTTATTGTATAAAAATAAATGGAACTCCTTCTTTTTTACCCAGTGACTTGTTCCAGAAGGAAAAACCACACTTCCTGAGCAGTTGCAATCTCCCACATCTTCCTGAGTGTCAGGAGACACATCTCTGAGCTGGCATCACTTGGTGCTAGCAGCTCATTCATTAAGGTCCCATCATGAAACAGCCCTCATACATTTCAGAAGTTTACTCATTTGCTCTACCTAGTTCATTACCTAGTGTGGTACTATTAGTTTTGATCATCTATTGAAGTAACTATTTAGTTTTCTGTAAGACATCTGCAATCACATTGAGTATGAAATTGAGCAGAGTATCTATTTCTTTCCAGTTTAAGGATATTTTAAAATAACCTATTTAGTCTTGTCAAAAACATGATACATCCAATCCTCACAGTAATTCTCAAATAATCTCAATATTACCACCACCACTTTATGCTCACCTGAACTGAAGTCACAAGTGACCTTTTGTGATGGGGCTTCTTTTCTACACTACCAGCCTTCCACTTTCTGACTCATTGAGTTGCTGCACTGAACATATGTAAAGAGTAGTGATGGGAGAACTTGCTGTAATGGAAGTGTTCTTCTGGAAAATAGCCTAAAAGTGGAAGGCTGATATCTCTGGGGAGACAGATTTAATGCTGTGGTATGTGGTTGAGACTGTACTTGTGGTAAAGCAAGGGAAAGAAATACAGAATAAGTTTAGCTGAATAAACTTTTCATTTCCACATCAAGTTGGGGGGGTAGAAGGCAGTGAAAAAATCATTTATTCCTTCCCAAAAGAGCATTAGATAAGAACAGGGTTATTAATCAGTCTGAAAATCTCAATCTAAGCATTTTCATAGCAAAGCAACCAGACTTGTACGTGCTGTTTGCAGGATCCTTTGGTTCTGGCTCAGTTACCAGAAGCCTCTAGAAGATCTAAACCATTTTACAGCAAAGCACTCTTTAACCACTTCTCTTGGACATTCATATTTTCATTCCCGCATGCAAGAGAGAAAAGGGTAATGCCATCTGCAGGCAGGCTGATGATGGAAGATGGTGCAGCAAGGCATGAAGGGGTGGCTGGTATAAGGATAGGGACAGAGCAGTCCCTGGCTGTGTCACACCTGCAGGCAAGGCAAAAGCAAGCTCTCCTCGCATCTTGCACCAGCCTGATGGAAACCAGCTTCAAAATTAAAGGTAAGCCAGAGCTCAGCTGGGATGGCTGTGCAGAGGAGTGAACTGTATTGCTGGGACACAGGCCCACAGCTCCACAGGCCGTGCAAGATTAGATCCCACCCAGGCTGCCAAAAGCTGTGCAGGCTTCCTCAGCTCAGCTATGGACCATCACATGGGCATGGAGCTCTGGGAAGACCCACCCCACCCCTCCAGATTTGCTGTCTGAAGCCTGCTGAAACCTCGGCGACACACTGGAGCTGTGCAAAACTGCTTCAGTTCCTGACATTCTGCTCCAAGTTTTACATGACAGTGACCTCAGGTCTGGAAAAAAGACCCTTTCAAGTGATGAGGATTTCTTCCTCTTGTTGTTGTCTGTTTCAGCTTTGATTAGCCATAGATTAATGTGCTCCAATGATAAAGAAACACACAAAACTGCAAGGCAGCTAGGGGAGTGAATAGTTATGAATAAAAAAAGAGGTAGTGCAAAATGCATGAGATAATTTTAAAGTTCCAGGCAAAGGTTAATCCCTGCTCTTTCCTTATTAATAAAGCTGCCAAAATCTTTAACTTTCCAGTTGCATGGTAATGGCAACATGCCAGGTCCTTTGGCTTCCTGCCCTTTTTCTTTTAGAAACTGAAACACAAAACACATGTTATGACTCTGTACCTGGGACTAATCTTTCTGACACTAAGTACATCAACCACCTCTGGCTTTCATCGTAAGAGCACAGGGCTCAGAACCTCCCAGGACTAGATGCACTCTAGGTTTTTGCTTTCCTTTCAAACACATCTATCCCCTTTTCTTTACTCCCATGGAAATCACTCCATAAAAGAAATGCAGAACTGGACATAAGTTTGAGTTAACTTACCGTAGTGGTAGTGGCAGTAGTTGGGTTTGGGATAACTCTGATGCTTAAAGTCACTGTTCCAGTTTTAATTAAGTGTCTTGTTTTGTCTCTGGCAGGTACTAAATTGTCATCTGTTATGTGGACGTGCAGACTGTAAATCCAGTTTGTATCAAGTCCACTCTCATAGTCAAACCTTGATGCAAGAATCAGACGAGATGTGTTGGAGCCAGCACTTGGTGAAAAGATGAAATGATTGTTCTCATTGCCTGCAAAAAGGTAACACCAATATGCAGAAAAACTTACTTTAATCCAACATTAAAGTAAATGTGTGTAACAAGTGGTGAGGTGTGGTGAAATGTCAATAACAAGAAGGGCTCCTTGATCTTCCTTGTACCATATAAAATAATTTAAAACAAGACAGTCATAAAAACCCTACAATCTAGAATAAGACCCTCTATGGGGACACAGAAGAGAGGAGGCTGTGGAAACACTGCAGAGCCATAGGGCATTCAAGAGGTCACCTGAATGGCCTGAACTTACAGCCTGGGGAGCACCCAACAACAGCCAGCTGGGGTGAGGGCCCTGCACCATGTCAGGGCTCATTCTGCTACTGGGGTGTCCCTGGAGTGTCACTGCAGCCCCTCTCCATGGCTTCTCCATCTGTCCAGGGGCAGTGGCCTTTGAAGAGGTTCCCCAGAAGACAGTTAATGACTCAGTGACATGCATTGTCTCCAGTGCTTTGTCAGCACCATGGGGTAGGGAGGAGAGTTCAGAAATGCTGGCTCCCCACCCCTTGCTTCCTGTCCACTGTAGCTGGAGAGCTCCTCATGGCCTGGGCTGCAGGCAGCTCAGCCCCAGCTGTGAGGATCTGGACAGATCACATATACAGGAGATCAGAGCCTTGAAAAGGCACCAAATGAGCTTTGGTTTTGCTCTTGTGGCCCCACAGAGATCTAGAGTTTACATGTCCTTGAAGGCCATGGCTGTTTTACAGCACAGAAAGGTCCGTGAGCTGCTCTGTGGTTCAGAGGCCAATGCATGACACAGTGCAGGGCTGTACCCCCAGGACTGGGCCTGTGGTCAGACACTGATTCACTAACACAGCCATTGTATGGATTTATGTTTCAATACCATGTCTACAGAGCTGCTTCTGGGCATCAAGGGGCTGCAGTAGGACAGAGATTCTCCCTTTTGACATTCACAGCTTTTTACTGGCACCTGGGCAATCTGCTCCGTCGTTCACAGAAGTCACTCCAGCAAGAAAAGAAGGAATTGCCCCAAGAGAGTGCATTTCCATTTTTGTTAAACTGGGTGTCATCCCATACCACTGCAGCTCTCCAAGTGGATGGAGCTGATCATGAGGTTGAAAGAAGACTTTTTAAAATGAGGTTTATTGCATGCAGAATGAACCTACAACATGCAGGCTTGAACAGGTGTTCTGAACAGTGCACCAGCATCTAGAGGTGAGACATGCAGAGTAACAGAACTTTCCATCATTTCTGGAGACTTACTCAGCTGTAATTGGGAGGGAAATTTGACAGTGCACACTATTCCAGCTCATTCTTCTGAAGTTCTTGCTAACTGTGTAATTATTAGCCTAGTAATTAATGTGGCAGGCAATCCAGCCTTGCAAGGGAGTGGTTCTAGCTGCTAGCACCAGAGGCAGCAGTAGCCAGTTTGTGGAGAGAGGATCAGTGTAATGATGGGCAGACTTTGTGGATCACAGCTAGCTCACCATGCAAAGTAGTACACAAATTGTGTTAGATTTTTGTTTATAAATGTAAGTGAACAATCAGCATTCACTCTTTTTTTTCACTGTTCCCAGCTCGCCCACTGTGACACAGCACCTTCATTAATGAAGTAACGGAAAGACCTGGGATCAGAATCACGATCTTGACATTCAATCCTGAAGCCGTTAATATTGGTCCCAACAGCTAAGCTGACTGGGATTTGAAGTGAGTAGAAATTGGGTGAACAAACTGGTTCTTCGTCATTTACTTCCAAAACATTCACAGTTACCTGGAAGAGAAGAGCAATAGCAAGCTGAAGCTGCTTCACTGTGCTAAGACAGAGTTTTATTAATTTCAGAAAATGTTGAGAATGTTTGGGTTTGCCTGTTTTGTTCTTTCGATCAACAACTGTTGAAGAGCACTGAAGTCCCCTTCCAACCCAGCTCCTGCCAGAAAATGTCTGTGATCATTTGTCCTTCAATTCTTCTTGTGATCAGCATTCTTCTGAAAACAGGTTCCATAACCTAAGCCATCTTCCAAAAGTGAGGGGCTTTCAATCTGATATGTTTATTTGAACAACCTGAATTAAGTTATGATTAATATGAGAAATAACAATAGTACCACATAATCATTAAACTCCCTTCCAAAAGTCTCAATTTTCTTCACAATCATTAGTTAGGCTTCTCTAGCATATTTAATAACCATTTAGACCATGATCCATGGAAGGAAGACTGTTTATAGACTGTTCCCAGTGGGAGAGAAATGCTGATAGTGGTCTTCATGGATAGGAGCACTCTGAGTAGCACCAAATGTGTTTGATGTAATCTGGGATTAGCTAGCTAAAAGAAAAAGATTAGCCTTCCCAGAGTTCTTCCTTCTCATGTCTGTTAGTCAGGCAACAGATAAGTTTGACATTGTTAAAAGCTTCTGATGCTAAATTATCATTAATCATCACCTTGAAACATTACAGATGATAAAGAGATTAAATTACTCCTAGATAGCAACTGTATGGATGGGGCTTGGCTGGAATGAAGAACAAGCCTGGTACCTGTGTCACCCTCAAGACATGTGTAAACTTCAAATGTAAAGCAGTCATGAGGGAGAAAGTGTGAAAAGAAGTCAAAAGGAGCTTGTCTGTGAAGGACACTGGGATTCTTTGAAAGAAGTTACTATAGAATACCTTTGTGGATATAGCACCTCTACTTTTTCTTCTGAATAAAACAGGTCTGGGCAGAGAACCTAAGCACAACCCTGCTGTTAAAGGTTATCTTGGTGCCTGGCATGGTCTTAGCTCCTGTCAGATAGCACGAATCAGAGAAAAAAGTAGATCACGGTCAGGGCAAGGCACAACTCCAGCAGGCCAAGTGGACACAGCTACTGGGCTGACCCTCTGACACTAACCCGCCCAAGCCCTCCTCCCATCCACATCCTCTCTGTACCACCCCAGGAAAACACAACTCTCCTGTGCTACAACACAGTTCTCACATTACTTTGGACACTTTGCAAGGAAAAAAAAAGACAAAATCAAAAGTATGTTTGAGGGCCAAGGGACATTACATATATTCCCAAAAAAATTTGCCACTAAGCATGGCTACAATTAGATTGTGCTACCTGGCCTCAAGACCCTCTCCTTTTTCTATTTTCTATTACTTCTACAGCCATAAAGAATAACTTAAATTTTCTAGGGCACAAAAACCAATTTCACTGTCCAGGTAAAGTAAGAAAAAAAAGTCTGAGAAGCAGAGACCACAGTTAAAAATACTAAAATATTATATTATCCTTTTTGTAAGAAATAAACCAACACTGAGTGAAAAACACCTCTTTCATCTGAGCAATATATAACTGGGCAGGGCTGGGCTTGCCTTTTACAAACCAAAGTGCTTTGCACAATGTCTTACTGCTCCTGCCAGGAAAAAAAGAGAAAGGTGTAGGTAAAGGGGAAGTAGTAATGTGGATTTACTCACCGATGCTGTCGTAGATTTCTCTTGGTCTGAGGCCTGCACTGTGAAAACATGTTTCTGAGTTGTTTCATAGTCTAATCTAGTTAAAATCCTCACATCTCCTTTTGTTGGGCTGATCCAGAAGATATTTGTGTAATCCCTGGTGCCGGCTCCAGCTACAATGGAGTAAGTGATGACACTGGGTGGCCAGTCCTTGTCTAGAGCATGCACTCTTCCAATGCTAGATCCAACTGAGAGAGAGAAAATCCATAGTTCATTAACATTTAAAGTAACAGAAGGTACAGATGAAACTGAACTAAAGATTTGGTTTAGATTTTTTCACCCACGAATATAAAAGCAATGGTGTGAGAAGAACTATTTCTGTACAGTGTGCTATGGCTCCCCTGTGCATGGGCTGCTAGCAGGAAATACCAAAACACAAGAGTCTGTAGAGAACCCCAGCAGAAGCGCTCTGTGTCTCGGCCAGGGGAGTCCTCACTCCTCTCTGTCAGTCTGTAAAGGTTTCTCTGCACCACCACAGTCCCTCCAAAAGACTAATTTAGCAAGAGCAGAAAGACAGTCCAAAACAAGACTGAGTTCAGTTCTTGGCACTGTCACAGATTTCCTGTGCAATTGCTGATTTGTCTGTGTCTCAGCTTCCATCTGTACAATTGGAGTTTTTGCCAGTTTAGTCTATTTAAGGGTAGTAGGTGGTTGTATGGTGAGACCCTAGTTGAACTGTAACTTTAAAAAAAGCCATTTGCCTCATTTACATATATGAAAATTCATTTGGAGCAAAAAAGGCACTTAACAACATGACAACATTGTTTCTATTAAGGTGCTACTTACTGTACCTTTAGTAATTTCTGAAACACTAAATACGTAAGATAAATTACGGAAGACTGGAAAAAATTCATTCACTGGCTTTATCCTGATGTAAATGTAGATGATATCTGGAAATATAACAGAAGATTAAATCATAGTTAAGTATGGCTGTGACATTTTCTTATGCATATATTCAAAATACATATGGTATTCCTCTCTCAATGTTGTTACAGCACAGAAAACTATCAAAAGCAATGTAAAAGGGATACTTGCTTGAGTAGTTAGGCTGAGCAATATCTTGCACCCTGACAGTCAAAGTATAAACTTCAACACCTGGATTAGCTGGGTTTTCTAAATCAATAGATCCTGTCATCTAAATAGAAAGGAACACAATCATATTTATATCTCCATACAAGAAGTCACAGTAGACATGATGACAGTTATTATTTTCAGCGTTCTGTAAGTGTGATTTGCCCCTTGGGTATATTGAACTGTTCTGTAGGAATAACACAGGCTATTAGTCAATTCCAGACTTTTCCTACATGCTCACACTTCACAAAATTTCTTCCCCTTAAGCACAGAAAGTTTAATCATTTGGATCATAAGGTCTCAACCTTTTACCTAGTCAATTCAAAGCTTGTGTACTGAGCTGGCTATTTACCCTGCCTTTTGCTGGTCCAACAGGGATCTGAGCTTGCTAACAGTAATAGCTTGAACTATTACTTGAGCCCATGCCTGCAGACATTAAATAAAGGTATCAGGTCCAGCCACGACTGTTTGCCCAGGTACCAAGTTGTTACTAAATGGTGGCTCACACAGATTTAAATCCTAATCTTCTCTGCTCTCTGTCTTGCTGTAGAAGCCTCATAAACTTTAGGGCAGCATGACTAACACACAGGCATCCACCGCTGGTTGTCTCTGCAGGGAAATTCCTGGAGGAACAGGTTACTTGGTATAATCTGTTACATTGTGCGTACACATTGAGCAAAGGCTTCACAACAATCGTATCCTGTGCAGCAAGGAAAATGCTGTTTATGTTGGCAGATGAAACAGCTAGGGGCAGTCCTTATTGACAAGGAAACCTCAGATCCAAAATTAAACTGAACCATACAAAATCATTTTTCTGCTCCTGTAGCACTCTTGTCTTTAAGACAGAATGCCTATTTTTTGTTGTTTCCCTCTTTCTGTAGCTGCCCACAGTTCTTTTTAAAGCAACAAAACAACCACCATTGGACATGTCCAGGAACTGATGGGGTTCTGGCCAATGCAAGTTTGCCAGCAGCTATCAGCATAAGGAATCCATATTTTGACATGCAAAATCACAGAAGTGCAAATCCCACACGCTTTTGTGCAAATTTGCCACTCAAAGTGGTTTTACAATTCTGACCAGTTACTGAATTACTGAGTGTGAGATTTCTCAAGTATTTAAATTCTTCATGCTGAATAGCAAGGATCTTCCACAGTCTGTCATAAGTAAATGGGTATCAAATGGCTTCAAATTTCTCTGTTTGTCTGTATCAAAATTGGTGCTTCACACTCCCTAAAAAAGAATATTTTTTTTCAATCATATCTAGCACATTTATTTAAAACTGGAGAAAAGAGTTTCTGCTCACTAAATTCTGTAGAATCCTTAGAAAGCATCCTATCTAGGGGTATATAGTTCACAACCAGTCAAAACAGTCATTCTCCACATCGCACCTACTGTGACATGGATTACAGTAATTTTTTTTTCTTGTACAATGAATTTTAAAAGCCCTTATAATATCTCATAAGTTGACTTCTCTAATGGGGTAATCTATCATGAAGCCACAAATGACTGACCACAAGTCTTCCAGACACAGTGGACTCCAGAGCAAAGTTATTGCTTCCAAAACCAGATAATCCAGTGAAATGAAATTGGTTGTTTGATGGATCAACATCAATATCTTTACATTAATTTGTAAGATCAACAAGAAATGTCCCAGGAGTCGTATTTTCATTTGCTTCTTTCCTGTTTAAAACAAACACATTTCCAGTCAAAGCAACTTATACTTACTTGTGAACTCTTCATATATTGCATGCCAAAACATTGATTTATTTTTTAAGTGAAATCCTAAATCTAAATATGCAACAATGGAGGAAGCAACCCAGATCCAGACCCATGGGTTGTGACGGACAACAGCCCTGTACAATGGGCAGGTTAACAATCAATGTCCACTTGAACCTCCAGCTGTAGGTCTGGGGACATGCCCTAATCTGAACACTGGTCTGGGGCATCAAGGCAGCACCAAGGCAAGGAAGAGACTCCATACCTGAAGGCAGAAGGATTGCATTCTGGTGGGTTGTCATTGACATCATCAATTATGACTGTGATCTCCATTTCACTGGCATGGCCACTGCTGGGGCCGTCCTCCACCCGGACTATCAGTGAGACGTTTGGGTGGAGCTGCAGAGGAAGCGCATCCCGGTCGATTCTCCCGGTCACCTGCAGCACTCCAGTTGCTGCCAGAGAGCAGCCAGAACTCAGACATTCACCGTGGGGGGAAGCAACAAACAGTCATGGTGTATGTGCAAGAGAGCAGGGCAGCTCAACAGACAGGTAGCGGAAAAAAAACGTCTTGTGTTCTGTGCAAACCATGGCTGGTTTAGGTGTGGGGTTTTTTTTGTTTGTTNTTAGCAGAAAAAAAATGTCTTGTGTTCTGTGCAAATCATGGCTGGTTTAGTTTATTTTATTTTTTTTTTAAGTGATAAAAAACGGCTCTGAACGTTCTGGGTAAGATTAACGGCTAGATATCATTGCTGAAAAATATGCCTTAGGAGGCCTCAGCAGAGGGTTTGTAAAGCATTTAGACTTCCCTTACTCTCAAGCTTCTAGTGCAAGCCAGAGTTGAGTGCATTCAGAGAGCATCAAGGACAACGAGCTGCTAATGCCTGTGCTGTCCTTGCTCCCTAGTAAAACAGTTTCACTTTCCACTGTTGCCATTCAAGCATCCTTCAGCACCTCCAAACCTACTCACACATCAACAGAGCTGTGACAGACTGTGCCAAGCGCTCCAGTCAGCCACTCACTTAATACTTTTTTTCACTTCTGTTAGCCTCTGTTCAAAAATTGAAGATTTTTATGGCACAGTACAAGTACTATTCTCAGAGCACAAAGGAGCTAAAAGAACAGTGCACATACCCTCTGCATTCTGGAGTGTAACTGAGGAGGAGGATGGCAATACAAGGCCAGAGGGCATAGGGAATCCAAAGCATTTTAGGCTCATCCAGATTCCCCATAGCGCTGAGTTGTGTGGCACTTCTTACAACCGTGATAAACAGTTCCAAAGCAATAGCAGACAAGGAGCAAAGCTGCCACTGAATGCCAGCCCTGGAGCAAAAACCTCTGGGGAACAGATATACAGACCCCAGAGAGCATGAAGGAGATAGCATCACCATGAGAAAGAGGACTCTTTTGGGTGGTCTTGCCTGAGGAGGGCCATGAATGGAGCAATGAACTTGAGGTGTAGATTTGGGGTGCACCTCAATACTAGAGAGGATTTCAGACAGGAGGGAAGACATCATGGTCTAACTACCTGCAGCTCTTTCAAGAGCCCCAGAAGAGTCACTGCAGTCCTCAAAGATTAAAATAAGTCAGCAATCTTACTTCCACCCAAGGAATCATCACCCTCCAGAGACAAGTCAATATTTGTCAAGTAACCTTTGGCCTACTTTCTTCAGGATATCTTACCAAGTCTTGGTCAGCTGACCAAAGAATTTGACCCTAGTAAGGGTCTGAGCATTCCTGATTGCTACAGGGAGCCACAAAATAAAGTAAGTCTATTTAAAACTAAGGCAAAAAGAATTTCTCCGCAGTAGACTGTATTTTTAAATTTATTTTTCAGATGTTAGAAGTCATGTTTTTGTTTGTCTGACCTGGATTTATGGAAAAATATCTGTCAGATGACTGGATGCTGTAGAAAAGTCTGCTGGGAGAATCTTCATCATCAGGATCTTTAGCTGTTATGTTGGCAACAATGGTGCCTGGGCTTTGCTCCTCTGGAATCCTGTAGATTCTTTGTTTTCTACAAGATAAAATTCAGAAAAGCGTGCATCTTCTTTGTAAGGGCAGCTGATTACAGACTTAGCTGAGCAGCCAACTGTAGCAGCAGAGCCATGGCCATGCTGGGCTCAGAGATGGCTATTTGCATGTCTGGATAAATTTCCCAGTCACTGGTTCTGCCAGCTGGCTGTGTAGCAGTAGCTGGGCTGGCATGAGTTCATAAAGCATGACACAGCCACACAAGTGTTCCTCCTCTGCAACTTTTCCACAGTAAAAGCAATTTGACTTTCACAGAACCATGGAAGTTGAAGAGGTAGGGGGCTGCTAAGTCATGCAATCTGTCTCCCCACAGAGACACCAGCTCACAAAAACATTTGCTTTAATTCTTTCATTTTGCAAGAGAAAAGCAAAAATACAATAAGTGATGTAGTTAATCATCTTTTGAAATGAATGCTGGAGCCTTCTAAGGGGCAAGAGTATTACAGAAGAACTGAGCTGTCACTGCAGTAGGTGAAGGCAGGAAGGAGCACTGTTCTGGGTGCCCAGCAGACGACGGTGCCTCAAACTCCCATCAGCATCTGTCTGTCTGATGCATTTTACATTGGGAAAATGGTTCTCTACTGCTGCTGTTTGGTATGCCAGTGCTCCCAAATTTCCCATGAACTGAGTTCTACAGGTCATATATGGCCTGGCAGGCAATTGTGCAGGATTGATTACAGTGGTTGTGGTTTGATGTTCACATGCGTACTCAGGTGGAAAATTCCAGTGCTTGAATGACATACAAAAACAGGCATGGGCCAGGACACAAAAATGGTGCAAGGATTTTCAGAAGACTGATTTGTATTACTGAAGCACACACAAACACACATGCATCTCCTGACTCTAGAACTCAAAGGTAGTTGAAGGTCCTCAAGGGTTCAAAAAAGCATTAGAAAAACATTTCAAGACTAAACACTTTTTGCACTTTTAAAACATCCTATGCAGCCACTTAGGTAATTGACTGGTCTGTAGTTCCCATTACAGGAAAACATGAGTCCCTTGTTCTTCTCTGAAGACACACATCATGGGGCATTTAGCAATTGGAGCAGAGAATTGCAGAGACAGAACAGAAGATCCCAAGACTCAAGATGTCCACTTGCAATTTTAAAAATGGTTACAAAGACACAGTATCTTCAACTGTTCTGTCAGATCATATGAAAAGAGGCAAGCATACAGGAGAGAAATCACATAGGGTTTTCCCGGTAAAAACACCTAACTTACAGCCAGAAGAAAACAAGGAGTTTATGAAGCCTGTGCTGTCATTTATTTATGAAGTTTCTATCAGTCTTGGCATTGGATCCCTTCCCTCCTTATTCTCCTGTTGCTTCCAGAGTCATGCAGAAAGAAACAGATCCACTCACTCCCACAGCTCTAACTGGTTTTGGCTCAAAGTAGGAAACTCCCTTGGCCCACTGGAATCCCAACTCCAACCTTGCTGAACAGCAAACTCACCATTGCTCCACCCTCACAGCCCTACCAGCCCTTCAGCAATCTGGTCATTATTCCATCCCCACTAGATATTTTGGGAAGAATTGGGACATTATTGAGCACACCCCCACAGCACAAAGCAGCAGTACAGCTAGGGTGGGGTTGGGACCACTTCCTACCCAGCTGCGCCTGGGATGTGTCCTGTTGTCCATCTCTCTGCCACCTGCCAGTGGCTTTTTACAGGATGCTCAAGCAGACCTTTTGGTCACTGCAATGTAATTGCAAAGGAAGCATATGTTTGTTTTCCTGACTCCACATTGATTTTAACAGCCACAATTTCAGAAGGCTGAATGCCAACGTAGTGTTGTGAACACCAAAACCAGATGTGTTTGCACATACTATGGGAACAATTAAAAAGACCCTTTGAAACTCTGTTCTTGACAGCTATGATCAGGGTAAAATAAAGGAGGTTTGTTAACTCCTCAAATTTCCCCAGCACTGATTATTACAGTGTCAGGAAGTACTTAGGCCCAGCATGCAGGTCACATTGTAGCAGGGGACAGGCCATACATGTGCATATTAAGGACAGATCAGGAAGTGCAATTTAATCTAAAATTCTTTACAAGCTGAGCTGCTCTTTGTGATCAGTAGTGTCAGTCTAAAAGGGAGAAGATTCCAGTACCAGACTATCTGTGCCATATGAGTCCTAGAACTTAGGTGTTACAGATTCCCAAGTCACTGCAGCTTTCACTAATTCAAACAAGTAGATAAATATTTAAAAGAGCTCTTTTAGCATTCCAGACACTAGGATAAATACACAGAAAGGGCAACATTAGGAGGGAACAATCAGTCTAGAACACAATGTGCAAACATTGGCACTGGGAAGAGGATTTCTCCTGCTTGCAGAGGTACGGTAACATGGGATGAGCTGTTCACGTTCTTTTCTATTGCAGACATGAGGTTCAAGTATTAAATTAGTAGTAAAACCAACATCAACAACAACAAAAATTCATGCCTATTTCTAACATTTAATTATTTTGTTTCTTCAGATTCTTCAACCCTTTATCCATCAAGGTTCAGATTCTTGGCCTCAGCCCAGGAGCCATGCATAGCTCTTGCCTGAGACAACACCCAGAAAATTGTTCCAAACAAGTGGCTGGAACCTCCTGGCATGGCCCCAGGTGCTATCCTGACTTCACTTTTGCAGAGATGGCAGGAGAGGAGCCATCATAAATATTCTCATCAGGGACCTTGTGGAGTCTCACAATCAGGAGACATAATGACAGTGCCTTGAATCCCATCAGTGTCTCATGCAAGTGACAGAGGGAAATCAACAACAGAGTCAGATCAACAGTAATAATTGTCACGCTCCTGCTTCAGAAGTAACCATCCATGGTGCTTTCCACTGCAGAACAGCCTGCTTGTAGCACAGGTATATTTGTTCCCTTTTTTCCAAATTTTCAATATATCCTGACTCCATTAGGCTTCAAAAGCTATTTCTGACTTTTGTATTGTGACACAATTTCCTGCTTGACACAGTAAGGGACAACAGTGTTTCAAAGATCACCCGGATTGTTTACAAGTATGTCTGGGAAGAGGAAGACTGATCAAAAGGGAGAGGTTTTTATGTCTAGACATTTCTGCATGGATAAACACCATTATGGTGAAATGCACACCTGCATAAGGAGCAAACTTTAGATTATTGTGTTCACACTGGGTAAAATTAATCTCTGTGTCTGAGCTTGTCCACAGATCTTTGCATAGCTTTAGCCTCTGTAAATGCTAACCAGTAAAACAAGATTGTTTGGCTGCTCTTAGCATGAATGCAGAGCCTGGAAAACTTCAAAATATTACTAATAAAAATAAGAATAAATGAGGGACATTAGGACAAAGCTTTCCAGTATAAGTATAGGAATCATAGCAAAATTAAAATATTTTTTTCAGTAGTATTTTGTCGTCACAGTTATTTGCCCTTATGCCCTTATGTTAAACCCTCCCACTGGTGCCAAAGCAGTAAACCTGAGAAAACACCTAAATTTAAATTGCAATGGAAAATTTTTACTCACTTGGTAAAGTAAGGCCTTTCATCATTGATGTTAATTATGTTTATATTCACTGTTTTAGTTGAGTTGAGTCCATCTGGATCTGTCACTGTTATATTTAAAAAGTAACTGTTAAATAAGAAAAACAGAATGGAAATCATTCTGTGTATGTCAGAAAATATTTCTCTGAATACTATAGGCTAATAGGCCATGGAAATAAAATACATTCTCACCAATGTGGATCTTTCTCATAATCAAATTCTTTTGTGGAAAAAATGGCTCCACTTTCCCTGATTGAGAATGGCACTGTTGCAGGGAGCAGTGAATACTAAAATGAAGAGAACAAGAAATTAGTCTTTTTATCTTTAAACATACCTCCATTTATTCCTTGCCTTGTAGAACAGGGCAGGTTAGAGTTACAGAGGGTCGTGCACCATGCAAATAACCTGCAAAAGCCACTGAGCAGATTTGTCCAAGGATGTATCAGCATTTCTTTATTTGCAGCTTTTTATGCCTCAGATGTGTTGGGGGTTTGAAGGAACATGGAACTCACTGCCATTGCTTTCAAACACAAAGCAGAGCTAAATCCCCACAGCTCTGCTTCCCTCACCAGCTCGGTTTGACTGGGCAAAGACCGAGGACGGACTGCAAGCTAATTGCTTTCTTGAATAACACTAAACGTTGAAGTAGCATCTTTGGGTTCAGCTCTTGAATGTGCTGTATTTTATAAATAAAACAAAGATACAACATTATTCTTAGGTAAGTGCAGTTACTTTTCCCCAGCTACCAACTTATCACTTTACAGATGTTTTTCTGAATATCAAGAGTATTTTCAGATCAGCCAACATATTTGTCTAACTGAAGGTCACAGTTTGTCCTGGGATTGTCAAAAATTTGATATTCATTTGCCTTGTAAGTGATTTCCTAACTGCCTCATTTAAAAGAATTTACACTGTGATACAGAAGGTTAAAAATTTTATTCACTTGTAGTCACTCTCGTCTACAATAAACATTTTGTAAGCCTTTTTTAAATTTTAAATTCACCATTTCTACTGTCTCTCTGATTAACTTTATCAAAATCTGACTTCAATATCCCTTATTTTGGAAAGCTGAGGACTTAAAATATAGTTTGTGTCCGAACATTAAGGCTGTCTTTTCTTAGCTTAGTATTGCAAATGCTTCTTTTTTTCCAGATGAAACCTCCTCCTGTGTTTCTGATTAGGAAGGAAGTTGCTGAAAGATGATGGTAATTCACATTTCAGACACAGCAGATTACATCAACTCTGGGGTTTTTTGTTTAAAACAACTTACTTTGAGTTTCGCATTTTCAGGATCAGCTGCATCAACTTGGTAAATGCGTTCTGGAGGTGTCCCTTCCAACACATAGATCATCACAGCTGCATGGATAAAAGTGCATTCAGTGTTATCTGGGTAAAAGCAAAAGACACAGCAGCAAAGAGACTGATGCACTGAAGCTGTCAGGATGTATTACTGCCTGCTACACCTTCTCACTTCACAAGTGTAATTCCAAAATCATCACAAAGATCACAAATACTCAAAAAGAAACCAATTATGTATCTGTAAAGGCAACAACTGCTGCAGTATGAATTGTCCCTTCAGGGGAAAAACTGATTTTTCCTTATGGTCTATCTTGAGCTGTTCACAGGTTATGGAGTAAATTATGCATTTGGGCTACATCTGATGGTTTTTTTACTATGCAGATGGGGAGACCCCAGTCCTGTGCTATGTCCTCTTCACCATCCCCTTCCTGTCCACACCCTGTGCCCTGCCAGGAGAGCTCAGAGCCTTTCCTCTTAATTACTGCTTTTCCTTTACACCTGTGAAGAAGAAAAACAGTTGGTCCACACTGACTTAAATGTTTGCTTTACTAAGGGTGATAATTCAGTGCAAGGTGCATTTCTTTCCATGCCAGGGATTCTCACAGCTGGGCTATCCCATACTGGACCACTGGCAACAGACTCATCTCTCCCTGGGCAGAGCAATTAACAGGACAACAGATCTTTAGATCACATTATTTACTTTCTGCCCTTTTATGTCTGCTAGATCTGCTCTTTCTGGACTATTAATTTCCACTGTGACCCCTACTGACTGCTGCTTCTCATCAGAGCAGTGGGAATCCCAGAGCAAAGTAATGAGTTGTTCCCAGAGGAAAACAATATGAATACAAAGTTTAATGAGAGAGAGATGCTTTTTCATAAACAGCAAATGCACAATTAGTGTCTAATTGTGGCTGGTACTGTTAACTAAACCACACAGTTAGACAGATCAGACATCTGTGCTCACCAAATTATGGCAGCTCTAGCTGAGATTTAAGCTGATGCATTTATTTGTAACAAGCTCCCATGTAGTGTGTTTCATGCTGTGTTGATCCCCTGAAGTGTCAGATTTAATTATTATTAGATTCCAGTGGCACCCATGGTATGCAGGACACCAGCTATACGGAGATGATGACACAGCCTCTTCCATGGAGGAAGCTAATTTGCTTTACAAACCAAGTATTGTATGGAATTGGGGATATCAGTGTGCTCAGGAGGCATCAGTGAGGAAGGCTGAATGTGAGCAGGCTGCTCTGAACCCATCCCTGTGCAGCAGGTAAAAGTCAGGCTGCAGCCAGGCTGCACTGCTCCAGTGTGGTCAGTCCAGCCCTGGGGGGTCAGCAGCCAGCTCTGAATACCTGACACAAAGAGATCAAAGTTTATAATTTTCAGATTTTTAAAAACTGAATATTGAAGTATGCTTGGCCATACAATGCTGTTAGGACAGCAAGCCTTCAAACAGGTTCTCAGTACTTTACAGAATAAACTGAACTGTTGTGTCTGCATGTGAACACATAATAAACAAATCATTATATTCTGTTGCATCTGGTACATATTTTGCAGGTCTTCTTCATTAATAAATGAGCAAGATAAGATCTCTTCGAGAGTAAGAATTATTTACTATCCTTTCTGTTGATGGCAGCATCACTCACATCAAGTACAGCACAATGTGCAAAGCCTGCACTGGCCACAGCTGCAGCCCAGGCTCTCCAGCCTCATTCCTAAGGCTACTGCACATTCCTCTCCCTTGCATCTTTGCCCCTGGTCTAAAAGCAAACTTGGTTCACATCAACTGCCCCATGTAGGAGACAGAACTCTACCTCCTTCCATTTGTACCACCACAGATCACAATCTCTGAGGTCTCACTCTTAAGACCGATTTTCAGCTTAATTTCTTATATGAAGGCACAAATGCAATATGCAGATATAAAACATCTGCAAAGCAATGTTTTTATGGTTTTCCCACATAAATTTTTCCACGTATATTATGCACTTGGTAAAATTTATCTTGCTTGTCCAAATCAGTCCAGTTTGCAACAAACTATGGAAATAATTACCCATGCTTAATGGTTATAACTCCAGCAAACTTCAAATTTCTAATTAAAAAGAACATATGTATTTATTGGTATTTTTTTTTTTTAATTCTTCAGGTGCTTCAAAATGGTTAAATAATTTTTTAACAAAATTTCAAGAAAAATGAAAGGGCATTACCAGAGATGAAGCACACCAACTCTGTGTAAAAAAAAAAAAGCTCTAATAAAAACAGTGTCCTATTCCTCCCTTGTTTTCCTAAAGAAAAATGCTTAGACTACTTTAGCTACAGCCACTGTATGAGCTCTTTTTTTTTTTAAGCTGATGTCATCTTTTCAGGTATTGCTCTTTTCAAATTCTACCATTATCTTACTTTGAATTGCCATGTTTCCTCGAAATACAGGATGCTCATTTTTATCTGTTACTTGAATAGTCAATATGTTAAGGTCAGTTCTTCCAGTTGTATCTTCAACAAAAATCTGCAAATCAAAGCTCTTTGGCATCGTTTCATAATCTAGGACAGGGTTGCCAGTGGTAATAACCTGAAAATAAAAGATTCTTATTAGCACATGATGCAAGAGATGAAACTCATAGTTCAAATGAGGAAATGCAAATAAAGGGACACTTTCAGTCAGTAAAAAGTGAGTGTTTTTGATAAACTTTTACTTGTTGGCACATTTCTCATCAGTAGCAAAAATGTGAAACAGAGTGAAGAGGCCAAAATGTTGTGGCTTCATGGAGTAACTCAAAGATCTTTTGTGTGAGGAGCTGTTTGAGGAGGAGAAAGCCTGGAAGGAGCTGCCCTGCCTCAGAGGCAATGCTTTGTCTTCACATTCAGGACTACATCTTGCAGGTACGTGTCTGTGTTTTTCTTCCCACACCATGCTCCAGGAGCGTTCAAGGTGTGATGACACTGAGAAATCAGAGGAAGCCTTGCAAGACACAAGGGCAGCTTCACTTTTTCTGTGAATTAGGAACATGAGGAGGAAGATCTTTTACTTGAAATAAAGAGTGTGGAGGCAGGAGACTGTATAGTCTAGCAGCTAATAGACTCTTCCTTGTGCAATCTGTATCTGGGAGAAGACTTGCAGGAAAACCACAGAAGAAGGGAGCTTCATGGGTACTTTGAGAGAGGCACCAGAACTGTTTGGGGGAAATGCTGAACTAATTTAAAAAAATAACCTAGGCCTTGAGTTCTGCAAGATTGATAAGGCAAATAATTGCTGTGTTTTGTTTTGTTTTGGTTTTTTATTTCAAAGTCTTGCAGCTCTGCATACTGCCTCTTAACACAGAATAAGTACAAGCATAAGACTGACATTCTATGAAAAAACGTAAAAGGCAATCATTCTGGATTTAGATGAGTCCAGAGTAACAGGAGGATGCTGAGAGTTGTATGCCTCAATCTTCACTGCTGAAGCCAATAATAAAACAAGACCTTTCCTTTCTTGGACAAGAAAGGAAAACGTGACAGTTAAGTTTTTGTGTAGCTAAAAAACTGTGAAACTTTGAACACAGTAGCAGGGTGCTGTGGAACTGGAGAAGGAGAACAGTTGGGGCTCATGAGTGTTTGTGACAAGCAGCATGACAGTGTATTTTCAATACTGCAGAATAAAGGAGACTGAAGAGCATGCAGAAAGAGAACAATGAAATAAATCTTTGGGTTTAGATGACATGCTGTGGGCCAGAGGACAAACACAAAAGTGATGTCAGCACAGTTAGAAGTCAAAATAGAGCCAATTAACATAAAGAGTTGGAGGGAGTGAAGAGAAGCACAAATGTTTAGTGCATTCTGGTACATAAAACAGCTGCTGTTTGGAACCTCGTAGATCTTTTTGTTACAATACTGCAGGAGAAAATAACTGTGTCCTGGATGATCTACTTTCCTCCAATACTGTACAGATACAAGTTTCCCATAAAAGTGATGCTAACACAGAAGAAACTTTCTAAAACGCTTGTCACAGCAGTGTAAAGCTTGATGTCCAAAATGAATGTTTGATGGAGATCTAAATACAGTAAATACATACAATGAATTCAGCATTTTAAACATGTTTAGTTCTAAGCAGAATTTATGTGTTCTGGAGATTATCCCTCCAGTTCACAGCCAAATGGTGCTGAAACTACAGCCAGACTAAAAGTGTCTAAATAGACATCTTCCACCCTCTTTTGTAAAGGCCTTGGAAGTGAGGATGTGTATCTGAACGGTCTCTTTCTAGGTTGCTTTGGAACATTTTTGGGAGCAGCATGCCACTGGCATAGGCTGCTAGCCACTAATCACCTTTGCTTCAGGTAGGAGCTAAGCTTACTGATAAAAGCAGGACTGCACACACTTGAAGCAGCTGCAGGCTTCATGAAAGGAGATGTAAAGTCACCCCTAAATTGCCTATCCCACATGAAAATTTCACTGCTCCCTGCTCCCTGCTCCACCACCAATATATTCAGAGGGCACCACCAAGAGCAGCCAGGTAGTCTCAGGATACAGCAGGTTTTCATACATTCCACACATCTTCTGCTCTTGCAAACTTTCAAACAGGAGTAAGGTGAGGAGGAATGGACAGGACGGAGATCTCAGAAACTGCTGCTTTCTCAGAAGTCTCAAAATATATCAAGAAATGTGATACTGCTTTCTGCTGCTGCAACAGGACTAAACGTTCTCCATAAATACTGAAGAGGCTGTCCTAGCAGGTACTTAGCTAATCTGAAAATCCCATCATTCAGTCACTTTTTCTATATCTTAGCAAAGATTTAATGGCAACAGATAGAGCTGAGGTATCTGGTTTTGGATCACACCACTTTTGTGAAATATTGCACAGATTTGCTACAACATAGCATAAGTAATTAAAAGCAGCAATCCTCATCAAATAAATTAACTAAGAACACCCATGTATTTATCCTTGCTTTATGAGTTGCAATTAGCACTCATCTTCTAATTTGCAGAATTTGTATGTAGTCTGCTTTATGACTTTTTCATGACTGATATTCAGTGGCTCAAACTCTTTGTTCTACTCCTCTGAGTGACTTAGGAAATTTTGAAAAAAGCAACAGTTCAAGCAAAGCTTAGAAAGGTTTACAGGCCATTCTGGTAATGTGGCTGTGGTATGAAACAGATATAAACTGGCATTTTGGAAGAAGCAGTCTCCAGTCTACAGCTTTTTTAGCCATCCATTTTCATCCTTGTGTCACTGTCTGTTGTGCTAGAAGAAGAATTTCTCCATCATCCTTGCCATGAAAAAAAACCAAGAAGGACTTATTGTCTACTATTTTTCCTCTAGATTAACTTCTGAGTCCCACTCAACAAGCAGCAATATAAATTCTTGTGTGTCATAACATAAAGATGGCTTGGGGCAGGAGCAAGCAGGTATAAAAAAGGACTATGTTTTGTTTTGCAGCAGAAGGGATCACTCTAATTCAAAATGCCAAAATAATGATTAGGAAGGGAGTCCTACATTATGGGTTCTCTGTCAGCAGAGCCAGTTTAAGGGATGTATCTATTTCCTTCTGTCACACAGGAGTCAAGGAAACAGCACGAAGCAGAGTTGGGAGAGGTTTAGGTTAGACATCAGGCAAATGTTTTTCACCCAGAGAGTGGCTAGCCACTGGAACAGGCTCCCCAGGGAAGCCAGGGGAGCAAGCCAAGCACCAAGCCTGACAGAGTTAAAGAAACAATTGGACAATGCTCTCAGGCACATGGTGTGATTCTTGGGGTGTCCTACATAGAGCCAGGAGCTGGACTAGATAATCCTGAAGGACCCTTTCCAACTCAGCATATTCTATGATTCTATGATTCTATGATTCTAGGATCTCTTCAACTGACCCAGTCCAGGTGTTTGTACAGTCACACTCTATGCTCCATAGGTGAAAGAGGGCTTTTTTGAGAGACTTTTTTAACCATTCCACTGACATGGCTAGGGAGCAGTAAAGAGCCATCAGAACTGGCCCAAGTGAGCTTTGTACTCCACTGGGAGGCTGGAGCATCGGAGCCACAGCAGCTCCCTGCAGGCACATCAAATCCATGAGCCAAAATCACCCAGGACCACAGCCTTATTTTTCCCAGATTTTCTCCCAGAAATACCAGCAAAGAGAACAAGAAATGAGCTGTTGTATCCATTCTAGGAAAATTCAAACTTCCTTTGAAACACCCAGAAAAGAATATTCAAATCATCTTTTTAAGACTGCACCATTTCTATCTGTATCTATTAAAGCCACTCTTCATTGTCACTGTTCAGGCTCAAGCAAGTTACAATGGGATGACAAGTTTTCATGCATCTGAACACTCATTGCCCATGACAAATGTGAGCTAATACTTGCTAATTTATTCAACAATGGAAATTGGCCTGAAGTCATGGAAATTGCTCTGCATTTGCCATAGGACATGAACATGCAATGGATAGAAACAGGTCACAGATATGTGAAAGGATGGTAACTTCTTACCTCAAGATAACTTCCTCATGTGTCACAGCCTTTGTTCAGAATAAAAAATTACATTGATCTGATTTAGCTTCATTTATATTGGAAGTGAGACAAATTAATTTTAATTCTTGGTGAGAGTGGCCAAACAGAAGCTGTGTGTGGTTTAACAAAGGCACTTTCATTTCACTGTGACTTCATACATATTAAGCTGAAAAACTATGGATAAAACCTCAAAACAGAAGCAGGTCCTCCATGTTCTGCTTCACTTCTTATTTTCTAAAGATCACCTTTTTTTTTTATCACAGAATTAATGGAATTACTGTGATGAGTGATTTTTCCTAGATGCAATTAAAAATCATAATCACTATTGCTATTCATCTGCCATATCTATTACAGCATTCTTGAATACTACCACAGTCTGCATTTAAAATTTTTTCTGAATAAAAGATGAGACACTGTGCACTGTCAGTGCTCAGTAATTCAGCCTACAACAGAAAATTACTCAAGTTAAGCTTAAAACTCACCCTGAATTCAAGACCTCCTTTTGATTCAATGTCAAAAGCTTCTGTAAGTGGATTTGAATTTACTATGGTAGGAAGAACTGCAACAGCTTCAGAAGCCAATGGAGAAATAGTTACACTAAAGTTATAGACTGAAATACCAGCTGCTGAGTTTTCTTCAACAGTGCTTGTTGCAGGTAGGCCCTGAAGCAACCGGCTTCTTCTTGCTGCAAGATGAAGATGAACATAAAATTATTTCTGGGAATCTTGAGCTAACAAGTACACAGCTTTTGTCAAGAGCTGGCATTAAAGAACACAAAATGTCCTGACTCTCTTTTTACTTATGAATCGGAGCATTGCGTGGTAGTAAATCCAGTGTTAATGGCAAAAGAATCCATCTTCTCTGTAATTCAGTCCCATAGACTTTTCTTCTAGAGTGGTTATTGTTAAAGTATTATTTTACTGCATCATTTGTCTTCATATATGTCTTTATACAGAAGTAAAGGAGCCTAAAATGTTTCTATTTTTTAATTTTTCCCCCTGTACTAATTAGTGCCTCTGTTCACTGTTATATCAAAAAGTACCTTGCATAACACAGATCCAGATACTAAAGAAGCAATGGTTTTTTGTGGACTACACTATATGCAGAATATACTATTTCCTCCATTTTCCCTCTCCTAATTCTTTCTATGGCAGCTGTATGCAAGCCTGACTCTTGAGTAGTGTGAGTTAGTAACAATTTCATGGGTAGTACTGCCATGTCTCCTGCTTTAAGCAAGAAAATGTAACCTGGAGTCTTTGGAGAAGATGCAGGCCCACAAAAGCACACTATGGTTCAAAACTGCATGGTAGATGCACATATTGGTGAGGCATCCAACAGATTTTCACAAGCTCTTTTTCCAGACCTCTGTACTCCCCAAACCAAACTTCTGCTTTCTCTGTCATTTAGCTTCTAATTTTTTGTATTTTTGACAAAGGCCTGTTGTGCTTCATCTTATGAAGAGTGTCTAGAAAATATAAATCAGGACTGCTTTTGATGCCCTGAAACAACACTTTAGGAATCTCACATCCCTGAACCAGCAATGTACCTCAACACCTGACTATGGCAGGGCTGACTCTTGCTTGGGGATGCTTCAATGGTTTGTCCAAAACACTTTCCAAGAAAGCTGGCTATGCTTAGCCAAATTGCCTACACACTCTGTGCCAAGAGGGAGATAGATATTGCCCTCTCAAGGGTCTAGACAGGCTCTTCATACACCAGCAATTACTGTATCAAAAGCCCCATGAAGTCTTTTTTTTTTT
>VZTR01033155.1:238464-258596 GCA_013400775.1 Chaetops frenatus
GTCACTTCCAGTGTCTCATTACTTTCCTTAGATCCCTCATTTCTTATATTCCTCCAAGTGGATTTCTGTGGTTCTCTGATTCAATCTGCCAGGTTGTGAGGCATGAACTGAAAGGGCAGCCAGAATTAAAAGACAGCCCAGAAGAGGTTGAAAATCAAGTAGAAAAAAGCATATGAGCTGGTTAGGAACAGGTGAATTAGGAAAAGGTGACCAAGGCAGAAATTCACTGGCAAGTCTAGCACCAGCAGCATTTAAACTGCGAGGAGGTCAGGAAAGAGCTTCCTGGGAATATAAAGCAACTCGGTGAAGAGAGGTCAAGGCAACACAAGCAAGGATACAACCAGGGAGTTTGCAGGCAAAATAGAGGGAAGATTAATTGTGGTGCGAATGAAGAAATCAAAGGAAAAAATGGGGTTTTAGTAATACTTTGGTTTTCAAGATGATTTGCAACCTTATTTGGGCACTTTGGTGAAAAAAAAAATGCACTTCTGAAAAAAATATCTTCTGGAAAATCAGGTAAAGTGGAGAATATGGGGTAGATGCAATATCTTAGAAGATATTAAAGAATCCTGGTTCCAAGGAAAAGATTACCAGATAGGAGTATGAGAGAATGCAGTGGTCTTAGGTAGGGGTGCAGAGAGAAAGAACATGGGAAGTGAAGGTTATGAGGTGGGAAAGAGCAGAACCTGATATGCAAGCTTCCAATTGCCTGTCCTCAGGAAAGTGAGGGATTTCAACAGAGGCCAGCTTCAGAGAAGTAGTCTACTTGCATAATAAAATGTGCAGGCTCAGGATGTTCAATTGTTTTCTATGTATTTAATTCTCAATTGACTTCCAGTCTGTCAACATGAAGGAAATGTTCTCTTACTTTTCAAACACAGCAGAGGCTCAAGACATAATTTTCCCATTAATGGTTTTTTCAGCAAGAGTAGTGGCTCTCTTCTCCTTAGCCAACTCCTGGGAATGTAGATATTTTGCTATCACTGTGTTAGTTACTCACCAAAAATTAAGCAGCAAAAGGAGAATTTTCATACACCCTACCCAACCTCAGTTTATGATGATTTATTATTGTTGTTTCATGAATTAAATTACTGAAACTGTCAGTTTTATTTTAATTTCCTTTCTCTTTTAACATTACAGCTTCTTCATCCGCTGCTTTGGTAACCTTTCCTAAAATATTAAAACAGTACCTTAGCATCCTACACCAAAAACTTATGCACCATTTCATTTGATTTCTCAGCTAAAAGCTTACTCTGTACCATTTCTGAGTGACAAGAACAAACTAAAATTCATAGAGTACTACCCCTGCTACCTTAATCTCACCTAACGCAATCCCATCCCAGCAAGGTCAGTAACCCATACAACTATGAAAAAAAGTCCCAGGCAGGTATTTTTCTAGCATTGACTTGTAAACATGTAGCCTCCATTAGTCACTTCCTCAACAATTAGCTTGAAGTGTTTGTTAACAAGAAGTGATGCCATCACACCTAGTTCTTTTTTGGGGATTCAGATTTAAGTAGAGAACAGCCTAAAATCTGGGTGAGTACACACAGAATGCTGAAAATGATGCTGTTGTCTGTGCTGAAAACAAGTCCTCCCATTACTCCAGCAGTTATACACTCAAGAGATGAAAGCATTTGCTAGAGAAGAAGGAATCCTGGGAGTCTATCTTTTGCAACAAAGAATTCGAGCACTTATTTTAGGACCACTGGGAATATGAAAGGCATTAAGTTAGCAGAGACTGTTCTGATCCTTCCCATTCCCTCCACTCTACCTAGACAAATGTGGACTGAGGCAGACAGATGATTACAAGGACGTGAATTCAAGACAGCTCCAGAGGTACTTGAATATTCCCTATGTAAAGATCAAGTGACATCAGCAAGGCCACACAGAAACCCCAGAAAAGCCAGAGGTCTTAGTCCCACTCCCAAACTCAGTCATGACAACTGTAAGACATCATGACTGTAAAAAACCACATTGTTGCTGAATGTTTTTCTCTTTAAGAAGTTCTTGTACTACTTAAAAAATACTACATTTTCTTCTACCTTAAAAAAATATGTGATAACAAGCCTTAATACTCACCCAAGCAAAAGCAGATGTTATCAGCAACATTTGGTGCCTGCAAGAAATTATGTCGCTTGTCCATATCAGGTATGAATAACACTTGAATTTTAATAATGTCTTCCAAACTAAGGTCTAGTGCCAGTAAAGATGCAGTGAAAAATGTGTTGAGGCCAATGAAGTCTTCTTTCTGCATTTACTGGTTATCGGATGAGGGCTTGAACCCATGCAGCAATACTTTGTACCTCATGATACAGCATTTACTGCATATTACACATTTTGTATATCAATTGCTTGGCCACCTGAGTTGTTTGGTAAATATATAAACATGGCTGTGAATAGCAAAAGATGCAAGTGCAACAAGAGCGAAAGCTTTGGGAAAACATGGGTACACAAACTTTAAGGTTTCTATGTACACAGTGTGATGCACTTCATTTAGTCAAGTATTTTATTATATCATCAAGAATTATTTAAACAGCAAAAGGCATTTGATTATTTTTGCAAAAGCAACCTTTCATTTTAGCACACATAAAATATTTTCTATTGACTTTGAAAAAACAACCCACAGAAAAGTGTGCAACTAACAGAAAAGGGCATGGCTGGGCACAAGGTGAGGGCTCAGGTGTTGGAGATTCACTTGGAGACAGATGAGTTTTTACACATAAGTTCCTCCATCCTTTGAACAAGAGGAGTGAGAATAATTCACTACTTCCTAACAGTGTGAAATTTTGTTTGTTTATGGTTTCAAGAACTTTGAGATCTTCAACTGGGCTCTGTGGCTCTCCTGGGGACCAGAAGAGGGTCGTGGTGTGTAAGGAGGTGCATTTCATTCTCCACATTTGTTCCAGAGTACTTAATTATTGGAAAATCATTATAATGATTGTGGCCACACAAAAATCAATGACAAGCCTGATTTTGAAAGGAGCAATTTCAGTAGACCTGGGCCTCGATAAAGTGGTCCAAAGGCAAAAAAATCCTAATTACAGAAAGGAGATATGCAATATTCATTGCTGGCCCTGTTCCTTGCTGTCTATAAACTCTTTGACTAGCGAAAAACTTTAGAAATATCACACAGGGATAGGGTTAAATTCATCTGGGTGCAGACACAGAATTACTTTTTTACAATTGCTGAGTCTAAATTATGCTGATTTTATATGAGAACATACATGAGTGGAAAAAATAATCCACTTACAATTGACATGAGGCAACATTATACCTGAGTAATGACTTGACTGAATCTGCCACCACATTAATACACAAAAGGCAGCAGGAAGCCAGTGCAAAATTCTGGATGTATATATTTCTTGCCTGTGGATTTGAGCATCAACATCATGGAGCAGCCTGAGACCATAAGAGCTTTCTTAATGAAACAGAAGATCCCACACAGTAAACCTAGTGTCCAATAAATGTTTTGACAGAGAACTGTGAAGCTGTAAAGGTAGGTGGATGAAAGCACAGAGATTTTTTAAAAACCCTGCAGCCCAGATTGAGTTTAGTCACATAAAACCTGGCTGTTATAACATGAGCTACATGGGCAATAACAAGGAAACAAGGTCAGGATGTGTCCCTTTGCTGTGCATGGCTTCCCTGACCACTGCAGGAGCTGAGGGAATATTGCCATCTAGTGCCATATAGAAATCCAGCTGCCTAAACAGAAAGCCATTTAATTCATGTAGGCAACGGTTACAAAGCGTCCTAAAACCCAGGGATATTATGTGCCAGGGACATAATTTTGGTCAATGTCTTTGCCAGGCTTGTTATTAGAAATGGTACATTTTCTCCTTTAAAAAATAACCGTGTTGTGGGAGCTGAGTCATCACACTTTGGAGGAAAGACCCTGCTCAGTTGTTCTGAGGTTGTGAACAAAGTGCAAAATATTCTCATAGCAGTTTAGCAAGGAGCTGCCAGAATGATGGGATGCTGTTTAGAAAGGGATTTATCTTGACTGCCTTAAATTTACTAAAACACAGACCTGTATATATTATTGTTATATGGTCACCCTAAGCTTCTTTTGGAAACAAAGAGGCACTACTAGGGCACAAGTGGTGTGACCAGCTTTAGCTGTTGCATTTAGGATGGGAAGTGCTGTACTTTTGAAACATCTGTTTCTCTGCAGAGACAACAAAGGGTATTTGGGATGTCTGGTTCTGATGTTCAGAGCCTTTGAACCTTCAGTGCCTGTCTCCCTGTACCATTTTTTAACCAGATAGGCAATAGTTTTGAGGACCTTTTGGTGGAAAAATAAATACCACTTTTAGACTTCTAAACCCCATGACCTCAGTTGTGATTCTCATTCAGGTTGTGGGGGACACACATACTCACACAGAAGCTCCTGCTGGCCCATACCAGGGTGCACTTGCTGCTGGGCAGGTGCACTGGGCTGTGGCACCTTTCATACTCACCTCTGTGTGCAGCAGCACTATCAAGTTCTTCCTGTTACTGTGCCAGAAAGGGCCCTTAGGGGTGACAGAGCAGTTCAGTTCCCTTCAGCCAAAACCCTGCTGAGCCTGAGATGAGCATATGTTTGAGACACTTTTAATGAGGCCATCAACTCACTTATCTGTGCTACCAAATATGTGCCAGATTACAACAATTTTCAGTCATTGCCCATCTGGAGCAGATTCAAACCAGTGGTTGATTTTCAAAAGCAATTTGAAAATCAAAATCAGTTAAGTAATCAAATCTTCCAAAGCTGCAAATAACGTCCAGATTGTCAAGCCAGCAACATCATGTTTATAAACCTTGACTTAAAATTACTTAAATGTCCCACCAGTACCTCTGAGTTAATTGCCATGTTATTGCTTGTGGCTGTGACTTTCCCACTATTTCTACCCACTAGCCATGTAAAGAAAAGGATTCAATCACAAAGAGAATCAGATTCAATAATGTAAAAAATACTGTTTCTCAACCTGAGAAAGTTTTAGACACCCACCACTCCTTTTCTTTTAGATAGAATCAGTGCCAATTAAGCAAGAGGATGCTAAGTTAATTTGCTTATATTTTAAAAATCCATTCTTTCACATCATCAGATATAAATCCCTACATCAAATATAAATCCTTTTCTTTTCTACACTGATTTTAAATGTGCTACAAAAAATGTATATCTGAAGTTCCTCCAAATAAGGAATTATTTAGATAATAAAATATCTCACAATAACAGTACTGTATAAAGTTACTGACGTCAAACTCTGCCAGGATTTTTAGGGTTATTTTCTTTGCTTTTGTTCATTTGGCAAAGTCCTTAAATGAGGTATTAGAAAATAAAAAGCATATGTGCACTCTCCTGGGTGTCCATAATGTGAATTTAAATTCCATCTAAAAAGGAACCTGAAAAGCAAGGGTGGTAGATTTAGAAATACATTTTAAAGCACCTAGAAATGTGACTTTCCAAAGCCCTCACTCTTATTATCTCAGTTCCCTATAACTTAGTTTAGGTTAAAAAAAAATCTAAGCTACCTATTTCCACAAATAAATAGCAAGAAACTGGCAGCAAATTCTGGAATTCCCCCATGCCTCTTAGTCCATGGGGACACAGACTGACCTTTCAGATGCAACACAAACCCTACTGATTTCCTCAAGCTTTTGCATGAAATGAAACCTGACTCAGACAGTTTGGGTGTTCTAGGCAGGCAGGAAAGGATTACTAACATTAGCTCAATATCTTAATTGCTGTACCTAAGAGGCTGCATACTGCTGGATCCAGCACAGAGAGAAAGCTCTCACTGACTTCACTGGGATATGGATCAGTCTTCTTAAGTTTGAAGGAGCTGGGGAAGTGGCAGGAAAGATGGATGGCAGATTTTACCTGCTGCTACAAACTGCCAGGACTATACCAACATTTTCACCAGCTGAGCCTTTACACCAGGACATGCAGTCTCATGACGCTGTGACACAAAATAGATCCACAAATTGTTTTCCTCTGCGAAGGAGCAGCAGTGAGATGACATGCCAAATCTCTTTAAGAATCAAGAGGTGAACACCCCAAAATGTCCACACACCCAGCAGTCCAGTTGGATGAAGCCTTAATGCAAAGAAGGGTGATGTCCATTTAAGTTGAACATCAGAACCTGTTTATCTTTTGTTTCAATCAACATTAATGGCAAGCAGCAGGCCTTGCCTATTTTGCTTTACTGGTATTTGCAAACATCTGAGACTATTTCCTTCCATAAAACATTTTTCTGGGCATGGACATTTATTTGATGAAACCAGACTAAGCTGCAGAGTCCACTCTGTTGTGTCAAATCAACCTGGGCTGTCCCAGGCTAATGTACCTGCACAAGTGCTAGTGTTGGTGCACAGGGAACTGGATCCATGAATTGAGGCTGGATAAGAACTGACCAAGCGGATGATATGTATGGGAACAAATGGCCAGGAAATAGGGATCTGGGCAAAAAAGTTCCTGTGGAGCTACAGCCTGAAACACACCCTTTGTTTATGTTCAGGCACGTGGAGTAATGCTGGTCCAGGCTGTGGGATACACCAAGAATGGGTTTTAAAGGCCCTGAAGCCCCTAACATTGTTGTTTGTGACTGCAGAAATTTAGCCTTGCTTCTGTTAAAAAAAAAAAAAAAAAGTGCTAAACATTATACCATTAGCTTTTTTGCTGTTGAATTAAATGCTCTATGAAATAGCAGAGGGACAGCCACCACGTCTCAGCTAAATAGTTTGTTTGTAGCAAATTATTTTTTATTCTTAAGGAAAAATAATTTAATCAAGTGTCAGAAACAAACTACATCTTGACAGATTTGCAGGATTGCTGCTGTTAAAATACATTTGTTGCCACATTTGTTTACAAAACTTTTTTTTCAGGGATGGTGAACTTCCTGGAATTTGCCAGTCTTTTGAATAAATATTGTGGAGTATTTGTAAAATGAGAATTAATTAAAACTTTTCCTGTGAGTGTAAACCAGGCATTTTTCTCAGTGTAAATAAATTGCTTGAAAGCTAAAGGGAAGACTTTGAGGGAGGTGGGTGGAAAGGCAAGGAAATTTGAGCACTGTCTTTCCTTTTCAAAACAAAATTTGGAATATAACAACTATGACTAATACAGGAATTGTAATTTATATATCAGATTTGATATATCCATCTTTAACTTTCTTCACAGTTCTGAATGGACCTCAGGATATTTGACTTCAGCTTTCAAGCCCCTCAGAGATTTGTTTATTTTTCTATCAGTCTTTTTGGTTTGGCTCCTTCTGTACGATACGTGGCAGATGTGTTCATTTCTGGATATGGAGCTTTTTGATACTGACTCCTATATATGATTTGTGTCACTCTAAGAAGGCTTTCAGTGTTAGCTTGGATGGGTGGTATCACCACCTCAGACAAAGAGATAAGCTTACTGTCATCATCCATTCATTCTGCTAGGGTAAGGGAAAGAATCAGATATCAAATGCTTATCCTAGCCAGGGAGAAAACAAAGACAAATATTTGCATTCCACCTTTTCATTTACTGCAAGTTGGTTTTATTGGTGGGATTTCTGGAGTTTTACTATTTTTATAAGTGATCATGACAAAAATATTCTTCATCTATGAAACAGCAGACAGCAAACCTTCTACTCTTTCATGCATGAAGTCAAGGAAGTGTCACTAAAGATCCTTAGAATGATTTTTTCTGATTCCTTTGGAAAGGAAATCCAAAGATAGAATTCTAATAAAAAGACAAACATTCCTCCCATTTAGACTAAGATGTTTCACTTTATTTTTTTTTTCCCCAGCAGAATGTCTCTAACCTGAGAAATTAGTCCTGGACAAAAGCCTTCAGTGCTACAATTTGGAATACATTGTTTCTGACAAAGCCTGGGGCAGATGTTAGTCTGGCAATGGACAGCTTGCAAAGGCAACAACTCCGGGGACACCATCACTATCCAGGTGATTTAAGCACATGGGCCATCAGTAAGTCCTACAAATAAACTACAAAACAGTTCATGGATTTCACAGAAGGCACAGATTTTTAAATCATGCAGTATTCATGCAAACAGCCTTTCTTTGATTCTTCAGGTATCAAATCAGAAGGATTGATTCTTCCCAGTTGCCTTTCCCTAAAAAATTTCCATCTTTTAAAATTACCATGAATGGTCTTAAAGGTTTGATTAGTTAGAGCTACCACACACTGCTGCTGTACTAATTAAATTAAACTCCACTGGGTCCATCCTTCCAAAGCCTTGTGCATTTGAGCAGTGTTTCCCACGGTCATATGTATGAAGCTGCATGTTGGCAGGATGGATAAGCATCTCTGCTTTAGACAGCCTCAAGCTTTTGCTTAAAGAGGCTAACACTGCCACTAACAACTAGGAAATCCTGGCAGATAGTCCACATGAATATCTCTTTCTATATTTGCACAATGTCAAGCACACTATCAGCACTGAATAAATAATAGTCATAGAAACCTGGAGTCAGCCAGGAAATAGCTGTGAATGAGACATTCGTATTTTAATACCTGAAACTGCAATATTATCTTGTTATGATTCTGGGAAAACTATTATTTTCCTTTTCCCCTCTAGTTTTCTTTTCCTAAAAAAGAAGAAATGCTAACACGGCTGTTAAAGGTACTAAAAAACTTTATTTGGTCTTGTATTACAGAATTAAACATCTGAAGTGTTTAATACATAAAACTCCTTCAAGGAGCAAAATGGAGAACAGTGCTGATTTTAAATCCAAAGAATTCATTTCCATGAGAAAAAAAAAAAATAAATTAGAGATGGAATACAATACCATTATATGGGAGAAAAAGGAAGAGCAGCTGAAAAACAGTTTCATAAGGCAATCTTGCTTTTGATAGTCTTGGCAAAGTTGAATTTTTTTCTAAATTTAATTGAAATTCCCTGTTAAAAAGGATTATATTAGTCATAAATCTTTTTAAAAATGAGCAAAATTCACGAGGAATTTAGTCTTCATCTCTCTAGAAATAATAATGAAGGGCAACTCCCTGTAGTAAAACTAGTTGAAATTGGTAACTCATTCAGACTCTTGACAAACATTCAGGGTTACTTCTTCACAAAAGAATCATTTGTTTCTCCTTTTCTGTTCAGATGTAGGGCTCCTATGGCACACTAAGCATGTTCCAAGGCTGTATTTTTATGGTTACAGATGAGAAGAAATAGATTCTTTCTTTGAATTAGGGTTTTATAATTGCTGATGGAGATACACACACAAAATTTTTTTCATATATTGGTCACCTTTAACAGAAATACAAAAAAGATCTGAGGTATGAGGGCCGTCTCAGTATCATCAAATTGCAATTAAGTTAGTCCAGAAGCATTTGTCAGAAGGTATAATAGCAAGGATTATAAAAGAGAAGAATAAACTGAAAACACAGAATGCCAAAAATCACCATCTGCTGAGATGATGGGAGTATCATGCTCAAAGCTGTTAAGGTGTTACTAGAGTTGTTGTCTGTTACAACATTAAACAGTTAATTGCAGTTCATGGGTTTTAAGTAAAAGGACTGGGGACTGCTTTTTACCATAGCAACCACAAAAAAGGAAATCCCTTCCAGCATGTATGCAACACATGCCAACAAAAAAAACAAAGAAAATAAATATATTTGGAATTCAGTATTTAAACTATAATTATTTGGAGAAATTCCTCTTTCCAAATTTACATTCAGAGCATCCTGAAGAGAATTAGATGCTCATTCCAAATTTACCAAATGTCTTTTCTGAGGGACAAGAAGATGTATTCCATTCTGTATCTTTTCCCACTAAAAACTGTTAGGATGACTCCTGCTGCTTAGGTAAACACTTAGGGAAGTGAAAGAATACACAAGAAAGGAAAACTTTATCATCCCACTAATATGTGGCCACAAGTGCTGCAGGCAGGGCATGGGTATAAATGCATCAGTCAAGATCACATGCGTACCACTGCTTACCTTCTGCCACTCCAACCACTTCAGCTCTCTGCTGAGGTCAGCCTACTTGTGATCTTTGAGCATGAGAAACATGTTATGGTGACAAGACTTCTGATTGTTTAATCCCAGGTCAGGTAAAGTTTGAGAGTAGGACAGGAGAAAGGGAAAGTGACACTTACATCATCGTCATGCCTTAAATACTAACACATAATATTTTGGTGCCAATGGAACTTCTTATCCATGTTAATTTCTGAAATAAAATGCTGAGGAGTTCAACAATCTTTTCAGACATGGTTTCATTTTCATGGAATAGTTATTTTGAGGCACGATTTTTCTGAAGCTTTTGCAAAGTCCAGACAGCTGTAGAGGCAGCAGATCAGAGAGGAAGCCCAGCAAATTACCTGGAGCAGTGACCCAAAAAGTGAGCCAGGCAGGTGAAAAGCAATGAGGAGCTAGAAAGAGGGAGGTCCTGCTGGTTGCTATCCCTAGAGGATGTCTGGAGGGCAGGAGACAATAGGAAGGATTGTATTTCACTAGCCCTGAACTAACTAAAGGTTTGAATATGGAAATGTTTTTAAAAAATCTATTGTAGCTGCTGAAAACTATTATGTCTGTGTCATCTACCAACTCTTATAATTATCTGTTGTTGTTTTAAAATGTGTATGGGAAATTTTGCAAAATCTAGGACCAATAATCCCATGGCTGACATAGCATGCTCTTAGACTCTTACACCACAAATGTAGTGTGAGAACGGAACAGAACAGTTGGCTACATTAAGATTCAGATTGACAAAGACAGACTGAGGGGGTTTTGTCAGCTGATGTAAACATTTCCATAGGCAAAAACATTAAACCCTGAACAGGGAAATTCACCCACATATGAGCACTGTCAGAACCTAGAGATGTCCTTCAAGTTTTCCCTCTACAAATCCAGAAGACACAGGTTCATGGCTCTATGCACCTGTAAATTCTCCGTACATGACCATATGTAACCCCACCAATATAGACTTATCTCTCAATTTCAATTCCTACTGTACTATTACATATTGCATTTATCAAGGCTCTGTTGTTAGGTCTTGTCACCACCAAAACTCATTCTGTTTCCATACAACCCCTAATATTGTATTTTTTTTTAAGAGCACGAAGTAAGTTTTGCTCTATTGGTTACAAACAACTTTAGAAATATTCAGATGTGCCCAACTCTACTGTGACATGAACACATAATTCAATAAAATGCCCCTGCTTATGCTACCAATAGATTTTAGTGGGTTGTATCAATTGTGCTGATTAGATGATATGTGAGGGCACAGAAAAGGGGCTCCACTTCTCCTCTAAACAGAAGAGTAGACACCTCTTTTCATAGAGAACTGACAGTCAATATATGCTTAGACAAATAATCTACTGCAAAAATTTTCAGCCCACTATACATAAAGCATTACCATTTTGCCAGCTTTCCTATACCACAGGCCACAATTGTAATATTTTGAAGTCACCAGTAGCTGCAGTGCCAAGACTCTTCCTAGTGCAGAAGGAAAAACAGGCATTGTACTATCAGATCATTACAGAATCCTTGAATGCCAATATGAATGCAAGTAAAACTGTAAGAGCTCAGATTTAGTATACACAGAAAAATATTCCAATTCCATACAAGGAGGAAGAGGAGTTCATGTGTAGTTATTGGTTTGAATTTGAGTATTTTCAAACAATCTATTATTAATCTATATTGTTATATATTATTTAGCAGAATTAAACGCAGACAGTGGGAATCTACAGATGCCTGCTGTGTCCTAAAGGAGAAGCACTTTTTTATCTGTCAATTAAAAGATTTGGGAAACAACAGCCAGTTCTGTTTACAATCTTGGATCAAATGGGTATCTGAAGTTCAATTACAAGACTCCCAAATGCTAATTTTGTAATGATTTTTAGTTAATTTTTTCCCCTAAACCACTACTGTTCACTTTTCATCGGTCTTGTAACTTTTGCATATACCAGATGTCACACGCTGAGCATCTACAAAACAAGACTTGATTCAATGCACAGATCGGCACCACTGGATGATATCAGCCAGTTAAAATGGCCATAGATGTACAAAGATTGTCTTAATCTGAGCCTGCAGAGTTGCAGTCTTAGCTCACAGGCATTTCAGAAGTATGCACCCTTCATAAGTAACATGGGATATTTTTAGTAATGTCTGAACTTTTGTCTTCTTTACCAGCTATGGTTTCCATTTAAACCCAAAGTATATTATTAGGATGTTTATGCTTGGATTGCTTAAAGGAAATAGTGCTCAGGGACACTTATCAAACCACAGGTTTCCAAAAAAATAGACTAGCAAAGGACAATGTATTGTTATCATTAAGAGACGGATTTTATTTAAAAAATTCACTCAATCTGTAAGACTGTAACAGGGGTCCATCCACAACAGGTCTCTGCAACCACTTTGCCTTTGTAAAAGGTCAGGTGAACTCTGATGACAGAAGTTCAGGGTGGTCCATGAGAGGTTTAGAGATTTAAGTCAATGCTTAAACATCACACATAGATTTTACTTTGGGTGCATTTAATTGTCAAGCACATCACTAACTATACCCCAGTTCCTGCTAAGACCTTTGAGATCCAGTTTGACTGAGTACAGAATTTGCAGTGCATATTAGAAAATACCATGTTTGACTCTTCCAGGTTGCAATAGGAATCTTATTAGGAAAAAGATCTTTGCAAAGTTAGCATAACGAAGCAAAGAGCTACAAGAGAATTCCCTGTACAATGGATGAGACACAATTGATTTCTGGCACTCCACTTTCAGCCTCAGCCAGAAATACAAGATGAACAGGCTTGCTTTCTTCTGTGATTTCAACACATCTGCTTCCTGTACGAGCTGGAAGTAGGACATACCATAACAACTGTCAAAACATTTCAGAACCTCGAGTAAGGTGTGATTGGAGCCAATTTCTAGAAGCAGAGAGGGCTTGGGGAGCCATGTGAGTAGGCTGGGCCCTCTCTGCTCTCCACTGATCCAGGGACAAAATGTAACCTTACCAAAGGTGTAGCAGTATGACTCTCGCTCAAACCTCTTTTCTGACTGGCCCCAAACCTTCACAGCCAGGGCACCAAACTGGTGTTTCAGTGAAGTAACCAGGCAGGAGATGAAAACACACTATGCAGGGTTAGGGTAAAGAGACAGAAAAGAGGGGAACAAAATTCAGAAAAGGGAAGTGTTTGGGAGGAGGGATAAAAACCAGACAAATACAGCATCTACATTGAGAAGGAACAGGAGAAAATTGGTTACAATGCAAGAAGGGAAAGGCAGGAAACTGCTGTTGTGTGCTGCCAACACACGCAAACATGGCTGGTGAATGGAAAGTTATAATATACATTATTCATCAGGGCAAACTTAATTTTTAATGAAAGAATATTTCTATGCCTACCTCACAAGAAATGTGTGAAGATCTTTGGGGACTCATGTTTTGTGGTTTTGGTTATTCACACAGGCATTGTGAGAGAGCAAAGCACAGGAAAGCAGCACGCTATTTGAAAGCATGCTTCGTACTGAGGCAAGGTAACTTTCTCCAAGCCCAAGAGGTTTTATATCTCAAAATCGAAAGAATTTTGCTGTATCACTCAAAAATGCAGGGAACTCCTACAAGTTTCTTCCTTTCTGTCCCAACTGGATGGTTAAGAGCCTTCCTCTAAAATCTGGATAAGGCCTTTGAGAATATTATTGTTACTATTATTTACCAAAAAACCTCTTTCAAATTAGGAAAAAAACAAACAACAAACAAAACTGATAAATATTTAGTAAGTATAATACAAATTATTTGCTGCACCAGTTCTAGATATGTTTAATAATTTTAAGAAACAGTAAGAAACATGCAGTGACAATGTTTTAAACCGATTTGTGATCTTTCTTGAGTACCTGTCAATACAGGCAAACTGAATTTAAGCCTGTCAAGTACTCTTTGACCTGTCATTCATGTCTTCCAGTTTCTAAACATATGCATTAGTCCTCACTCTTCTTCAGTGAATGCACACGTCTGACCTGGTCTAATCCTCAGTTTCTTGCCACAAGAGCAGCTGATGAAGTGCTAGACCAGGGACTATGGGTAGTGTTTTAAGAAGGGAGTTTGCAATCCATGTTTCATACAGGTTATACTATAGCACTGAGACTGGATGTTCAGGAGTTTGGTGGAGGTCAGAACATGGAGAATGTTTTCGATGGAGAGAAACTATTGGCAACTGAGATGGGTCAGAAATTGAATTCTCAGAGGCTCCTGGCTGAAACCTGAAACTGTTGCAGAAAAAAACAAAAGAAACTGTTTTGCTTCTCTGAAGCAATTGGTAAGTCATGTTCAGTGAGGATCCATCTCTGCACTGCACAGATGCCCAATGGTACACTGATAGTTACCACTGCCAGCTCTGGTATCAGAAATACTCCAGCAAGGGTGATAAAGTAGAGAAGAAAACTTATCCTCTGGAAAAGACGGTACAGTAGTAGGTTAATGCATTTAGATGACAACCAACACTTGAGAAAAATTGTTTAGAACAAACTTTTAGGCACTGGATGTGCAATTTTTTTCATAGTGCTTACATAACTCTCTTGGGTTTGAAATGTTTAGCAACTGTTGATTTGCATCTCTAGCTCATAGCCTCCTTTTCAGTATCATTTTTTCTTTAAACTTCCCAGAGTTCAATGTAATAAGTTACCTAACTGTGCATTATCTGTTCATAAACCTGTGTGGTGCACCTCTCTTTGGACTTCCCATTTCATCTGATCAGTGCTGCTGTAGTGTTTCAAGCATTGCTTTGTTTTGTGTGAAGCAATTTGCAACCCTTTTTTGAGAAACATGTTTTTGTTGGGATACAAGAGTATCTCACTTTGAATTTCTTTTTCAGTTTTCCATTTTTTCTGTTTCTTTTTTAAGTGCTAGTTTCTTTGGCTAAGATGGAACCGAAAGCATAATTCAGATTTTTTTTACTTGTGTTATTTCAGAGGACACTAAAAATAAATTTCTCTGCTATAAATGTCTATTTAATACAGTTTTCTAGCTCAAGTCTCCTATGATGGTACTCACATAGTGTTTGAGACACCTTCTGAAATTACAAAGAGATCACAAATAGTACAGGAACTGCACTTTTGGCCAGAGTGGCTCTAGGGAGCCTGGCTCTTAATGGCTTTTACATTTGGCTTGCTAACTCCTGGGTTGTTTCAATGGCCATCCTGTATATATCTTTTTGCAGAAACCTAGATATAGGACTTTTTTTAAAGTATCCAGTTTATTTAATGAATTCAGCTACTCTAAATATGACATAGCATACTAGAGTGTTATATTGTATTAAAAATTTTTTCAGAATCAGCTTTGATGGAGAAATGCAGGACTATCCATTTGGTGGATTTTGCACCTTCTCAATACAAACTTCTCTGGTAACTTCAGATGTTGCTGTAGCATTGAATAGAAACTTCATTTATCCACTGTGGAAAGAGAGGCTGCAAATAGGTAATCCATAGGTTTAAAATCAGCACGAGTGTAAAAATCCACTAGAAAAATAGTTTGCACACAAGTAAACATACAACTTAGTTTTGCACTCTTCAAAATGCTGAGGGAGGATTGAAATTTTTGTACCTCTGGGACTGACAGCCAGCTACTCTGCAGGTTCTTTTCTTATGCAAACTCCATCACTATCTGTAAGAAAATCTTGTGATTCATTTACTGCTCCATTTCCACCAAAGTAGATACCTGGGTTCATAAAACTGTCTCCTATGTAATAATTTCTGCAATATAAGACAAAACCACCATTGTAGTAAATCCATTGCTGTCATGGGTTTGTTCAAAANCCCCATTGTAGTAAATCCATTGCAAAACAGGATCCTGGGAAGTACTAATGAATCTCCTGGCAAACTGCTTAAACCATGACTTTGTCACAAGCATCATATGTTTATAATCTTGTTTTGATATTGAGGCCCTATACAGCTGGATTTTTATACTTTTTTAGCCAGTTTAAAGCCATCTGGTGCACATATTGCCAGGTATAAATGATTTTGTTGTTGTTGTGACTACACATGCACCCGCAGCACTCTCATGGCATTTTCTCAGTGTACAACAGTACAGTTGAAGTTAAATCATTATTTAGCATGAAGTTAAATCAATTTAGCATTATTTATTTGTACGTGGTGACTACATATGATGTTCCTGATAGCCACATGTGAGAATTGCTGTTTTAGTTTGTTATGCTTTCACATTCAGATCCTGAAAAATATATAAAAATGTTGGATTGGTCTCCAAATAAGCCAAAGATTGATATGCAGCTTTGGATCTCTTCTGATATCATAACTTTTACCGTGATTTTATAAAGCCCAAGTCTTTAATTCTAATAAGTAGGTAGAGAAACATATGATTTTTATCTTCTTGGCAAAAAGCTTGGCAAAAAGCTTGCATTTGGAAATCATCTTATTACCATCTGAATGATATATGGATTAAAAAGATTAGAGTTGAGGTTTTATCTGTATTTTGCGATTTATTAATTAAAGGCCATAATTCGCTTATAGTTTACTTTTTTAATACCATGTTATGATTGGATCTCTGTAGTATGATTGGATCTCTGTAGTATTTAGAAGCTGCAACCAAAATCAAGGCTGCATTACCTTGAATTCTGAAAAACCACATGGAAGGAAGTTTCTGCTTGGCAATTGAAATAAAAAAGTCCTCTGGGACCGGGGAGGGAAAGAAGGACCTTTCCTGACTGACTTACTTATTTTTCTGTGGCAGAGTGACTTGTTCAAGGTCATAGAAAAATTAAATTTCTGTATTGGTGAGCAGGTGGAAAAAAACCAGAGGATATTTAATCTGCACTTTCATGTGCAGTTTTTTTACTGATTTCCTAAGGAAATAAGTCTTTTGTGACAATGTTCATGGCTTTCCCTCACTTTTTTTCCCCTCCACCGATACATTTTGGCCCAACTGATTAATAAAAACAAATCTTAAAGAGAAATGAAAGTCTTAAATAGGTTTGTCTTTCTATGAATTTTGTGGAAGCAGATGCCAGAAGAATGGAAGAAACCATCTGAATGTTCTTTCTACAGTAAAGCTGCAGCTCAAGTTAAAATTCACAAGACAGAACTCCATATATTCCTAACAACAGGAAACTTATAGGATATCAGATCCGCTCTCATCCTATTTTGCTATAAGGCTCTGGAGCACAATGCACACCTGTCGATGCAACATACACTAGTTTATTTGGCACCAATCTGGAGTGAAATAAGAGGTGTTTTTGGGGAGAAGCCCTGGTGCAGAAGTGAGGATGCTTTTCTGCAGCTTCAGGCCTTGCACCCTACAAGACAATGGAGACAAACTGATGGCTGGTTTGCTCAGGGATGGCATTACTTCTTGGTGTAGATCATAGAAGCGGCAGAGATGTAATCAAAGCAGAACTCACACTCTTTAAACAAAAGATGCTGATCACAGGAAGGTTGGGCATAGATGTAGATGTGTCACTTAGGGGCATGTTTTAGTGATGGAATTATGGTTAATGGTTAGACTCAACCTTAAAGGTCTTTTCTGACCTAAATGATGCTATGGTTCTGATTGTGGAGCCATTTGATTAATGATGTTATTCCTGAATACATATGGTAGGGAAGAGAAATTCCTTGAGTAGGGCTTTCAAAACCTTTCTCTTAAACTGTAAGTCACTGGATTGTTTCTTTAGGAAGGAATTGGTACATGCTAAATCTTTGATTTTATGCTAATTTTCCTTCCTATGGTCTGTTTCTGTTAAGAACCTAGACTGTCGTTCTGCGGTAAGCAGCCTGTAGATTAGTGCCATGTGTTAAAGCTAGAAAGTTAAACTTTTTTTCTTTTTTTCTTGGTTTGAGGCAGCTTGCATTAAATACTTCCCCCCCACACACACCCTTTTTTTCTCAGTTGTACGGTTGGGAATTGCATTGATGGGGATTTCCTGGGTGCCCACATGCCCTTCTTTTGTATCTCCTCTTCTCCAGATACACATCTTGGGTAATCACACCAGTGCCATGGTATGTGCAGTTTAACTTCTCTAATTATGAGACTGTTTGGCCACTGTCAAGACATTTGCTCAACTATCTTGCAGGGAATTTGAACATAAGTGTCAAACATTGTTGATTATTAAGTTCATGGTATTTATCATTTCTTCCAAGGAATTCCATCTTGCTATTCCTGACCAAAGAGTTTTTCAGTATAGTGGGCAGAGTTTTCAACCTCAACATAAGCAGTTTATGTATACTCTTTACTTTTTCTTACTTACTGATGATTATGTGTCCTTATAATTAAAAACGTCAAACATACTCACTACCAGCTGAATTTTGTTAGAATAAGTAAAACTCTTCTCATATGATAGAAACGTAATTCCTCTGATCTTTCTTGTAACCCTTTACACACTTTTTTTTTGGTAGGAAGATTAATTTAAACCGGAGGATAGAACTCCACATAATATTCCTGAGTAGATCTTGCCAGGGCACCACAACTACCCTTCCTGCTTCTGGAAATTCCATATGTAGTCTATCAAAGGTCATGCATCCTATGTCCACTTCACAATGGGTGCTAACAAGCCTGCTGCGATTGCCTGGTTTTACTTGAGGGTTATTTTAGTGAGTTTTCTGCTTTTCTCATAATGTTAGTGAAGTTCCTTGTAGCTAATGTTTACTTGACTGGAGGCACTCTGGCTAGGCCAATACAGAATGAAAAAGCTTTTAGGCTCANAGGAAGATTAATTTAAACTGGAGGATAGAACTGCACATAATATTCCTGAATAGATCTTGCCAGGGATTTGTATTACACCACAACTACCCTTCCTGCTTCTGGAAATTCCATATGTAGTCTATCAAAGGTCATGCAACCTATGTCCACTTCACAATGGGTGCTAACAAGCCTGCTGTGATTGCCTGGTTTTACTTGAGGGTTATTTTGAGGAGTTTTCTGCTTTTTTCATAATGTTAGTGAGGTTCCTTGTAGCTAATGTTTACTTGACTGGAGGCACTCTGGCTAGGCCAATACAGAATGAAAAAGCTTTTAGGCTCACCTCTGGGTATTAAGGATGGGACTGATATATTCCAGCTACTTTTTGGAAGAGGTGGAGTGTGTTGACACTGTATATAAGGCAAAGAGTGTCCTTTGCCCCAAAGTTTTATCCATTTTAGCACTGTAAAGAGCTTAGTCTTAATGAAGCTGTGGGAAATTTACTTAAATCCATTCTCAACTGCAACACCATATATCTTTCCACCGGCAGCAGTGCTGACCTTCAGTAACTCCTGTCCTACTCCTCCGGCCACAGCTCCAACTTTTGAGCAGGCCTGAAATGTTTTTTGGGGTTTGAGTCTACATTAATTCCATGCTCTACTTCTGTACTGCCGCACAATGGTTTGAACCAGCAAAAAGTGAATGAGTGTCTGGGAAAAGATGCAGGGCAGAGATGGGACCCTGCAAAGCTCACATCACAACTCTGAGAAGTGTCTGTTGAACCATAAACTTCAGTCACCACTACCCCTAATGGGGTTGCAGAGCTGTGTGAAAGATGCTACATGTGGAATCTGTGAGGCTGCTTAAATGAAACCAAGTCCTTCACTAGGAGCATTTATGTTTGGCTTAAGATGTGTGAGCTGAAGTAACAGGCTTATGCTGAAACTCCTAATCCGGAGCAGGTATATTGAATATAAAAATGTTCACGGTTATTTTCAATTCTTACCTCAATGGTGAAATAAGCAAAAATGACACTATCCTAAATTAAAAGCATGTACATCCCATAGGACGTCCCATAGACGTCCCATGTAGAGCGAGATGAAGACCTCGGTATGGTTTGAGAGTAGCCGGACCTGCGAGTTCAGAGCTGCTGTACCGTAGCCTAGAACACCGAAACGAGAAAAATCCCATTTGCAAACAGACGAAGCCTACTACAGATTAAGCAGTATTTGGACAAAAAAATGGCTGTGGTGGTGGCTATAGGTGATCCACAGGAGTGCAGCTGGAAGTAGGGGAGCGGGGGAGCCCCAACCCCGCTCTCCGGGTCCGATTCGCGGCCGCGCTGGGGCGCGGAGGGGCCGTGCCGCAGTTACCGAGAGCCCGTCCCAGGCACTTACTGCGGAGCGCTGCGAGACGCGGGGCGCACAGCCCCGAGGCGCGCACGGCCAGCGGCTGCGCCTTCCCAGTGGGGCTCCTCGGCCGCCGGCCCCGCTCCGCTCCGCTCCGCCGGGCCGGGCCGGGCCG
>VZTR01033155.1:259017-271201 GCA_013400775.1 Chaetops frenatus
CGCGGGCGGGGAGGGGGCGGCGAGGGTGCTGCCGCGGGGGGCCCGGCGGTTCCGCTCCCTGGGAGATGCTCCGACCATTGTGCTTTTGCTGTTGCAAATAGAAACACTGCTCACCTCCTCACCTCTCCTCCTCCCCTCGCCAGACAATAAATGCACACCTCAGCGCCCTCGGCGCTTCCTGATTCTGCTTCTCTTCTGCAGGTGTAGATCTGGAAGAGACTGGAAAGGAGGGTGGAAAAAGCAGGGAGGTTATGAGGCTTAATAAGGAAGGTAAGTGGATAGTGCTGGCACACCTCTCTCTACCTGTCTGTCTCTTGGTGGTTGTGAATGACTGTGGTTTGGCCTTGACAGGGTGGTCTTATAGCATATGGATCTCTCTGCCGTGAAGAACATTTCAGGGTTGGATACACGCAGATGACTCTCACTGTGTCAACTTCTTTTGAAGTCTGGGTATAACAGGTGTATACATGCAACTGACAGACGTGGTAAAAGATGAGGCAAAAGACAACTACACATCAGTGGCCATATTGGATTTTTTGTGGACCCTGTCCCTTGGTGCAACGTTCCAGTTGCTTGTGTGAAAATAAGCATATAAACTTTAAACATTATATTATTATTAGCAACTTAGTGGAGATGTTTTCCCTTGCAATGAGAAAGGGTTTGTTACCATCTTTGAGTTCATTCACTTTAGCTGAAATCGCATTTTATTCTTCATTCGCACTGCTGAGTCAACTAAGCAGCCAGTGACAAATATTATTTTAGGTTACACTAACCCATGCATATTATGCAAAAACAAATAAAATGAGTCATTTGGGCCATAACTTCTGGTACCATCAGTGTGAACAGGCAAATTCCAGGTTAGTGGTATTTGCCGATATGCCAGACCTGACACGGTTCTGTCAGCTGTGAGAGGAGAAACTTTGATGGTGAGTGTGGGCAAATCGAATTTACACATTTTGTTTGTGATGGGTGTCATTAACATCATGCTAAGGTAACACCTAATGCAACTAGTGAAATGGTTCAGGATGTTTTTTCAAGTAGCTTTGTGTTTGTTTCTGTTTCGTTAAGAAAGTGCTTTACGTACACAACCTCTCTGTCTTGGGAAATACTTCTTGGGAAGTCTGTTCATAGTGAACAATCCCATCATAGTGAAACTTTGGTGTGATTTACTCATGCTGAGGGAAATCCTGCTATTACCTGTAATGTCATAATAGATATTCCGAAATGATGTTAAGTTTCTCATTACATTTTAGTTGTCATTACACGTGCGTTCGATTTTGAGCATCTTGGCAGCTCAAAGGAATCTTATGTTTTCTAAACAAGCTCTTGAAAAAAGAATTAATTAATCAGTAATGTAGATTTGTGTGATAAACTATAAAATTGCATGGAGTATGCTTTAAAGTTATTTAAAATACCATAAAACTTCCTTTTTGAAAGATCTTTACAGAGATGATAAGCTTGATTGTGTTCCTGTCTTGATTCTTACATGCCTGAACCTCTCAATTTTGTCAGCCCAAAGATAAGTTAGCAGCAGAACTGGGACTTTCATGTAGTTATTTATAGGTAAGAGGTTCAAGGCTCTGTACATCTATCAGTAATATTGATTCAAAAATAATTGAACAAAAATTTTGCTACTTCAACTGTGCCTTCATAAGGAGCTTAATTTGTTGAGGTAAAATGTTTTGTGCACAGAAGTCCTTGAACACAAATTCCTATTATAAGCTTGGTACATAAAGATTGAAGTGTCTCTCCTCCTTAGTTATACATAATATGCAAATTTTTTCCTAGAATGATTCCGTTTAAATTATCAGTTCTAGTCATGTTTGGTGTTTTGGGGGGTCAGAGACTCCATCAAAGGAGCTCTATTTAACCTCGCTATCCAGAAAATTACTTCCAAACAAAGTGTAATGTTGTTTCTGGCATTATGATCATGACAGGTGTGAAGCACTTACTAGCTTTTATATTACTCATGTCATAATACCTTGTAAAAAAAACCCCAAAATTGACTGTTATATTTAGAAAATAAAAAGCCTTGGGGATGTTATTGCTTCCAAGTAGTAACTTGTGTTAGATCACTTAGAAAGAACTTCCATGAAGTTTGAATAAATTAGTATGTGTTGAAATATTTCTACTATATTCAGTTAGGCAGTCTGTGAATACAGGTGTTTTCACCACACCCATCTGTGTGTCTGAACACCCACTCTAAATCTTCCTGGGGCCTCACAGTCCTTATTAATAAAGGTGGGGAAAATTTTCAAGAGTTAGATTGGTCTGCAGGAAACATTTCTCATGTATTTGCAGAAATGCTTGTGCTTTTACTCTGACCTTGCTCACGTGTTGTGTGACGTGTTGAATTTTTTTGCCTGCTTGTTCATAGATAAGGGTTATGGTTATGATAGGTCTGAATACAAAACACAACTCCTGTTTTTTTACAGTCTTACCAACTTGAGTAGACCTTTTTAATGGCGTCTGTGGTGCCAGGAGATTGTAAGTGATGTCTTAGAAAAATTAAATGTTACTTGTAACTTACCTGTATCGAGTATCCCAGTGTGGCAGTTGGACAGGATTTACTGCTCCAAAAATTTCTGTCGTGTTTGATAAAGATAGTGTGAAACCTGATCTCTCTGCACTTACTTCTTCTCATATTTGTCTGCACTTCATCTTTAGTTGATGCGACCAGGCTTATGTGGCCATTCCTTTGTAAGCAGTTAAGCAAGAAGGCTTTTTAGATGAGTGAAACTGTGTGCAGAGCATGGTGGGAGCTAAGCTGTGGGAATATGTTGGTCTTCAGACCATGACAAGGTGTTTCACTTTGCTTTTGTAGAAAAACAATGGTGTTAGATGGCAAAAAGTGCTTCCAGTTAGCTTGATTCCCTGCTTCGCTGCCTCCTTTCTGGTTGTGTACCATGTGTGTTTAGAGTGTTGGACTGCTCTTCTTCCTTGCTTTGGCCCAGGAGGGGACGTGGGAGGCAGCATTTCCTGGAGGTGGGGAGTAGGAACATTCCCTGCCATGTCTCTGCCTGTCCAAGGGGTTGATACTTGCATCCCTGGGCAGCGGGGTCACAGTCTGACTCTGCTGTTCATTTCTGTAATGCAAGAGATGCACCATGTGCTCCCTGTGCCCCATCTTAGGGGTAGAAGTAAAGACACAGAAGTATTGCTCACTGCTTTCCTTTATTCTGCCGTGTATATGTAGGCAGTATAGAGGGAGAGAAATTTCCTGAATGTTTGTTCAGTTTTCTAGACAGAATAGCTTTTTGCATGCTGATACTTACTCTGAGTTTTCCTAAAGCAAATGCAGTCTGTCCATGGTTGACTTTTACTGGCACGTGAATTTGTAGAGAGGGGATTACAAAGTTCCAAGTGTTCACAGAAAATGAGAAATTTTATACATAAATGTTTGTGCCAGAAAAAAAAAAACAAAACAACTTATCTGCTTATCTAATCAGGAAACAGAAACAGTATTGTGTAACTTATCTGACAAATCACTACCAAGCAACCAGCTTAACTAAAAGAGGGGTTATCAGAATTAGAGCAGCATTTAGAATTTATGTTGAATTTTAAAAGGTTGAATGGCATATTTGAAGAATTGAAGATTTTCTTGCAGGTAGCAGACATAGTAAAAGAAGTCTGTATTTGAGAATTTGTGTTCTGTAAAACATCACAGTTACTGTGTGCCTGAAGCAGGCACAGTGTTCTGTTGTTATCAGCCATAACCTGTAAATGATTATAGATTAATTTTGGAGGTTTGTGTTTTACTTTATACAATATTTGAGAAAATAATGGAAGAATGGAATTTTTTTTGTTTCACGTACAGAACTTGTATTAATAATTGGTTTAGTAATGTGCAAGCATTGAGTGCTGTGAGTGTTTGTAGGTAAACACAGGCTTTGAAGGAGCAAAAGATATCCTGTGTATCTTTGTAAATAACAGCAGAGTTAAATGTGATCTATGGGATTTAGGTCTGTGTCTGGCTACTTGGTGTCATAGTCAATTTCAGTTTCCCAGTTCAGTGGGTTTGTATTGTTGAAGTTTCAATCTGATGATATGTGTATTTTGTCTTAGATAATCTTTTCATTAACCGTACTGAGGCCTTATTGTTTGACGTTAAGGATGTTATGTAAAAATTTCTAATTGTTTTTCTGCTTTTGTGTTAAGAGATTTTTTATTGTTCCACCCCAGCTTGACCATTTTACTTTATGATTACACATGCAAACTGGAGTTTTAAATCTATAGGATAATTGTTTACAAGATATTTTTTCCTATTTTGACTTCCCACACAAATATCTGATGGACAGTTTTTTGATAAATCCTTTGGCAACATAAGAACCAAATTAAAGGGATACTGATTAGTTTTGCTTTCAATATCTTTTTAATTCTTCAGAAAAATATCTTAATGATAAAATCATTCTTCTTGGAAAAATAAGAAGTTAAGGAGGTTAGGTGGTGGTAGGGAACACTTCTATAGGGGGAAAAGGATGTGACATACAGCGTTCTACTTTGTGAAAAGTAAGAGGAAGAGAACTAAAATTATTTATGGGGAGATTGTGAAAGAAGAGAAGACAAAACCAGCTGGTTAATGTAAGCATAGAGATTAGAGTTGGCTTTTATTTAATTATTATTTATTTTTTGTTTGCTAGGAGTTTGCCCATGGTGCTATTTGTCTCCTTTAAAAACATACTAAACAAAAAAGAATAAAAACGTTCTTGTTTTACTTACCGCCTTCATCTTCCACCTTTTTGTGGTAGCAGGGAATGTTAGAAAGGGCTGAGAGGGAAAGAAAATTGTAAAAAGGTTTTAAACACATAGTCCAAAAGAAAGAAGTGAGGTTATTGAATTTAGACCACCATAGTTGGTGATTTGAGGTTGGTTTTGGTTTTGCAGTGGGCAAAAGAGAGAATTGAATGTTGTATAATTTTGGATCTCTTCTCTGTAAGCTAATATAGTCTTCCAGAGATATTGATTCTTAAACAGATGTAATGTTCTGTTGTGCTTGATGAGTGAAAGAACTGAGAATTGGCAGGGCACAAAACTGTGGCTATTTTTAAGAGAAACTTTTTCTTACCATTCCTATGTTTATGCTGGAATAAGAACAGTAAGCAGAGGTCCCCATGGAGTCTTTGTTTGGGATGAAAAATGACAGTAGGATTGAATTCTGGTGTGCATTCTGGTGTGTAAGTGACTGATCATTTCTGTAGATGATATCTGGCTCTGATAATTTTTTTTTATATGGACAGCTTCTGCAAGGGGGTGGCATGTCTCCTGGTTATGGCTGTCACCTCATTTAATGTGTTTCAAGGATGACAGAGGAAGAATGAAACATTAGGTATGATAGTGCCCAGAAAATTTAGTCAGAGTTGTAGTTTATCTTCATAGTTACATAGTTATTTTCTGAAACCTGTCCTTTAGTTCTTCATCCCACACACTGGATAAAAGGAGTGGAGTAATGGTAAGGCTCTCCAATCAGACATTCTGTGTTTTGAATCAGGATTTTGATGTTTTTGAATATGTATCTAAAACTGTTGTACTGTAAATTACTTCATTAAAAAATCTGTTTTTGTTAGGTGCAGATATCTTGATGAAGTTCATTATTTGTGCAACAGTTGTTCTGAAGAGGTTAGATCTGTAGTTTAAGGTACCCTTTTTTGATTGTGTGTGGGGAAACCATGTGTGATTCCCTGTCAACTGCCAGCACTGTCACTAAGGATCTGCCTCTGACATGCCTTCTACTTGTTGTAATTTATAACAAGACTTGAGAAAGAAGGAATTTTTTTGTGTTTACTAGAGGGTACCCCAAGCCCTGCTGTCACTACAGAAATTAAATGACTTTGTGTATCTAATTTTGATTGAGATGTAAAAACATGTGTCGTCTTGTTGATCTGCCTCTGTATGTAGTTAACAGTTTATAGACGAAATATAGATTTCTGTATGTTAAAATCAGACTAAACAAGAGTTGAACCGTTTCCACTGTGAAATGGAGTAATTTCTTTGAAATAGGCCTTTTTTTCTAGTTAATTAAAAATCAGGATGTTATCAGATTCTGTTTTACCCCTGGCCAAAAAAATACTAACCATTTAACCAAGGCTGGGGTTTATGAATGAGATGAAAGCAGTGGTAAATCCTATAGAAAACGTTTCAAATTACATTTTAAGTTGTGAATCACAGGAGTCCTGTAGGCAGAAAGCTTAAGTTTCTGATAGTCAAAGTGAAAGTTTCTGGTAGTCACTGCATGTATTACTAAGAAAGATCACCTTCTGTAAAAATAGTATTGTTCCTATGAGTGTTTCTTAAAGAGGTAACTCCAATATAAGTTTATCTGAATGCTATGACTATTCATTATTAAGAGTGATTTTGGAATAACTAGCAAGAAAGATTTTTGGTTTGTATGGGCATGGATTAAGTTACTGGATCTTTCTGTCTTCCGAGTTCAACTTGGTGAAAAAGTTCTTCAGCTTGTCTTTGAAAAAGCTGATTCAGGAGTTAATGTCGCAGGATGCCAGGTGAAGCTGGTGTCTTTAGGTAATTAATATGCAAAAAAAAACCCTTGACAGATGCTGTCATGACACAGTAGGGGTGTTTGACAGAGGTCTATTAGCAAGTCTATAGCAAGAAATCTTGGATGGTTCTCTTGCTAGATGAGGAGAGTAGATGCTATGAGAGTGAAAATGGCCCAGTTTTTTATTGCAGAGCTATGCAGCTGACTAAGCTGACTCAAATTGAAAGGAGAATCCAGCACAGTTACTTGCAACTGATACAGAACAGAGGAAAACCAAGTATTGTATGCATAATTTCTCTTTCTTTTCTGTATCCCTTTCGATGGTTGATTTTAAGGGACTGGTTTTGTCATAACTTCTTGTATGGCTTATTAAAAGTCATGCCTGAATCACTGATGTTACTGGGGAAGTGAGCTTTCTGATTGCGCTTGGTCTTGTACTCATAGAAATGTCTTCCTTATTTCTGAAATGTTTTGCTTATTATTCAGTAATTTTATTTCATATTTTACTAAGTTGTATTAATAATACAGTGCTTAAGCCCGACACATATTCCCATCTCTCTGTTTTTATGACAGTAATTAGAATTTACAAATATTTGGTTTTCCAGCTTTTTGGTGTCTGTGTTCATGTACATTTACAAAGTATGTGCTGTATGGCAAAAAAGAAGGGGAATTTTCCCAGGTCAGAAAGAGCATCAGCCAGAAGTAGCAAAGAACTTGCTAACAGAAGTCCCAGGTTCTGCACAACTGCCGGTTCCAGTATCTGTCTAGTGCAGTTTCACTTAGTCTGTGGGCTCCTCCTGAATCATCTGTACAACGGAAGCAGTTGTATTGTGACAGAGCTGTGCGTGGTACACACGGCGTTAGGCTGGCTTCCCTTTCCCTTCCCTGGGAGCAGGTGTTCAGCACAAGAGACAGAAGAGTGACTGATGAAGTAGCATCAAAACATAAGAATGACTGGCAAAGGGCAAGAGTTCATGGGGTTTAATTCTGTGTGATCTTCTTTATGTCCTTTATTTTGTTTATATTTTTTTCTATTATACAGTGTTTTATGTTTTCTGTCCAGTCATTCATTCTCTTCCTTTTCCTACTAGCAGGGGACTAGACATAGGGGGCAGGCAGAGTCTGGGAATTTGCAGTTATATTTGGATTGAGCACTGCTAATGTCATATAAGTAGTAGTTGTTGAGAAGTTTGCTGGATCAGAATTCTCTTCTCTAGCAAGACAAAAGAGGATGGGACTGGACCTCTTCAGTAACAGAATAAAGTGATTTGAACTTGTCATCATTTTGAGTTGAAATGGTCAGAATGGAAGCTGAGATATAAAGAAATGTAAATCATTATGTGTGTTCATTTTTTAATCTCTGATAAGTATCCTGTCCTCAGGTAGCTTTCAGGCTGGCCACTTGTGATTGTCTAGTTTAGGTAGATTATCATGTGACAGCATATTCAGTTGTTTCTTAAGCTGCTCTTAGTTATCTCCTACTGAGACAGGATGATACAATGATTTACATCTGAAAAGTTTGTTGGACCCATGCTGCCACAGCAAGCACTGACAGAGGCTAAACCTTGTTTGTTTGGGTCTGATAATGGAGATAGTCAGAAGACAGTAATCTGTAAGAATATAAGTAATTGATCTGTCATCATTGATCCTAGTCATCTGCAATGACTAGGGAGGCAGCATTGGCCCGGACAAACTCCTAATGACTAGCAGCCCCATCAGACACTAGATGATACTCTGCCGGGTACCAGCACAGGGAGGAAGGGTGTGTGCTTGTGTGTTGTGAAATTGTGCTGCAAAGAACTAAGTTTTTTAATGTATGATGAAGCAGGAGTTTTAATATTGACAAACAAAAGCACTTAGTTGCTCAATGTGATAGATGGTTGACTTTAGCCTAAACTAAAGTGACTGTCTTAGAACTGTAGCAAGGAAAGCCTTAAGGTGATACTTGGATGGCAATGAAGTAATCTTGCAAGAGCTTGGAAGGTATCCTTACTCAGGTGTGGAAACTGGCCTGAATGAAAATACAGGCTGGTTGTTGAAAGCTTTGTGAATGGATACTGACATCATGAACCAACTAGAAATGTGAGCAAATGATGTGACAGCAAGTAGGATGTGGACAGTATAGTGTACATAAGACAGGAGCCTGGAAAGCAAAGATGAGTTGTTCCTAATATTTTAATTTGGAGTGGAGGATTGTGCACAAAAGGATGCAGAGAGTAAAGCAGTATGACAATGTAGAGGAAGGAACTTCTGGAACAGTGTGAATAAGAATGATAATGTTTGTCAACATGGAAAAGAGGAAAATAAAACTAATGTGAGGTGAAGGCCCAGACAAAGGCCCGGACAAACCTTTAGCGAAAATGTTGTTTAGAGCAGACTTTGTCCTAGGGATGCAAGACAAGAAGAATCATTTAGATATAGATGTAACCTGAATTAATGGATCAAGAGAGAAGCTACTGGCAAAGATGACATAGTAGTTTATCGTAGTATTTTATATCCGAATGACGGACAAGTTGATTATGCTGTCCAGGATGATCAAGAGAGGAGGTGGAGAAAAGATGGTAGGAGTGGTGAGATCTAAATTCTGTTCTAGCTGTATCGAGCTGAAGCTAACAGCTATGCAGTGGCAAGAGGTGTCAGATAAAATGAGATTTTTATTTTGATGTAAATCTACTGTATTTGAGACCTGTTCTCAGGAACTGAATATAAAATTCTCAGACATAAGAGTAGGAGCAAAAAGTTCAATGGAGACCTGCTAAAGACAAAGGAGGAATAAGGAGCCTGCCAGTGCTCTTTGAAGGGTTTGGTACAGGAAGGATGGGCAGTAGGAGAGGGTAGAGTCATGGAAGTCAGAAACAGAGAGTGAATGCTTCAAAAGGAGAAAGACATTTAATTTTTATGAAGAATGCACAAGGATTATGGATGCTGAAAATTATTAATTTGTGATGTTGCAACAGTAAAAGTTTTTTAGACATTTTAGTGAGAAAAGTTTCACTGTATTGCAAGGGACAGATGAAGGAAACTCACGCTGAAGTTAGAGACAAAAGTGTAATTTATTATCAAACAGACCATAATAAGCTTAGAGGCGAAAGAAGGAAAGAAAGAGTAGTGTAGTTAGAGAATCAAGGGGTCAGAAGTAAATTTCTAAACACAGAAAAGACTGATTGGCTGTCCTCCTGTTCTGTCAGAGCAGGAGGAGAAAGGAGATGTGAGGTATGGGCTGATGGGAGTGAGGCAAGCAGAGAGTGGGACAGATGTGTTTTACATCTATTGTACAAGGAAGAAGGGAGAGCTCTAAGGGAGAGAAAGAGAGTGGGAAGGGAGAATGTGAAATGGTTATTATGTTTTCTCTCTTTCTCTTGGAATAAATATTTGCATTCTGTTGCAGAGAAAGAAATAGATACAAAAGAAAAGGTTTAAGGAGTGAGTCAAAAGTAGGAAGAAAAAAGGCTGAAATTGCAGGTGTGGGTTCAGCTCAACTGGAGGAATGGCACAGATTAGTAAGCAGCAGGGGAGAGAGAGAGAGAGAGAGAAAATGTGCGATAACCTCATTTTCAGACTGGTTCTCTTTTCCACTGCAAATTCTAGGACAGGCAAGAATATAGCAAAGCAAATGGATGTTTAAGACGACCATGAGTTCAGGATTGGTGGAGTTGGACCTAGTATTAGCAAGCAGAGCAAAAACCATCACAAAAAAAAAAAAGCTCTTCAAGGAGAGAGGAGGGTCTGGTCATATCTATCATATCGCATGATGGACATGAAAGTAGTAGTTCTGTTCCTCGCAGTGCATCATAAGTAGATAATATGTCTACATGATCTGTCACATACTGATACTGACTTGTGCTTCCTGCTTCCAGAGCTGAGACAAGGCCGCAGGATTGCATTATTGTGGACTGGGCCCCGGATAATGTCATGCTGCTCAGGGTGTATTGTGAGAGCTTGAGCACGGTGCTGCAGTAACCATGGTTGTATGGCTTTTGCTTGTCTTGCAGGGCAAAGCAGCTTGTTCCTGTCTACATGCTACAGGCAGGCATGCTTTATGATACAGCACTTTTTTTTATCCTCTGAGAAAGCAGGACATAGTAATTTTAGAGGGGTTATATGGAATGGCTGTCATTCATGTCATTCAGTGTCTAAGAAGTTAATCTCAGGTTTTCACATCTCCTCAGTAGATCTAAACAACTGTTTAAAGAAGAGGGAAATGCTGTGGGAGAAATTTGTTCCGTCATGCACAGAGCCTTGAGCTGATCCTTTGGCTTGGAAGGCTTTATTCATTACCTTGCCTGCCTTTCCCAAGCAACTTTCTGCATGTCCCTGTATGTTATCAATGTTCAGTCATCCCAGCAGCTTATACCCGTCACCATGCAGAGGTGCTGAGAAAACAGGGAAAGATGAAAGTCTTCAGATTTTCTCTTCAGGGTCTCTCAGGTGGTTTTTTGTACATTATCATGAAGTTTTGTGGTTCTGACTGTATTAATGCTTTTGCTGTATTTTTGGCTTTTTAGAAAACTTGGAGAACCTTGGTCAAATATATTAAGAAACTGAATGCATGGCAATGGAAAAACATGAGGAGAAATGGGAGGAAAAATGTTTCAGCTCTTGAAATTATGGTGAGCTGTGTGTATAGTGCTTTTAATAGAGTCTTCGAACATTCTGTGCTTGGTGTAAGTTTTCTTCAGTTTCTCTCATAACTCACAACACACTGGGTGTGAACATTGCCAAGCCTTGTAGGTATTTAAATTTTGAAAGAGGTAATGCAGCTTTACATATTTTTGGGTTTCTTGCTCATCAAGAAAAATTATTCTTGACTGCATTGCTCAAGGAGGGAATGCTACGAGTTTTATTTTGTGGCATTTATTATTCTTTCCAGTGTTTCGAGATACCTGTCACTATTCTGACTGTTTGTTTTCCAAGCTTCTTGGCAAATCAAAGGTATTGTAAACTTTTATCACTTTCCTGGAAGGTAAGAGTTTTTCCTCTGTGGGACTTCTTGTAGGCTTTTCATTTGTTTTGACTTTTTTTTTTAATTCCTTGTAATTAAGCATGTATTTGGAAAAGTTCTAGAGATGTGTCACATGTGTTCAAATGATGTAATGTATGTAAGTGTTAGCTTTAAAACAGCAAGATATGGTCTCTATTTCTGAGAGCTTCCAATACATTTCAGACAAAACCATAAGTAGTGTATCTTTTGAAGACAAAAATCTGTCTGTGAATGTTGAAAAATTTCATGCAGTAAGCTATTTTAAGGAGGAATTTGAAGGAGGTAGAGAATAATTAGTTGATGTGGAGGAAGGAGGCATCAAAGCTGATAGTATAGCACACAGGGAAGTAGCATACAGAACAGATTTCTAGTGAAAGCAGTTCATTTGTAAAAATAAACTCTCCCTGTTTTGTTAATATTGTCTTACTGTCTTGGAGCTGGAAAGCAAAACTAATTGTAATTGCCAGACTGCAAAAATAACATAAATATTGAAAGATAAATCTTAATCTTTCTTAGCTCTGTTCCCTAAACATGCACTTTGTTCTCCAAATACTTAAACATTCCCCTTTTTATTAGGCTTCAGCCTCATCTGTTCTTTTGAATAGTGCCCTAGTTTTGCTACTAGGCAAAAAGTGAAGAGAAACTAACACATTGTGTACGCAACAACATTTGTCATTCTTTTACACTCTTTCTTCTGTATTAGTTCT
>VZTR01033156.1:4102-17420 GCA_013400775.1 Chaetops frenatus
TATCATCAAAATACTTCTGTGAGCAAAAGGAGTTATCAAAATAGTTTTGTGCAGGCAAAAGCCTGACACTACAAACACGATTTGCAAGAAAATCCCAGGTAATTAAAAAAAAAATAAATCTACGTTTCAGATATTTAAGTGCTAAAGAAAAATCCAGTTTATGAAAAAAGAGATGCTGAGAAATACTTGAATATCTGTTATTCAAAAAGATCTGCCAGACAACCTTGAACTTACCCAGATAAAAGAGGTGACTTCTTTATTTCAAGTAACCCTGGTAGAAATGAGAGAAGAATTTGGCATAGAGAATAGATTCTTAGTATAAAAATGAGTATATTCAGGCAATTCATCATTATGCCTGATTTCACAAAATTATGCAGAGCTCCCAGCAGTGACTAGTGATGTTGCAAGGAAGGGAAGGCCTGTTATTTAGATGTGAAACTTCATTTGAGGCTCCTGTTACTGACAGTTTTTGTCTGAAAAGGTATTATGTGCTCCGGGCACCTCTGATTGCATTTTTGAACTTTCCTGTTACTGTTTTGGGAATTTTGGGAGGAACTTGGCTTCAGAGACTCTAGAAGTAGTGTGAGTGCTTGCAAAAGCCTTTCGTTCATGGGAGTTGTGTGATGCTTGTGGACTTCATCAGGGCCCATGGGTATGCAGTTTTTAGGATCTGTCTTCGTGGCTGTGGTGTTGTGGTGCTTTGTTCCTCCTGCAGATTTGCCCCCTGGGTCAGAGCAGGGCAGCATCAGCTGGCAGAACTGCGTTGCTTGCATCCCTTCCATATATGTTTAAAAACCTCTTGCAGCAAAGTGGCTTCTTGCTGGGAGCAGGTTGTGTTTTCTGCCTCATGCCTGTACCAATGTGGGTTTTTCCACTTCATCCCACCTTTGCTTAGGGATCGAGCTCTCTCTCCTGCTCTTTCATCTCCACACCTTGTGCCTCATTTTTGAATGACGATGGAAGTATATGGCAGGAAAAGGTTAAGAGGATCAAAGATACAACTTTGAAGTCTGAGAATGTTGACTAATGCAAGGTGAAAAAGGGTACAGCAGAAAGTCATGGCCCAAAGAGGGACAGGGGAAGAGTTTTGTCACTGAGTGAGTTTTGTCATTGAGTCACCACTTCCCTTTTCATGGGGTTCCAGGATATGAGGCCATTGGCTGATGGCTTTGCTGCATGTCAAATGCTTTCCCTGTGCTAAATAAGCTTGTAAACAAGAGAAAACGAAATGAAAGAAAAGTGAATGGGAGTAATTTGAAACACAGAACATCTGTATGTTTGTTATTAAAAGAAAAATAAAACAAATCCTTAAAAAGCCAAAGTAGTCCCCAAAGAGGCATCGCTCAGCAGGTGAGGAGGTAGACAGCATCTACATGCAGACATTTACGTTTCCTGCTTTCTCATCAGTCCTCCAGGCTGGAGTCTCAGCTCACAGCCATCTGAGCCCTGGCCAAAACCTCACCAATACTTGCTCTCTTGCAGGTTTTGGCTAGAGAGGAAAATGAACTCCAAAAGGAGTCCAAGAGGGAGCTTTAGCGCAGAATAAAAGCAAGGGGAAAGAACTTAATTAAATATCTTTTAGCACCTGCCAGGAGCAGAATACACATGACATTTGGTGTTATCTTCCTAGTGCTCTGATGAAAACTTAATCCACTTGGGGAATAGGGCTGAGGGGTGGTCATGATTTATCTCCCCTGACTGCTTACAACCCTGTTGCACAATGCTGTTTATATGGCTTTCAAGATCGATCTTACAACTCATGGACAGCTCACTCCTGGTGCTATGAAAACCTTAGTCATTCAACTTTGCCAGCACCATTTGGAAACATCCTGGCATGTGCTGTAACATGAGTGAGCTCTCTCATAAGTTAGCCTAAAAATGCCAGAAGAATATGGCTTTGTCCTCGTATCAAATCCAGGCCTGATTAGAACAGGAATTTTCTAGAGTAATTTTGCATCATGGACTATACCCATAAATTTGCAAGTCACACAGCCATATCTGGAGTTCAGCAGCAAGATAACAGTCCTTGTGAAAAGACTGATATCTTAACCACTGTCATGGTGACACATCACATTAATAAGAGACTCAGATACACCACAGCCAAATCATGGGTCTGTCCCAGCTATAGTATTTTAGCCGGAAGATAGCAAAGAATATGTGCAAATCGCTAAGACAGCATCTTCTTTGTTTTGGATGAAAGCTGTCTGAGATAAGGAATCTTGATTTCTTCTCCAGGATGAAAAATAAGGAAGGGTTTTTTCTTCTGAAGAAGCACATTTCCCAGGTTTCTTTGCCAGTCTGATGGAAAGCCCATGAGGTCAAAAGTCTTCTGTAGGTGTGTGTGTGTTCTTCTGTATGAGGGTCTGTGTCAGCCATTTGAATCGAGATCAGCTTGCCTCGGGATAAAGAGTGTGCATAGCAGCTCTCAAAGTCCCATCAAGCATCTCTGCTTGTGGTTTTGTGATCTCACCAAGACTTTGTAAAAATCTGTGCACACTGTTTCACACATTTAATTGTGTGTCGTGATTGCTTAGAACCATAATTGCTATTTGGATGTGGAAAACAGCTGTTTGGAAAAATATTTTTGATTATGTTGACTTTTGAAGGAAAATAGCCTCCAAAAACCAAACCAGTAACCTCTACAGAAAAACAATGGGAAAGATACAGATGGGAACAAAAGATCTGATACTATGGTTAATCAGTACAGGAAAGAGAAGGATGGAGACCCATGCACTCTCTGGGAATATTTGCAAGCCGGAATGGGCTCCTTTCCTGCAGCTGAACAAGTTTCATGTTCCTGGTGAGAGTTTTGATGCTTTGTCCTAGAGCTGTCCTGCAAGGCTGAGTATTCAACTGTTGTGCATGGGAGAGTGAGGCCCTCCAAAGTTATAAAATTCACAAATATGGCAGAAATTTTGGGTTTTGTCTTTCTCTCAGACTTGTGGAAATGACTTCTGCTGAATTACTGGCCTGAGGGGCTTTAGGACTGGCTGACTGTTAATAGCAGCATTAAACAAATTAGACCTTTTCTGCATCAAAATTACACTCTTCCAAAAAATAGACAGCATTTGCAAGCCAAACCAGTTTCATGTCAGGGAGCTTTGGAATGTGCTTGGCACAATTTGTAAGAAAGCTGCCTGTGGTGGCCAATGCTGAGATACACCCCCAGTGCCTGCAGGGCTCCCCTGCACCAAGAGGAGTGCAAATGTTTGAATTTTGTCTGACCAGAAATGCAGTGAGGACCAGAAAAACAGCACAGGGCAGGAGAGAAGTGTCTGGCACTGTCCTAGAGCCTTGCTTTGGGCTTCAAGATAGCCCACTGCAAGGCTTTCCCTGAAGTCTTCCAGCTCTCTGAGGGCTATAACGTGATCCCAGCCTCCTGTGGAGAACCACTGCAGTGTTCTTTGTATGCAAATTGTTAATGCATTGTGCATGAGGCCTCTAATTAATACTTTGCTGCAGATAACGATTTTACATTATAGCTATTAACCTTGGCATATTTCAAACTAAATGCTGGTGCGTTGGGGAGGATTTTGTGTACACTGCGTTGTGAAATAATGAACTATGTTTTTGCATATTTTATACACTGATTTTCTTTAGTCACACTGAGACTAATGCTGGGGAAAAGAGGGGTGCAGTAATGTATTAGCTACTCCAGTGGTTAGGGCATTATCCAGGAATTTGGAGCTGTGGGTTCAGTTTCTTGTTCTGCATTTGCCTTCTGCAGGTCTTTTAACCTTACACGTGCAATGGAGATGGGATCCATCATAGGGGAAGATTTCTAGTCCTGAGAGAAGGTAGCTTTCCTTTTATGTGCCCAACATCCTTTTTACTGAGATTTTATAAGAAAAGCTCCTTGATTCTCCACTCACTTGGGTTTCCATCTGCAGATCCAGATTCCNCCACTGCTCTTTGCATGCAAATTGTTAATGCATTGTGCATGAGGCCTCTAATTAATACTTTGCTGCAGATAACGATTTTACATTATAGCTATTAACCTTGGCATATTTCAAACTAAATGCTGGTGCATTGGGGAGGATTTTGTGTACACTGCGTTGTGAAATAATGAACTATGTTTTTGCATATTTTATACACTGATTTTCTTTAGTCACACTGAGACTAATGCTGGGGAAAAGAGGGGTGCAGTAATGTATTAGCTACTCCAGTGGTTAGGGCATTATCCAGGAATTTGGAGCTGTGGGTTCAGTTTCTTGTTCTGCATTTGCCTTCTGCAGGTCTTTTAACCTTACACGTGCAATGGAGATGGGATCCATCATAGGGGAAGATTTCTAGTCCTGAGAGAAGGTAGCTTTCCTTTTATGTGCCCAACATCCTTTTTACTGAGATTTTATAAGAAAAGCTCCTTGATTCTCCACTCACTTGGGTTTCCATCTGCAGATCCAGATTCCTGAATCAAGATTATGAACCATATATCATGAAAGTTTGGATGTAATGAGCTTTTTAAGTGAGAATTTTTAAAGATTTCTCTTTGAGATTTAATTAATTTGTCCCAGATAGTAGACCTGGATTGATAACAAGAAGTAACAATGCTGAAAGCCTGGTCTGGTGGGGTTTGTCTGAGGGACGCAGTTGTGAAGAGAACATTTTGTTCAGACTGAGGACAAAGGCTAGGAGGCTAAACACCACTGCTAGTTTTGGACACTGGTGCTAATGCTGGGTTAAGCTGTTTCAACTGCAGTTCTCTGCCCTTTTGTCTTCCTGGGGTAAGAAGACAGCGTCTCCCATTGCCTCTCCTGACCAAAAAAATTGTACTTGTCTTCAAAGTGCTCTACAAACCAGTTTCCTCTGCCAGGGCATTTACTGCGAGGAGAAGAACATAAGGATTTTTCAGCCCTTTTCANCCTGCCAGGGCAAGTGCAATGCCCACGGAAGAGCTACAGCCTGCATTTACTGTGAGGAGAAGAACATATAAGGATTTTTCAGCCCTTTTCAGCTCACCCATCTTCCTGTACTTGGTCCTTGAGCGCCGTTTAAATGCAGAATGATCCAAAGTGCCAGATTCTGAGGAAACCTGCACCTCATTTACCCTGCAGTTGCCATGATGTGTAATGGAAAAAGGATGCTTATAAGGCCACTTTCCTTCAGAAACATTTTGTTTCTGATCCAACTGGCAGTAATATATCTCTGCGTAAACTACTTTATGGATCTGTATAGTCAACAGATCAATTTTATTATACTTGGCCACTGCAGAAAAACTGTAAAATCCTGCTGTTAGCTAAGTCTGGGAAATATGTTTACAACTTTATTCTTTTCCTTTGGTGGCATCAATGTGTTTACTTTTTTATTTAATAAAAAATGTGTTGTGCTCTCTCTCATACTATTTTATCACCCAGAACTTTTCCACGCTGCCAACTCTAGCACAACATACTGCACTAATCAGAAAATTATTCTAAATAATGACAGGTCTCTTTGATTTTCCTGGGCTGGTAGAAATTCAATTATCTTTTGTCTTTTGAATATTAGGTTTTAGTGGTTTTAAAAGTATTTTATGTAGTATGCTTGCAAATATTAGTTTCCAGTGAAGCCCCCAAAGTGACTGAGAAAGCAAGACTTTGTTTCAAAATGAGCTCACCCCCTGAAACATTATGTAGAAAGTATTAAAGGTGTGGGAGTGAGTTGCTTCTACTGGCAGCCCGTGTGTCAGAGTGGCTTCCTTAGGTGGCCATGCTGCACCCTGGACAGAGGTAGAGCTGGGAGCTGCCCCGAGCACAACCCTTCTGCTGTTCCATTGGTTTAGCCAGGGAACAGGGCTGAGACAATCAGATACCCAGGGACCCATACGCTGCTTGTGTGGAACAAACTGTTACCTTTTTGCAAGCCGCCACTGCCTTTCCAGTAGGACGTATTAGAAGGGAATGTTGGATCAGTAACTTTAAAGGGCCCTTTAAAAATAATCAAGTTTAGGAACATGTTTTCATGTGATCTGAGCTTCCTCTAACCCAGTATCCCATCTGTAAGAAGCACCAGTGCCAGATGTTTCTAAGTAAGATATGAAACTCCCACCACAATAGCTGTGGGATTACTTGCCTTAAAGAAAGTTCTCACCCTGACCTTGAACAGTTACAGATCAGTCCTGGAATAGGTGTTTTACTATGAATACCTGGCGGACAGGGAAAGCTCACGATACAGTCATTATATACTGAATTATACTAAATAAAAAAATACAGCTTCCTGACCACTCTCAGTTGTGCCCTCTTTTGAGGTACACCAAACTGCCATTTTCCTTTTCAAAAGAGCTGTTTGCAGACTCACAGGATAGGCAAAGTAGGAGGAGACCTCTTGCATGGGCTTCAGAGATGGGTTGCATTTGGGAATCTTTAAATTAGCAACATGGAAAACAAATTACAGATCTTTATTACTTAAGTGGGAAACAGTGAAAAGCACTCCAATGAGCCTTCCATTCACAAAGTCACTTTTCGGAGTGAGTCACACCTCAGCTATTTTTAAGACATCTTGGTAACTCTATTATTTCATATTTTCTCTTGGCTCCTATGCAATTTGCATATTCAGGGTCAAGCCTTTGCTAATGACAGCTCCTTGTGTTTCAAGGTGGCCGAATCAGCGGGACACATGGCACATATCCACAGAGCTTTAAAAATATCTCTACATGACATATGCTGTTTGTCCCTGAACACCGGATAGGTTAATTGTTAAAGAAACATTAATGAACATTAACTGATGGTATGGCTTCCCACTGCCTCTGCCCTGGCAATCTCACACTGGCAAATGGATTAATAATACTATCGGAAATGAATGTTGTTGCTATGCAAGTAACTCCAAACTAGATAATTTAAGAATAGTTTGGATGATTACTAATTAGATCCACCGACACAGGGGAATTTGAATTATTCATAACTGGCTGAAAACAGCGGGTAATTCATTTGTTCACTTCTCTGCAACTAATGTGGAAGTTGTTTATTTTTACACACACACAGACGATCTGGTAAAAATGATCCCTTGTTTCAAAATTGATTGTTTATCTGTGAAGAAATGTCAGAGCTGCAAGCTTAGCATAAAAAGTCTTGAAAAGTTAGTTGGACAAGCCACACTTTGAGACAGGAGCCGTCCAGCACCACTCTGTTTCCCTGCAGCACAGGCAGCAGGCACTCCCCAGAGCCCCACTCTCATCTGGGTGAATGCTCTGAGGATCTCCCTCCTCTGAGATCCCCGTGTATGTGCAAATGCATGTGCCATTCAAATCTGAAAATCCCAAATCCTCCTCCTTAGCAGCTCTGCACACATGTACTGCTGGACATGGAATTTGCTGCTGTGAGCTGGGTAATTCAAGTTGAGGACATGTAGAAGACAGTGAAAGGTGCTCTCCAGCTGTGCTCTGTCTATCCTCACTGGCAGGCAAAAAACTTCAAAAGTGTGCTAAAACTTTCTGGACTGTCTGATAGCCGCTTCTGTCCTGGCACTGAGCCCCAGACAAACAAATTTAGGACTCTTCCTTTTGCCTTGTTCTTTCCCTGAAATGCCTCTGATTAGTTGAAATAGCAGGAAGAAAAAAAGATTACTTTAACAGGAGGATAAATAACCCCACACATGAAATTACCCAGCTCGTTCAATAAGAGGCTCAGCAGATCCTATTGCCTTTATGAATTTATGGGCTTTATTATCTTGATTTTTCATTAAATTACAATAAGCTGGTCTAACCCATAAAATAGATAAAGTACAGGACAATAGTTCATTTAACATTGATCCATATTTGTTACTCACAGAAGACGATGGCTGCGGCTGTCATATGCGAAGTCATACCCAATTCAGAAGTGCTACACAACCATGAATAGTTGAAGCAGGGAACAGCGCCTCATCCTTCCTCCCTGGCTCTCCAGCTTACTTCTTGCTCATATTTTTACCAGGTTCTGGCACAGCAGCGCTAGCTCATGTCAGTGTCTTAGATGTGTCTTGTATGAATGCTGCTGCAGAAGGGACTAATAAGCAAAAGAAGACAGATAAAGCACTCCATGTGGCAGTGAGCATATTTTAAGCATGAGAGGCTTGCATCTTGTTTCTTTGTTTTGTGAAATACTAAGTCCAGGCCTTTCTTACACCTTAAGCAAGCCAACACTTGAACATAGGGTATCAGTGTTTCTCTGCATGTGTGCATGCCACATATATCTATTACTGGATAGAAGTGGCAAAAATCCCAAGGGCTCAAGTGTGTTTTCACACTAATTCCCATTTACTTGAGCTTCCTAGAATTTTCCCTTGCGAAGAAGCATTAGGAAGCAGATGAGTAGCACACAGCCCTTAGAGAAGCAATGGTAATTGTGAGGCAAAGTCATGTCTGAAGTGGTTTTACAGCAATGGTTGTAGTTATGTGTCCTGCAGCAGCCTGCAGCAGACACGTGGCTCTGTGCCCCCCTCCCAGCTTCATCCATGATGATCCACAGCTTAACCTGGCAGCCACCTCCTGGTCTTGGTCTTCCTCAATATGAGCAGTGCTGTGGGACCACAGACAGCATGAAAACACAACAAAAACTATCACTCTGTGACTTTTCCTTAATATGTATTTCTATTTCCTCCTCCTGGCAAGCAGGGGAAACTTAATTGGCTATTTCATACCCCTGTCCCTTTCTCCTTGACCCCAGACATTGCTTGCTGGCTTCTCCAGCATCCCTCCATAAATGACAGTAAAAACACCTGATGTGGCAAGTGGGTGTTTTATGAAGAGTAATATGTCATCAATCATAATTAACCCCTGTGTCTCTGTCACAGGCTGGGGCAGGCCCCATCACATCTGGTTTCCTGTTTGAAAATACTTTGGTTTATGTAGGTTTCACTGAAAACAGCCAGGAGACTGATCTTTAGGCAGTAGGTGCTGGTATAAGATGAATGATTTGTCACTCAGAAGGATGCCCTGGCTGTGGAAACCATCAAGCACATTCATAGGGTTTCCTTAGTTCTGTTTGCCCCCTCCCCATGCTCAGCCTTAGTTTGCTTTTTCGGTTGGTTAGCAGCCCAGCATCTGCTCTCTGAGCCTTTTGCAAAACACTTTGGGGGATGCAAAGCGCCTGAGTCCTGCAACAGCATGATTTTACAGCCATTCATAAAAGCAGGGTCATTCCCATTGCTTCTTGAATTAAATGCCACACCATGAGCATTTCAGACCTGGCATCTGTTTATGTGCAAATGAATATTAGCCCAGTAAGTGCAGAATACATTGATGCTCTGCATTAGCACAAGATCTTCTGCGAGTTTTGTATCACTGGGATGTAAAGCACTGGAGACTTTTGCTGCTGATTATTGGTTCCCAAGGCAGAAATTGGCTTGCAGATCCACTGGGTAACTTGGATTGAGATTGTCTTTTGTGCTGTCTGGTCTGGGTTGTTTTGGCTCCTTTGCTCCTGCTTGCCCAGCAGTACAGCATCTTCTCCTTTTGTGCCTTAAGCATTCAATCAACCCCTCCACATTCTCCACATTCTAATCTTCAGTTATAGGTTGGTGGGGGTTTTTTTGTTTGTTTGTTTGTTTTTTTAATACAGTATAGTCCCCTACAGTATCCCAGTGTTAATATGGTAATAGAGGGGCTTGACACAGCACTCGCTGATGCTATAAGAGATATTAAAGATCTATTATGGGACATTTTACTTTGCTCAGGAGATATTACATTATATGTTGGTATTATGGAGAAGATCATCTGGAGTGCCATCACACAGCATGTATAGGACAATCAAGGGGGCCCAGCCAATACGGGTTTAAGAAAGGCAGGTCCTGATTGTCCAACCTGATCTGCTTCTATGGCANGCATCTTCTCCTTTTGTGCCTTAAGCATTCAATCAACCCCTCCACATTCTCCACATTCTAATCTTCAGTTATAGGTTGGTGGGGGTTTTTTTGTTTGTTTGTTTGTTTTTTTAATACAGTATAGTCCCCTACAGTATCCCAGTGTTAATATGGTAATAGAGGGGCTTGACACAGCACTCGCTGATGCTATAAGAGATATTAAAGATCTATTATGGGACATTTTACTTTGCTCAGGAGATATTACATTATATGTTGGTATTATGGAGAAGATCATCTGGAGTGCCATCACACAGCATGTATAGGACAATCAAGGGGGCCCAGCCAATACGGGTTTAAGAAAGGCAGGTCCTGATTGTCCAACCTGATTTGCTTCTATGGCAAGTTTGCCCATTTAGTGGATGAGGGAAAAGCTATGAATGTTGTCTGCTCAGACTTCCGTACAGCCTCTGACACTGTTTCCCATAGCATTCTCCTGGAGAAAGTGGATGCTCATGGCTTGGTCAGGTGCACTGTTTACTGGGTGAAGAAACTGGCTGTGTGGCTGGGCCCAGAGGATGTTGGGGAATGGAGTTACATCCAGCTGGCAGATAATCACTAGTGGGGTTCCCCAGGGCTTGGTACTGGGGCCAGCCCTGTTTAGTATCTTTATCAATGATTGGGACAAGGGGATCGAGTGAACCCCCAGTCAGTTCTCAGACAACACCAGGTTGTGTGGGAATGTTGATCTCCTGGAGGGTAGGAAGGCTCTGCAGAGGGATCTGGACAGGCTGTATCCCTGGGCCAAGACCAATTGCATGTGGTTCAACAAGGCAAAGTGCTTTATCCCATACTTGGATCACAGCAACCCCAGGCATTGCCACAGGCAAAGAAAGAGTGGCTGAAAAACTGCCTGGTAGAAAAGGACTTGGTGGTTGACTGCTGCCTGAACCTGAGCCAGCAATGTGCCCAAGTGGCAGTGCATGCATGGCTAATTGTATCCTGGCATGTATCAAAAATAGTGTGGCCAGCAGGAGCAGGGCAGAGATTGTCCCCCTGTACGTGGCACTGGTGAGGCCACACCTCAAATCCTGTGTTCAGTTCTGGGCTGCTCACTACAAGAAAGGCACAGAGGTGCTGGAGTGTGTCCANGAGGTGCGGGAGTGTGTCCAGAGAAGAGCAACAGAGCTGGTGAAGTGTTTCAAGCACAAGTCCTATGAGAATTGGATGAGGAAGCTGCGGTTTTTTAATCAGAGAAAAAGAGTGACCTTATTGCTCTCTACAACCACCTGAAAAGAGGATGTAGCCAGGTAGGGGCCTCTCCCAGATAAAAAAGTGACAAGATGAAAGGAAATGACCTCAAGTTCCACCTGCAAAAGTTTAGATTGGATATTAGGAAAAAATTTTTCAAGGAAAGGATGGTCAGGCATTGGAACAGGCTGTCCAGGGAAGCAGTGGAATTGCCATCTCTGCAGGTATTTAAAAGACATGCAGATGTGGCAGTTAGGGCTGTGATTTAGTGTTGACCATGGCAGTGCTGAGTTAATGGTTGGACTCGATATTAGAGGTATTTTTTTACCCCCAATGATTCTATGATTATAGTAAACTCTATTTTTCTTCTTCCCTTTGTCCTTCAGACGGATGAGGAGGCAAGCAAGATACAGTTTTGGGTATTTGATATTACTCTGTGAATGGTTACAGTGAAATTCATAGAAATGGTGGTGTAAGGGGCTTCTCAGCAGGAGTTATGGATATTGGACTCTGAACTTGAAGCATTTAGAGCATAACAGGTCCTAGCACAGCTAAGGAAATGCAGTGCACTTGAGGATTTAAATGCTATTAAATACAGAGCCCAAGAAACCTTTGAAAACACCATGTGGAAGTCCAAATTCCATCAGGCCCCAAACACTTCTGCTTGCTCTCAGGCAAGAAGCAGGAGCTGTAGCATTATTCTCTTCTCTGTATGTTAGCCTTCCTACATATAACTATACGAAGGTTTCTAAACTGGAATGGTGTTTTCTAATCTAGTGTCTCCCTCCAAACTATCAAGACAATTGCATTCTCCTAATGTGCCTTAGTGGCTCAACTCTGCTGGAGTTGTTAATGAATTTTAAAAAAATTTCTGCCTACTTCAAATGTGTGCACTTCTCTCCATCCTTCCAAACAGCGTTTTGTCTGTATTGAGAGTTAAACTGGTTGCTTGCTTTGACTTGACATGGTAATAAATCTAAACATGTCCAGTTAACAGAGCTAAACACCTCATTTGAGGGAAAAATGAAGCAACATTTTTCCCTGAGCTGTAAAATATGTTGAGTGATTTCATTTCCTTTATATGGAACATTAGGGCTTGGCACAATCCTCACTCACTCCAAAAGAGCATAAAAGTTGTCTCCCATGTGATAGCTCAGTCGCCTCACTGCCAGGTACCTGCTGCACACCCTGCACTGCCTGGCTTGGTTCTAGCAGTAACACGTGTGATTTTCCTTCTCACTAAAGAGAAAAGAAAACAGCACTGTTCTGGGATTCAGTTGCAGGCTGTGAAATTGAAATTAGCAGTCAAGACACAGCCATTGCTACCTACAAAGGGCCACCTGCACTACTGATGCTTCACTTTCAGGCATGTCCCTCAGTCTGTCAGGGTCCAAACATGAGACACATTATGTGGACAAGTCTTAAAATTATGGATGGATGAACAAAATTTGAGTGGGGGCAGTGAAGTGCCAAAAGATGAAATTTTAGAAATTTAAATGGCTTTCCTAATGGCTCTGTCTGGGAGTATTTATTTTTGATACGGATAGCTTTCAGTGGAGAAATATGGGGAAGAGAGATATTATTTGGGAAGAGTCTTAGTAATTTCATTACTGTTGTGGCTGAAGTCCTATGAAATAAATTCCTTTGTCTTCAGGAGCTAAAGGAGAAGGAGGCAAGAGGAATGTTGCTGGCCTCAAATATTTTTGTCACTTTTGCTGTTTAATTTCTAAAGACAGAGCAGCTAAGAATCTTTTAGGATCTAGCTTTTTGAGGCTTACTACATAGAATATCCTAATGAAGTTTGGCTCTCATTTGGCTCTATTTCAGCTCTATAAATAGACAGATATAGAATACAATATTATATAGTAGAATATAGATAAAATGTGTATCTAAATTGTTTCACCCTTCTGTTAAGGATTTGCAGTCTTTTGAGTCTTATATTGAATCTTTATCTGCTGGATGTTTTGTAGTCTTAAATTAGTACCTATTTATGTTTTCTAGTCCTTTTTATCTAATTTCTGTAAAATCAGTTTGATTTCCTGGATTGTACAGCATCCTTTTATTTCTGTTTAAGACAACCATTGCAAATAAATACAGGAATAAACATATCCAGCCCCTCACATCAGTGTATACACATGTATCTGTCATGGTTCTAATCCACCTGTAGCGGTTTCACATTCACCTGCTCGCCTGCTCACACCAGGCGAGAGTGCGGTGTAGTGGTTTCATGAGAATAAGGATTAAGAGAAATGCAAAACAGGCCTAAACTTCAAAGATAGAAATAATTTATTAACAGAATAATAATAAAAAAAAAAAAACT
>VZTR01033156.1:17709-47400 GCA_013400775.1 Chaetops frenatus
GACGCCCCTAATGTTCAAGTGGCTACATGAAGTGCCCATCTTAAAATTAGCCAATCCGTGGGCTCCTCACCTCTGCTGGAAACTGTGCCCCGGCGGAAGTAGAAAAACAAAGAACCCCCCCAGGAAGGAGAAAAAAAAGTTGTTGTCCTTTAAACCACAACACCACCTTTTTTCAGTTTATTCTTCATGCTCCAAATACAACTAAATCTTTGCTTCAAACAACTTTTACTCTTCCTGAATGTAGTTGCTTCAGCCATTTCCTTTATGCCACAAGCTTCCTTTCCATATCACCAAGATGAAACCAAAAGTGTAGCTCCTTGTGCATCTCCAAGTTTTTTACATTGATTGTATGTGGATCACTTGGACTTCTTTGGCGTGGAGAGACCTAAAACAGCAACAAAATTTTAAGCACTGCTCAGCCTTAGCACTAAGTACCTGTTACATGCCTGTGAGCAGGTCAGCAGTAGAACATTGTGCCAGGGGCCTTAGCAGACTGCATTTGTCTTTGAGTTACTGCATGAGGTGCTGTGTGTTGCACGTTTCCTTAGCAAAGCTGCGGCAGAGCACCAGGAAGGAAAGCTTCCGATTTGTGTTGATTATAGCAATTGATAATAATAATAATAATAATAACAACAACAAGTTGATTCTAATTATTGTGGATGCAATCATTTCCCACATGTGATGATGGAAGATGCTTAGACACCTGGAAAAATGTACTGGAAGACAAGTGGGAGAGCTCTTTGAACTGCTTGTTTGCATGTTGCTGCCTGAAGCAAGGAGAGCTGAAACGTGCCAGCTCGTGGACAGGTATGTTGAGAGTATTTTGCATTCAGTCCTTACTCAAATGTCTATGGAAAAATACATCCCTTTAAAACACACTGTGGTTTAAATGTCCGTAATGACCAGCCCCCCTAATTTTTAAACCTTTGCAACAACAGTCACTACTTTTAAGGAATTAGTATGTTGATACAATTATTCCAAATGCTCTGACAACATTGTTTTCAACAGGAATTAAAGAAAGAGAAGCATGTATTGAAGTTTGCATGAGACTTAACTCTGTAACAAGTCTCCTACTTTCTATTTCCCCTGATGATTCTCTTTAGACAACGGGTCCTATCCTGTCCCATCATGGACACTATGTCTTCTCTTCACTGCCTACCTGCTTGCCTTGCATACCTAGCTCAGAACAGAAAAATAATGATTAATTGCTGGGCTTATTACAGCTTCTTAGCACTGTTTTAAACTTGTTCCATGTGTAAATGGAGAAGGCAACACCAAACTCAAGCTGATTAATTTTCCCTGTAACAGGAGTTAAAATTTTGGGCTGGCCTGGGCTATCAGGGTTAGTAGTAACAGATTTAGGAGGGACTGATCTATTTTAAGATCTTGATACAGTTCCCTGTTCCACTTGTATTTGAGCCTCCCACCCTGCCAAACTGACAGGAACCTACCTGTTTTACAGAGGTGGGAAAACACTAGCCCACAAAACATTTAGGGGTTTTTTAGTTCCTGCTTGAAGTCACCTGGGAGTTAGTTCAGATCAAGGCGAAAGTGATTTTCCCCACAAATGAGTGGCAACCCAGGGAACCATAAAATCCATTTTCATTAAATGGGTCTATGACCTTGCATAAATATCACTGCTTGCTCCTCAGTTGTGGGTCTGCAGATCCGAAGAGCTGAAGTCTTAAGCCGTTACACAGAGAATGAGTTCTGCTGAAGGAAATATGCTCCAATATATACTGTTTTCACATTAAGCAGAAAAAATCTGAGGTTTTTATCTCAAAATGTGGAAATGAGAAAGCACAGAAAAAACCAACAACTGCAAACCCGAAAACTTTTGGTTTTCAAAAATATTTCCCCGTTTTTAAACTCTCAGGTGTCCTTCATTTAACATTTTCAAATATTGCTTTGCCCTAAGGAGAACTGACACCTTAAAAGCAAAGTGGCTCTCTGCTAAGAGTTAGTATTTGTCAAAAATTGCATAACTCTCTGAGTAAAATGTTTAGGTTTTGTACCATGGCCATGCACAATCCTCGTCCTGTTGTATCCCTAGCAAAGGCTGCAAAGCGCTGCTGGACTAAGTGTGCTGAAGACCTGCCATCCATGGTGTCAGCAGCATTAATCAGAAACCACAGTGCTGACAAGTGTTGCTGTTTATGCTGCTTTCTGGACAGATCACTAAACTTCAATCCCATCGATTTTGACTGGAAGGGTGCAGGGCACCACCTACGTTTTTGTATTAAACCATCTTGGCTACTTCCCGCTGCCACAGACTGCAACAATGTCTTTTCCTGTCTTAAGGCTTTTGCTTCTGTTGACAGCCTGTAATTTAGGTTGGCATGCAATAATTCTGTCACTGAGTCCTTTGGTGAAATAAAGTTATTTTTAATAGTCCTAAGAATCTTTACAAAATAACACAAAGAAAGGATTTATTACCATTTCACTGCTGTGTTCTCAAAACCTTGCTCCTTCTCATCTTTTCTGCTAAATTTTTTGGAGTTTAGCTTCTTGAGCAAGTGATGAACCTGGAAAGTACTGGGTTTGCTTTATAATTATGTTCTCACTCTGCTGATCTCAAGTGCTCAGAAATGGACTGAAGAATCATAGCTTTGACATTGCAATCTTTGTTTTTCAGAATAATTTTCTTTGTCTTTGGATGTCTTAATTTAATTTTGCTTCTTCACTTTTTGTGGGGATTTTTTTTGGTTTTTCTACTTGTGTTTGAATTTTTATGGCATTTTAAAATATTTTTCATTCTCAGGGTCCTAACAATTTTATTTTTAGCAAAAATTGAGATTCTGACATTTGGAGTTGGGCCATTGAAGAAATCCCCTAAAATTTACTCCTAGGAAAATCAAGGATTGACACCTCGTCATCTTCACTGGTACTGCTATGCCTTATATTCATGTTTCACCTACATTCTTCTTTAATGTAGTCCATGGATGATACATTGCTTTAAATCATTTATATTGCAGACTTCATTCCCCAACACTTGTTAGTTCACTTTGAGGTAGAGCCCAGTGAAAGGTCTGGAGGGTCTTTCTGAGAAATCAATACCTCTGTGATTTAGACTGTAATAATTAAAAAAGGCCAATTCAATGATTAAGCGGTCAACTTACTCCGTCTCCATGCAGAGCCCTTTTGTCTTGTAAAAGTGAGGTAGTTAATGTACACAGTGATTAAAAGTTGCAGCAAAGTAGCCCTTACTGGAAAGTGTCCAGACATCTCCATGCAAGATGTGGTCTCTCTTAATCTGCACTTGGGCCATTTGGCTCGTGCATGCTGTCACTTGCTGAGCCGCTGCAAATTTGTTTTAAATTAAAGTTATTTTCGATGTATTCACAGTCACGTATAACCACTTACCATAAACAGGCTTGGGAGTGCACGGGTCTGTGACCCTTCTCCATAGTCTCCTTTTGCTCCATGCAGCACTGAGGTCACTTCCTTCCACCCGTGCCGCAGGACACATTGCTTGGCGAAGCAGCAGACGCAGGCAGGCGGCTTTGGAGAGGGATGCATTGCCAGGAGGGACAGTAATGGTAGAGGAAGGTGTTTTTGCAGGCTGTGGTGTGGAATCCAGCCCTTGTTGAGGGGCTTGTTGCAGGCTTTGACTTCCCTCTAATTAGGATCATACTGATTGCTTGCTAAAATGATGCTCCCAGTAGGCCAGAGTGAGTTTTCCTAAGAAAAGCCTGAATCACGTCTCTCAGCATGGTAGTCTGGCTGATGTGAAATAAAAGGTATGTTTGTCAGTTTAGTGTCACGCTTCCTCCCTCACCTCCTGCTGGGGAGTAGGGCTGATATGATTAGAAGCAGCTCTGACATGCCTTTTGGATTGCCTGCAGCAATACTAGCAGGGACTTTGTTTTTTGTTTTCCATTTTTAAAGCTGGACTTGGTTTCTTCCAGTTCTGCATTTCTGTTGCTCTTCTGAAGATTGCTCAGCTCACTGAATACATACAACTATTAAAGCATTGCTTAAAATAGCCTCAGATTTCTGTCTTAGGTCACAAGCCAAGGAATGAAAATATTTAGTCAGACATACCTTGTGCATTTAAGCAGCAGACAGCAAGGCTTGCAAATAATCCTGAAAAATAAATAAGGACCTCTCTGGAAAGTCAGAAATGAGAGTTCAGCTGGGAGCCTGCAGAAGTTGATTAATGGTTTTGATTGCACTGACAGTCAGGAAGGGTGTAACTTGGAAGGGTAAAGTCCACAGCAGCCTTTGCAAGTTTGATACCACACTTTGTGTTGGTACACACCGTCTTATGCTGTGCACACTTTCACTTTCAGACGTGCACAAGGGAAAATTGATTCAATACTTTCCATAGAGATGATACTGTGGCCTATGTGAAACATGGAAATGTGAAATACTAAGGCACGCAAAAAGCCTAAATATCTCAGACCTTGTGGGCAAGCCTGTGATTAGCTGAAAGTCCAGTTTTTCTGAAGTAGGCAAATACATTTTCAACCACCTCTCTGCAGACTAATTTGGGAAACTCAAAACCTCAGCTCTAGGATATTGAGCACTGGTGTTATAATTTCTGAAAACTGGGGCTGGGAAAAACATTCCAGGTCTGACTTACTCCAAGCATGTGTGATCAACAGTCCTGCTACGTGTGCTGGATTGTATCACAAGTGCTTCACTAGGTGGGAACCAACCCCTTTGCAGTATCATCTCCTTTTGCCACTGGAGGTGCATCCCAGCTTGCACTGCATTACTTACGAGTTGTCTGGATTTATGAGGACTTTATCCAGACCACGCTGAAAATCTCTGTAGCATCTGAACCTCCATTAGGTTTCTTTAGCAGGCTCCATGGTACAGAAGGAATTTTGGGTTCCTTACTTCACTCTAGAAGTGCTTTATTCTTGCCTGCAAACCCTTGTCTGGACAGTGTGCCAGCTGTCTTCAGCCTGCAATAAACTGCCACTGGCTGACGGTGCAGTGGGCATCTAGTTTAATGGTACTGGTATTATGATAAATGCTGTGTGATGCTAAATTATCTCTGCCAAGGATTGATATGACTTTTATCCCATTTTTTAAATACATATAAAAGTGTATATGCTGTAGAGCTGCCTCCTTTGGCAGATTTATGTGCGCATTTGGGAATAATGGTGCCGTATGATGATTATAAAACTATATAAAGCATCCTTTATTTTTCATTACCATTGCTCTATATTAACTCACCATTATCTCCTGATGCATTGCAATTGCAAATCCTGGGCCCCTCCACATGGGAGTCTGAACAATCTGATCTCATTTGGACACTAGATGTTTTGGGAAGGAATGTACTCTCATATGTTTTCATGCAGAGGCAATGGCCTGTCTGCTTCCAGCAGCTGGCAGAGTTTCCCACAAACACTGAAAATGAGTGATGGGAGGTTTTTCTGTGGGCAAATTATTCATAACCCATGTTACAGATGGTGATGTGTCCCAGACAGTCAGCAGGGCAGTGGGATTCCTCAGTACAAGAATCCTGGTCAGCTCAAAACCTGCTCAGGGACTTGAACAGATGCCATAGCTGAAGAAAATGCCCTTCCTGCAAGGAATCAGTAATGGTGTCACTTCTAAACCTAACTTCAACAACAAACCATTGCCAAATCTTCAGCACATCTTAGCATGTTGCATACCAAGAGAGAGGCACTTGAAAAAAATCTGTCAGAATTACATTAGCAGGAGCTGAGCTCTTTTGGATACCTGGCCTAACTGGTGTGAATTAAACAGACAAAAAAATCCAGCTCTGAGCACCTCAAAACCTTTGTTTTTTGACATGAGGCAATTCCCAGAGATGGGCCTGAAAATAACTTTCATTGCCTTCAGAAGGATTGGGATAATGCCATTAGCACCCCAGCTGCTTTTCCTCCTGTTGGTGAACACGTATATGTGGGAATTGCCCGCTGATTTTTTGAACATCAAACTTGCATCAATTAAATATCACAGTGTACTGGGATCGCTCCTTCACTGCTTGTGACTTTTGTTTGCATATAAGACATCTGGCTCTGCGAATGCAGCATCAGTTAGATTTTTTTCAGTTGCTTCTTTCTCTTTGAGTAGAACAACTCCCATCTTCAATGCCTTCCCCTGAAAGCAAGAGTGCACATCTGTCTCATAGCCATGCATGCAATGGCACTCTGCATTTCATGTGGCTGACCGATGATAACATTTTATTGAATTGGTGCATAGATTAAATCCCTTCAGCCATGACAATTAAATACGAAAAAATGTGTATGCCATTTACAAGGATAATATTTAATCAGAAATAGACAAGAACATGAGTCATCAGCTCAGAAACAAGCCCAGTCCTTATATAAATTCAATTGTACTTGTTCCAGCTCTTTGCAGCAAAAAAAATAGCATTTTTCATAGATATGGCAATTTCAACTGAGCCCAGTTGAATTTGACCAAAAGCAGAACCTTCAGGGCATTTTAGAGACCTCACATCACTGTTTATTGATGGCAGCTGTGGAAAATAACTAAGCAATGGCAAAGGCCAAGTCACTGTAGGAGCACTGAGGGTGCTGAGCAACGTGAGGCTTGAGAATAAAGGATACAAACGTTGCATCTCACTTTGAATTCAGTCTGCAGGTATGCATGGAGGACGGCAATAGCTGCTGTGCTCTTGTCCTGGCATCCTGACTACAGTGACCCTGCCCACCCTGTGGAGCTGAGACTGTGAGGGACAGATGTTTAAGGTAGAGGCAAGGGTGGAGCTCATTGAAACAAACTCTTTTTTATACATCCTGTTCCTGTTAAGGAGGACATAGAGAGCACTGGGCACTTGGCTGCATTTTTGACAGTCAATTACTATTAATCAAACCCAAGACATTGAGTTAAATTATTAAGAATAGTCAGAAATGAATAGCAGAGGGAGGTCTGCTGGGACGGCAGCAGTCTGGAGATGTTCCAGCTGTTTTCAAGTTTGCTATAACCTCTTTGGCAGAGAAAACAAGCTGAATGTTTCAGGCTGACAGGTTTAGTTGCACAAGATGACACTCCAGCCTGGCTGGAGACAAAAGCAGGAGGAAGTTTCTCATTGAAACTTTGCTTCCTGTGTTCTAAGAATTGCAAGTGAGTATGCATATCCATGAGCAGCATCTTCCTGTCTGCTGGAGATTTTCCCCAAAATCTCAACTTGTCAATCAATTGCTTTTAAATCCTTTCAATCTGTTCATTTGATTCCAAACTATAATGATTGAAGTTCCTCATGGTCCCAAGCACAGAAGTCAGAGCAGGATGCAATCTTTGTGGCAGCAACCTTAGGACTTTTCCAAAATTAGTATTGCATTAACTTGACAGGGTCTTTTGCCCTCATAAACCCATGTTAAGTTAGGTTAATTATTTCAGCCTCTTATTCCTTACTAACCCATTTCCTCTCACCTGCTCAAACTAATTTTGATTGACAGTCCTGTATATACTATTCCCTTCAACAATTTTTAGGCTTGTTTCCTGTATTTATTTTATTCTGGCCCCATGAGATCTGGATGTCTTCCAAGCTGAAAAATCAATGCTGATTTTGCTGAGTGCCTCTCGGCCACCTCTTACTAGAAATCTTGGCTCTGAAGTAGACTACTGCTCTTAATATGTCTGACTTGAGTAAATGAACTGGTTCAGCCTAGATGGGAATGAGTAACATTAGTTTCGCCTTCCCAGACATTTGCCTCGATGAATGGCTCAAGGAAGTTTCAGTGTGGATCAGCTAATGACACAGGAATCAGCCGCTCTGCTAAAAAGACAGGAAAATGAATTTATGTCCTCAAGAAGACCTTGTGCTTCCATGTATGGCTCAGTAAAGAGGATATGCACACATTTACTCAGAGGAAATGCTCAATCACCGTGCTGTACAAGTGAGAGCATGAGTGACAACACACAAACAAGTGATGTGTGTGAGGATAGTGAGCACGGCAGCACTTTTCCTGGCATGGTGGCACTGTCTCTTCTTTACCAATCCCTTTCAGCCTTCTACTGAGCAGAAACACATTTTCAAAAAGTGCAAGAGGTAACATCTAGGGCAAATTAGTGTGGTGTTGAATCAAAGATGGGGGATTTGGGGAGAAAAAATTCTAAGCAGTATTTTAGGAGCAGAAACTAAAATTTCAGCATGCAGCTAGTGGAGAGAAACATCAGCTGGTTCTCTGAGGATCTGTCTGCAGCCCAGTGTGGGGATGCAATTTGGGTTGATGTGCCTGAGATCCCACTGCTTGCACAGTTTGGGAACTCATGGTCACAGAGCTGCAGCTGCAGAGACCAGCACTTAGCGTGTGTGCATCAAAATAGAAATGGTCCTTCTTTGGCTTCAGCTATTTGCATGCCAGCTAGACTTGTCTCGTGACCTTGAAACCCAAAGAAAATATGTTTCTATTGTCATCAATCATTCTTCTGCAAATGCAGGCTCTCCTGAGTGCTAGGACAGCAGCAGGAAGGCAATATTCTCCAGTCTGTAAGAGTGACTTGCCTTGCTAGGGAAGCTGGGATGCTTAGTGTGTGAGGGAGAAATAACAGGCATATCAGCAGCTCAAAGATGCCCACAGTAGGCAATATAAAACAGGGAAGTACTCTAGCAGTACTGGCTCTACAAAGCCCCCTTGTAACCTGCTGCACAGCAGTGAGCTGCCAGTGCCCTTCTTGTGGTGACAATAGGCTCATTAAGTAGAGATCTACTTCTCTCCTACAACCTCAACCTCCCTGGCTGTAGAGAAAAGCAGGTTTTTTTTAAAGTGATGGGATGTACTCAGTGTCACCTCGCTTTCTCTGCATTCTCACCACTGATGTCTCCTTGGGTCAGCAGGTGCACAGATTGAAAATGGCTGGAAGGAGCTGACTCAAGGAGGAAAGCAAATTACACTCATATTATTTTTTGTCCAAAAAAGCCATTAAGATGTGGCTTTTCCTAATGACTTTATTTGATGACTGGCACACTCAGTTGTTACCCAAATGTCAGTGGAACCTCTGCCTAAAGCTGGGGAAAAACTATAGCAAATCAGATCTCTTCTACAGAAGTTGTTGTGTTATAACTTCAGTCATAGCCTAGCTACAGCTGTCTGCAGGTACTCAAAAATATTACAGGTGTAGCTGTTGCGAAAGAACATCTCTGACACCAGGCTTTGATAGAGGGTGAATGTTACATTATTTTTTTCCATAATACTAGTAGGATATTTCAGAGAACAGAGGTGCTCTCCCTAGAAAAAGGAAAAAAGAGACACAAAGAAAAGTAGCAGACAGAGCAATGTATGTTCCTGTCTGAGGGCAAATAGGTCGCATTTAAGACGTCAATGGGGACTTGGGAGATTTATGTTCAAGCTTCTCTGAAAGCAACTTTTTGCATGTCCAGGAGCGGGTCCTTTAACCTCCCTGTGTTGCAGTGACCTGTTTGTAAACCGCAGACATCTTTTGCTTAATTTGGGCTTGATGATGCCAGCGGATTTTTTTCGTGTGACCTTGCCAGGAATTGCTCATATCCTCAGGCTCTAGGGTCTTCGGGAAGGACTGGAAATGTATAATTGACTTACATATATCCTATATGTGTTTGTACAGCTTCTTGTGAAGTGTGATCATGATTCTACCATGTGGGCTCTCTAAGTACTACCAAAACACGTGTCATGGTCAGTAAAACATGGTAACCTTTCCTGTTGCCCTCTGCCTCAGTTTTAGTGTTGCTGGAAAACTGAAGTATGAATTGGTAAATAGCATCTCTCTCTGCATAGGTATGAATGCACATGTAGTGCTGTCCTAAGTAGGAAGCTATCAGTGTCCCAGGAAATTAGGAAGCAGGAAGCTGTTAGCAGGACAACTATTATAAGACACAGGAATATTTGTGTTGGAAGTAGCCAGGCATTTCCTAATAGGCTGTGCTAAATTCTTAGGCAGGGGAATGAAAATGTGTACTTGCCTTGACAAGTTCATGCATGCCTATGCAATAAACTGCTAGAATAGTATCTTATCCCCATCTAAAAGATAAAAGCTTTGCTTTGGTTGTTGGAGAAGGCCTGGTTGAAAATTATGTAGGAGCTTTTCTTTTTCCTCTGCCTCTGCATGTGTGTATGTGAGGGAGAGAGAGAGTTGCTATGGTGAACAAAAGGTAGGAAGAACTCTTATTTTTGCACACAGAACTATAATCTTATTCCTCCTGATACTGTCTCTTTTCTGAAACATATATACATATGTATATATTTATATGAAATATATATATGCATGCAGTCACGTACATTCATGCACACAAAGCTGCTTTGGAAAAAGGGATTTGTGACTTGTCACCATGTAAAGTGATAGGCTTCTAGAGCCACAGAGCTATTTCTTTGTGAATGGCTCAGCTGGTGACATTACTTGGCTATGTTTCCAATTTAAGCAAAGCAATCTAGGGAGGACTGGATGAATCAGAAAAAGACTTCCAGATTATTAGCATTTTAATAGCAAAATGAGGCCGATGGTCCCCCTCCCCCTGCAGTGTTCATGTGGAGGTGCAGTAGAAACATGTATGAAGAACTGGAAGCTGTAATATTAAACCCATTCTCCTTAGCCACTGAAAACTGAAAAATGAGCAGGGTGCGTTTTCTGTTTAATAACCTACATTTCTTTGTTTAATGTTTTGTTAAAATAGATACAGTGAGAAGAGGTTGAACTCAATTATCTTATTAAGGACAGAGAAGGTTTCAGCTTTGTGTTAATTTTGCCACCCCCAAATTTCTTTTCTGGCTTAAGCCTGTGGATTGCAGCACATTCCTGCCTTTGCAGTGAGCTTGTGGGAATGTTTTAACCCAGCTTCATATCAGGACTGGAGAAGTTTAGGTGATTGCATATTGTTTTCCACTGGGGACTGAGAATAAGATGAAATGAAAAGGGAAGCATTTCAATGGCATTTTAAAACTTCATTTTGAAATACAGGTGACTTCAGAGTTTACTGGCTGTAGTTTTTTGACTGGCATGTTTTGATGTAGTGCTTCAAAATGACTTCTTGTTTTAATCTGTGTCTCTCAAACATTTGGCTCTATAAACTCAGAACTGACATAACTTCATTTTCATAGAATAAACTGTCACCAGATAGACCAGGTAAATATGGTTTAAGTAAGGAATTCCTGCACACCTGCCTCCCCATTGCCTGAATTATTCCCTTTTTTTTAGGATACAAATCCAATTTCTTTTCTCACATGATGTTTAGACATTTAAAAAAAATGGGACTGCCTGGCCCCTTTTGACCAAAATACTCAAAAGTGCTGACGTTGGCATTGGAATATAGCAGATGCTAAAATCCCAACATTTTCTAGCACTTTCAGACACAGGTACACAGGTCCATATGGAGAGCCTGGCTGGCAAACCTCTTCATCCATACTGTCGTATATCTTACTCTTGAATACAACAGAGTGAAGTGTTCTCAGTGGTCATTAAACATTATTGCTGTAATCTTTGTTCTATGATTTTGTGGCTTTATTATTTTACAAAGGTCAGCATTAATTCAGCAATTTTCTTGCTTTTGTTCCAGTAAAAACCTTACCATATTCGTTTGTTCCTTACAGTTTATTATTCCAAGCCTGGTGTCCACTGATCAATGCTTAATGGAAATTCTGAAAAATATGATTTCCCACCTGTCTGTGTGAGTTTAGTACTTGCAGCAGTTTTGACTAATTTCTTAATATGCTCTGTCCATAATTACAAGTGTGCCTAAGTGTAATGTGTAGTCAAGATAAAAACAAAGGAGCTCTGCTGATACCTTGCTTGTTTTTACTTTTAAAGTGAAGGACAACCAGAATATGAGGATTTTTTTACTTTTGCAAGCATTGCAAACTATATTTTCTCAAATTATATTTTGTTAGCTGGTTTTAACTCTGAGCTCAGTCATAGCCTAAGTATCCTTGAGCAAATCAGTGATGCTGAGGTCTCCACCTGGTGAGGACAGAATCCTTTTTTAAGGGCTGGCAGTGGGATAAATGCCACTGACATTTATGCTGCATATTGAAGACTGTGGTGACAGAGTCCAGCAGAAGTGCTCGAGTGCCGAGTGCCGAGGCATCTGTCCAATTATTTGTCATGCCAGGTTCACCCTGTTTTGCCACCCTGAGTCTTAGTAGGGCTTTCAGAATTAGCTTTGACCTTTTAGGTGGCTTGCTTCCATCTAATGAGCATGGCAGCTTCTTTAACGAACATCAGAGCCGGGTGCCGACTCAGCTAATTTGATTGCGTTTTATGCATTAATCAAAACCCTCTTAGTAATCTGACCTTGACTAGGACATAATGATGTTGAGTGCTGGTCTGCACTTCCCTTTCAGTGCTATGGTGGGGTGTTACAGTGAAGAAGGTCGTCTGGGCCAGAGTCCAACCTGCCCTCTGACCCTTTCTGTAACTTATATTCCCTGGGAGTCTTTGCCCTCTGCTTTATTCACAAGGCACAGTGGCTTTTTCTTCTTCACCTACAGATATCAGAACCTGATAGTTTATCTCCCACCCCGTCTTTCAGGTCACCATCTTGTGAAACTTTAAAAAAAAATCCTATGGGAAACAAAGTTCTTTTGGAAACTACAAGAGTGCTTTTACTCAAAGGGAGGGTTGCTTCCTCATTTGTGAAATTAATAATGGAGAATATTGCCTACAGGCTTCCAGCAAGGCAGCTAGATAACTTTCATAAAACGTGAACTCCAGAAAGGACTTTGAAGATGATGACAGACAGTAATTAATGTAACAATTACCAAGGTATTGATTCATGATATCTTAAAGTTTTTGTTGCCATTGAACACACTAATATATAACTTATATAATAATAACTTAATAATAACTTATCTTGACAGAAGTAGTGTTGCTTCAATGTTTCCATCGAGCATCCAGGCCCTGCTCAATCTATCAATCAACTGGGCTTGGACCTCAACCATCTTCCACCTGGCAAAAAGTGCACAAGTGCTTTCTTTGGCTTTCCCACACCCAAACAGGGCTTCAATGGCTTTTTACAGTAGCAGCCAACATAGAATGGAGGTGGAAAGCTCAGCACCTCTTTACATGACCCCATCAAGGGCAGAGACCACCAGAGGTGTAAGGATACCCTGTGGATTGCTATGCACTATCCACATAAAGAACTCCATCATAAAAAATGTTTTTGCGGTGAAGTCACATACCTATGTATGTACCCACACATCAGTCTAGCAAATACTTTTCTAATCAATCCTCCTGTTTATTCTCAGATGATCTTGCCTCACATTAATTGCCTTAATAGTTCTGATGAATTACATCCTAAAAGCAGCTGGTTTTGTTTTCTTGACTATGAAAGATGGACCTTAGTCCATCTGCAGCTGTTGCTACTGTGAATGTCTGAATTTCATTGCAATTCTGTCCATATCAGTCCTCCAGTCTTGTGTGTTTCCCAGCTCATGACGATCAACAGCAGATTTAGGGTTCCCAACATTCCTGTAATCTTTCTTTTTGGTGTAGTTTCTAACCATGAAGGCAAAGACAGGGATAAGTTTAGTGACCTGCCTAAAACTGCATAGTGACTTAAACCTGAGCTGTACCCACCTTTCCATTCTGAATAAGGAATTTAAGGCTGGGCTCAGAAAAGACCAAAAACTCAGTGGACTTGGAGAAAGCTTTGACCTTGGGGAAAACTTTGGTCTTGGGTAGCTGTTTTTGGAGTCCTGAAAGCTCCCCATCAGAGCTAGGGACTTCAGCTTTAATCCCAGGTTTGTGTCTGATCTGACAAATCACCTTGTGTAAATAATTTCTATTACCTCTTTGTATTTCACTTTCCTCAATCTGTCTTTCTTATCTGACTAGAGAGGAACAGCTCCCTTTAACACCATGGGGCCTGTGGTTGAAGCTGCTAGGTGCTACTGAAATGTAAATATTGATTATGTAGAAAATATATTAAAAAGCTATTAAAATGGCAGATGGGACAGTCTGAAGGACAAACAGGTCAGCTTTGGAATGCCTCTGTGATGAAGAAAAAAATTTTTGAATGCCTTTGAAAAAAGACGTTAACATGTCCATTTTTCCTTTTAAACAAAACCAGAAGTTTTCAGTATTAAATTCCTTTGCTTTTCATTTCTATTTCTGGAGGAAAAAAAATCACCAAAAAGAATTTCTGTTTGTTAGACTTCTTTACATTGAAAATTCCAGATGCATTTGCAACTTTAACACTTTCTAACTGTATAGTATATTGGGCAGGTTATTTGGTTCAAAGCGAAGCAAACCCTTCTGGTTTTGCTGAATCCCCTCCAGTGTGAAAACTGTGAAAGCAGTCCCAGCTCACAGGTCCCTCCTTCAGACAGCCCTGTCATACGTTACACATCATATATCACATGGCATATTCGTGCTATTGCAGTCTGTCCTACTGTAGCCATCCCACCAGCTCATCTGCCATGCCTGTCCATCCTGACTTCTGTCAAATAGTGCCTGAATGCCTCTCTCCCTCTTTCCCCTCTTTATCCTTCTCTATGCCCTATATACCCCAGATGTTTAGGACTTACAGCTGCCTGATTGAGAGCACAATATAGTAGGGTCATGTTGCCTGTGCATGTGTACAGGCAAAGTCCCTATAATTTGCCTCTGGCCTTTGGTCTTACACACATTTTATTCTCATCTTGCTGCCAGAAGCCTTTGCTCCCACAAGCCTTTGCTCCCACCTCACCCCAAATTTTTTTTAGTGGCTCTGAAACTTCAGCTGCAAAGAAGAATAAGGGAAGGAGTAATTCCATAGTCTGCAATGGAATAACTGTCTTGACAGACTGAGGCCAACTATTGATCTTTGAGTGCTCACTGCCACAGAGATCGTCAGCACTTCTGCAATTAGCAGCTGATCAGGGTGAGAAAAGATTGGCAGAATGACTTCTTCTGCACAGATAAGCCACACTTTTTTTTAATTTTTTTTTTTTTTTAGTGCCACAATCTCCTTTCCAGCAAGAATAATTTTCTCCTGCCTTTGAAGGTCTGCATGTTTTTCAGTCAAGTTTGTTCTTTCCAGTTCCTGGTTGGCATTATGCAGTTGAGGAATATTACCAGGGGACAAATTTTAAGAGGGTTTGTGAGAGGAGAAATAGAGATGTCTGAAAACTGACAGGATTCTGGCACACATGAAATTAAAATATTTCCCTTCCATGGCGGTGCTTTTGTCAATTCAAGACTGAAATCCAAGCATAATCTGGATATTGAGACCTCATTAGCACTTCTCTAAATTGCTGTGTTGGGGTATATCTCTTTTGAGTGTAGGCACATGCTTATTGTGTCACTGGAGTGGTTTCTGTGTGCTGTCTGGTTCATCAATGGGTCCATCTCTCCATGTCTATACACGGGACCACAGATACTGTTCTACTGCCATTGCTGCTTCACAAAGCAGCATATCCCCTACTGTCTTACACTTTACTGCTTGAATTCCATCTCAAAAGTTATTCATATTTTAATCCTGAATCTCTTAAGGAAGATGTGAGCTTTCTGCACTGTAATAAGAGAAAAAGACTTCAACCTGTTTGTCATGGGATAAGGTTTTAAAAATGCTGCCTTTCACAATTTGGATTTATTCTTTTTTTCCTCTCACTATTCTTTATTCTTTTCTGGCTTAAGTGAAAAAATCCAAAAAACTATTCACAAGCCTAAGATATGCTTAACATATCTGGAGCTAGGCTGGGATGGAAGCTGCAGGATGGGAAAGAAAGTGCAGTTGGTGACTCTTCTTAGGGTAATAAGGCAAAATAACCTTGAATATCAGACAGTCAAGGAGCAGAAAACGGTTCCTTGTATGAGAAGAAAATAGTAGTCAGGCTGAGAGAGTCATGCAAGTCATGTAAGAGACAAGATACTTGTTGTAGCCTGTCCTTTACAGGTAGTTTGTGCCTTTCTCCTGTGGGCTTGTTAGCTCACCTCTTCCTTGAGCTCCCTCCACTGCTGGCCATCTCATTGCTGTGTTGGGCACAAAACAGTTCCATTGGGTGCCCTTCAGCAAAAGGTAGCTCCCATTCTGAGGGATTTACCATCTTAAATCAGCAAAAGCTTAGAGGAGAAAAAGGCAGAGGGATGCCCTGCTGTGTCTGCCAGCAGGTCAGCAATGCAGCCGGGCACGTGGCTCAGGTCGCAGCTCCCCCCCCGCGCTGCCTTCACGGGGCAACAGGGTCACCGATAAAACCAATTTGGAAAATGAAGCTGTTAAATATAAATGTGATTTGGCTTTAACAGCACTGGAAGGCTGGGAAACAGGTTGTGTCCGAGAGGGCTGTGTACAGCTATGTTTGAAAATAAATTGTTTCTCTGGAACAGAAATGATGGGAGATTGTGAATGTTGAAAAAAACCCCATCAAATCTACCAAAAATATTACAGCAAAATCCTGTATAAACAAATACAAAGCTTTCTGGCTTGTCTTTTCATGCAGACTGTGTTTTATGCAAATAAAACTGAAATTAAAAAAAAATATAAAGCAAATCACCTCCGAGAGAATGAGCAACTAATGCGCATTGAATATAAAAATCCATATGAGTTCTTTTCTTTTTCAGAAGTTAGCAAAGGTCATTGAATCCTTTGAAGATTAATTCCCTTTTTAAAAATCCCAATTCCCCCAGATGCAATCAGATTGTTTCTTCCAATGACCACAGATACAATCTCAGTGCCAAATGTGGTATTGTGCATCTGTCAGAGCTGCAAACCACTGTCCTAGTATCCCGTTTCCGAAGAATGGATGCAACCTTGTGGCGTGTTCTTTTTTGTTGTCTGCACTCACTGCTTGTGTTTAATAGTGTTGGCTCCTTCCATGTTATCTTTGCTAAGAATATCTTTGGGTGAATTGCACAGCTTACCAGTGGGAGCCTCGACTCAATTTCTGACCCAAATGTATCTTTTTCAAGTCTGGGTGGAAACTGGAGTGCACTTTTTGTTACCCCTCCAAGTAAACCAGTGTAAATCCTGCTCCTTTTCCCCTGCTGTTTAATTTGGCTGCAGGTTTCTTTGTATTGCAGATGGAGTCCAGGTGCCAGGTACCAGGTACCAATGTTGATGTCCCTCTGTTCACCTGTCTCCCTTCCCTGACTAGCCAAATTGACCTGCACTATTTTATGTAACTTGGAAGGATGGTGGTTGCAAAGAGAAAGCATATCTGATGGTTAACAACTCCCTAAATCATGTGTTTTTCTCTCTCTGCTGACTTCCCTTCCCTTTGAGTGCCCTGATTTTGCAAGCTTTTCTGCATAGCCCGTAGTGCTGATTGCATTTGAGATTCCTCTGTGATCACACGAGTGCAGGAGCCAGTGTTTTAAGAAAGACAACAAATATTGTGTGAGTCATGAGAGCTGGGGCATGGTGTTGTCTTAAATCTCTTCCCAGTTCAGTTGATATAAATTTCCATATGGACAGAGATAAGCCACTGCTAAGAGCTTTGTGTGGTGCACAAGATACTGGACTATTCATCTTATTCCATCCAGCATGGCCTTTTATGGAGTAAGGAAATTCTGGTCCTAGTCTGGCCTTGATAATATTAAACTTCTGCAGTTAGTCTTTCCCTGGTTCCATGACAAGAAAGGATTCCTGTGGAGCAAAATCAAAGGCTGTAAGAATGGAAAGGTCTATATGTCAAAAACCCCCACCATCCACTCAAAAGCAGTTCAAGCTATGATCTCCTTCAGCAGGTGTTCTCCAAGGGAGAGCCACTTCTCTGTTAAATGCTGCATCTCTTATTTTATTCTGAATATATCCAGCTTCAGCTATCTCAGCCTCAGTTTGGGGCATTGAAGAAAGGCTTGGCCTATTTTTCAGTCTCTCAAGTTCAGCCCACAAAGATGAAAAGACCTAAACATGCCAGTTACTTTGAAATATTAGGACAATTTATACAATCAGAAATGTAACAATAAAAAGAATATTTCTTGCTGAATTTTATTTCTACTTGATTGTGACTTTTAAAAATAATTCCCTTACCCCTGTAAATTTTATTCATTCTATGTCCTTAACCGAATTCTCTAGTTTTTTCTCACTCTTAGATAGTAGGCTGATGATGTGACCTATATATTTGACATAACATAAATGAAGAAATAATGAATTGAGACCTTCTTTAGTGATAAAACCCATTTTTTAGGATGGACAATTGGAATGTGTTGGCTCTGATTGCTACATCAGGTGATAGCAGGTGCTTTGTCATCTCTAACTTTTATTTTCAGTAACATTCTCTTTTGCCTTATGGGATCATTTGTCTTCTGTTGGTAAATTCCCATCTGCACTCAAAATGACTTTTCAGTGCTGTATTGATGGATGGATATAGTCAGCCTCTGTCCCCTTAGTCTTCATCTGTGTCGGTTCCCACGTTCTTTTGTATCACAAATTACAGAAGGGGTCTGTTTACAAGAACACTTCTGTTGTCATTTTTATGCATGTCAATTTATCAATATTTTTTGCTTCTAGAGTGGTGTTATATTTGCAGAAAGAGAAAATGCCATTTAAAGCCCGTTTAAAGTACTCCAAGAAATAAAATATTAGTAAGAAAATTTTGATGCAAAATCAGTTGTCTTTCCCTGACAGTCAGAAGTCCATATTTTAAAGTTTATATTAATTAAAATGATATAACGTTTTTGGGACTTTTTTGTCAGGTATGAAAGCAATCCTAACAATCTTCTTGGGTACCTTTGGCCCTCCAGTCCAAATCCATATAGCTGCCTATGGTGTAATACAGTTTTTCATGGTGCTGAGCTTCTGTGAGAAGACTGAATCACTGATTACCTTTATCTTTTCATTCCTTTTCAGGAATGAGGAGTATTCAGCAGGAAACAGTCCTTGTGCACTCAAATAACAGTGCAAGGCTGCAAGAGCTGGCAAAGTTCTGGCACAGCTCTTGGGATTGCTCATGATTATGTGGCTGTCCATCATGGAGACTGAGTGATCCCTACTTGATGGTGGGGTTGTTCCTGTCCTGCTAAATTTTACTTATGTAACCTCTTCCAAAATAGCTTTCACCTTAAAGGCACTGCACAGCCAGATTGAAGTGCAAGAGGGCAATATGACAAAAGAAAAATACACAACCTATATTCTCACTGGTAAAGCACAGTAGTTTCACTTTCAGTCTAAAGCACGTGCCACAAGCAAATGCCACTTCTGTGTACCCCAGGCAGATTTGCTTTTAGCACAGTTTTATCTCTTTCGGAAAAGTTTGCTCTTCTTTAGCCTTTCAAATGTCATGTTTTAACAGCATTGCTGTAGACAGCACTACTAGTTGCAGAATTTTTAAAACCACGTGTGTTGATGTGAAATGTAGCAGAAACATAATGATTTCAATAATTGTAGTNTAGATCCACAGGCTAGTTTCAGCCACTGTCAGGACTAACTCCCTAAAAGGTTTTCAAGTGCTTTGTCTTTTCTGAAGTAAGTATCCTCTGTGAACTCTGCTCCTTTAAAATCATCCATTTCCATCCTACTCCTGTTTGCAAGGGTCTAACTCATGCTACCATTCCCATTCACCAAAGTTTGTAACATACAAAACTTTGAAATTATTTTTTCTAATCATTTGATGGTAAACTATAGAAAGAGTAATTTCTTCCCTCTGGTATCTGGTAACTAACTCTCTAGTAAATACTAAGTGCTGTGATATTAAATAATTGTTCTTTAGGATGTTTAATTATCCCCCAAAAGGCCCCAAAGTGCTACTAATGAATCCTCTGGCTCATGGCACACATTATTGTCAGCTTCTTTTGCTTCTGATTCTCATTCCAGTAACACCAAAAAATGGCACAGGTCCTGCAAACAGAGGAATTTTTTGCAACATGATCTCAGCCTGCTTCTGTTTCAAAACACAACATTTTTGTCGTTCACTGATCTTGAAACATTCTAAATAGGTCTCTTTTGGGGCTTGCTTTGCAGTGTGGTGAAACTGCAGGTGCCTTCTGTTCTTTTGTGTCATGGGAAATCAGGTTATTGTTTCAAACCCGTTCCCCTGTGGCTGTTTTAGGTAACTTGACTATTCATCCTGATCCTTACATACATTGCTAGCCTGCCTTTCTCTGCAGGGAGAAAACAAATCCCTGACAGTGACAGGCTACTGATGAAGACACCTCTCCTTGGAGTAGCTGAGTCCCTAGGACAGGCATATCCTTTGGCCTCATAGAAAAATAGAGTGAAAAGTCTGAATTAAATGGCAGCAGAGCAGTCTCAAAAAGCCAGTCAGAACAAAAGCATTCACAAACACCAGGTATCTTTTCTGAACAACCTTGGCAAAGATGGACAGAGTTCTCAAAGCTGTTTTTTATTTCATTTTTACATCTTATGGATTTTAATTGCTGTAGCTTGAAATACATCTAGTCTGATTCCTGGTGATGTGATGTATCTGGTGAAAAATGGGGATGATAACTTCCCAGGGAACAGCTAGCGCTTCACACCAACTGCTCTGTTAAACGTCTTGGCTGCCAGATGTATTTCAGACCTGCACTGCTGCATTTCATAAGCTACGGAATACAGTTTGTAAGAGCAATCATCTTCCCAAATTGGTCATTACCAAAGTTAATGACCTGTTTATTAGAACATCAACCTTGGCTTTGCCTCATGCTGTTAATTAACAAATCTGTCATTAACTGCTGGTAGCCATGACTTTGTGCATGTGTGAGTTTGTGGGGGAAGAGGATAGAGATCCTTCATTAGGCATATTTAAGGTGGTATCCCTGCATATTGGTAAGACCTCATTGCTCTATGATTCTCAGAGAGTGCACCATTCACATGTTGTCCGTGAATTTGTCTAATCCCTTTAGGGACCTGCTTTGTTTACTGTTTTAATCAATTCTGCATCCGTTTCTGCAGGTGCTCCCTGGTTCTCATATACAATATATTCTCAACAAATATATTCTCAATCAAATTTGCACTGACTTTACCCCTGCCAAAGCTGTGATTTGTGACCACTGTGCATTTGGAAATTCACCCAGAGGGGCAAAGGGTTAGCCTCAGAGCAAAGAAATTGTTCATTATCAAAACTTCTCCCTGCAATAAAATTGTTTGTTATGCAAGAGGTACCCATAACTTATTAGCTATTTGTTATTTTCAAGAAGAATGAAATCTATAATTGTGAGGTCTGGCATAACATCTTTCTCCTTAGAGAGGTTTTTGAAAACCATAATTCAGGTGCAAATTACTGGTTTTATCCACCTTTGTTGAGATAAATGTATTTTGCCACTCCTCAGCCTCTAGTGCTAATTACACTGTCATAAAGTGTCCTGGATTAATGAGGTTTCAAAACACATGCATCCATTTTGGCCCCTTCCTTGGTTCTGCCAGGAGTTGTTCCTCCTCTCTACAGGTGAGTCTGTTTGTATGACTGTGCAGGTGGAGACCCCAGCTGAGAGGTCCTTTGGGTAATGCCCAGCATGAACAAATTTGAGAAGAAAGCCCATTGAAGGGGTTTGCAGTCCAGGGGCAACCTTCTGTGAGGTGACTGAGTTGGTGTCCCGATGGTTTTCCCAACAGGAAGATTTCCCTATCCCAGCTCCTATCCATTTATTTCTCTACCTGCCTTGGNGTATCCTCTGTGAACTCTGCTCCTTTAAAATCATCCATTTCCATCCTACTCCTGTTTGCAAGGGTCTAACTCATGCTACCATTCCCATTCACCAAAGTTTGTAACATACAAAACTTTGAAATTATTTTTTCTAATCATTTGATGGTAAACTATAGAAAGAGTAATTTCTTCCCTCTGGTATCTGGTAACTAACTCTCTAGTAAATACTAAGTGCTGTGATATTAAATAATTGTTCTTTAGGATGTTTAATTATCCCCCAAAAGGCCCCAAAGTGCTACTAATGAATCCTCTGGCTCATGGCACACATTATTGTCAGCTTCTTTTGCTTCTGATTCTCATTCCAGTAACACCAAAAAATGGCACAGGTCCTGCAAACAGAGGAATTTTTTGCAACATGATCTCAGCCTGCTTCTGTTTCAAAACACAACATTTTTGTCGTTCACTGATCTTGAAACATTCTAAATAGGTCTCTTTTGGGGCTTGCTTTGCAGTGTGGTGAAACTGCAGGTGCCTTCTGTTCTTTTGTGTCATGGGAAATCAGGTTATTGTTTCAAACCCGTTCCCCTGTGGCTGTTTTAGGTAACTTGACTATTCATCCTGATCCTTACATACATTGCTAGCCTGCCTTTCTCTGCAGGGAGAAAACAAATCCCTGACAGTGACAGGCTACTGATGAAGACACCTCTCCTTGGAGTAGCTGAGTCCCTAGGACAGGCATATCCTTTGGCCTCATAGAAAAATAGAGTGAAAAGTCTGAATTAAATGGCAGCAGAGCAGTCTCAAAAAGCCAGTCAGAACAAAAGCATTCACAAACACCAGGTATCTTTTCTGAACAACCTTGGCAAAGATGGACAGAGTTCTCAAAGCTGTTTTTTATTTCATTTTTACATCTTATGGATTTTAATTGCTGTAGCTTGAAATACATCTAGTCTGATTCCTGGTGATGTGATGTATCTGGTGAAAAATGGGGATGATAACTTCCCAGGGAACAGCTAGCGCTTCACACCAACTGCTCTGTTAAACGTCTTGGCTGCCAGATGTATTTCAGACCTGCACTGCTGCATTTCATAAGCTACGGAATACAGTTTGTAAGAGCAATCATCTTCCCAAATTGGTCATTACCAAAGTTAATGACCTGTTTATTAGAACATCAACCTTGGCTTTGCCTCATGCTGTTAATTAACAAATCTGTCATTAACTGCTGGTAGCCATGACTTTGTGCATGTGTGAGTTTGTGGGGGAAGAGGATAGAGATCCTTCATTAGGCATATTTAAGGTGGTATCCCTGCATATTGGTAAGACCTCATTGCTCTATGATTCTCAGAGAGTGCACCATTCACATGTTGTCCGTGAATTTGTCTAATCCCTTTAGGGACCTGCTTTGTTTACTGTTTTAATCAATTCTGCATCCGTTTCTGCAGGTGCTCCCTGGTTCTCATATACAATATATTCTCAACAAATATATTCTCAATCAAATTTGCACTGACTTTACCCCTGCCAAAGCTGTGATTTGTGACCACTGTGCATTTGGAAATTCACCCAGAGGGGCAAAGGGTTAGCCTCAGAGCAAAGAAATTGTTCATTATCAAAACTTCTCCCTGCAATAAAATTGTTTGTTATGCAAGAGGTACCCATAACTTATTAGCTATTTGTTATTTTCAAGAAGAATGAAATCTATAATTGTGAGGTCTGGCATAACATCTGTCTCCTTAGAGAGGTTTTGAAAACCATAATTCAGGTGCAAATTACTGGTTTTATCCACCTTTGTTGAGATAAATGTATTTTGCCACTCCTCAGCCTCTAGTGCTAATTACACTGTCATAAAGTGTCCTGGATTAATGAGGTTTCAAAACACATGCATCCATTTTGGCCCCTTCCTTGGTTCTGCCAGGAGTTGTTCCTCCTCTCTACAGGTGAGTCTGTTTGTATGACTGTGCAGGTGGAGACCCCAGCTGAGAGGTCCTTTGGGTAATGCCCAGCGTGAACAAATTTGAGAAGAAAGCCCATTGAAGGGGTTTGCAGTCCAGGGGCAACCTTCTGTGAGGTGACTGAGTTGGTGTCCCGATGGTTTTCCCAACAGGAAGATTTCCCTATCCCAGCTCCTATCCATTTATTTCTCTACCTGCCTTGGAATTCATCACACATGGCACCAACCCATTTCGTCTCACTGACTCGCCATGAAAGTAGCTGCATTTTCCACACTTAGTTTTACTAAGCAGCACTGATTTGAGGAGGGTCTAGCAAACATCCTGGCTGGGTGTAGACAATGGGAGCAAGTGTGGATGAGCACATGGCATGGGAAGGACAAATGGAGGTGCAGGGACCTGGTGATAGTGAAGCACCTTGGCAACTTGAGCCAGCCTGTAGCAGATCTCTCTGTAACAATGAACTCTCAGACAAAATAAATAATGCAGAAAAAAATATCTCCTTGGGCAGATACCCCATTTTCAATCTGATGGGAATCTGTTTAACAGGACTACTTACGGATCTGAGCTGGTTTTTTGTATGTGCTAAGGCAGTTTGGTATCCAAATCTCTCACAAACCACCTGAAAATTAAGTCCCCTGAGTGCAATTAAAAGTTTCCACCTTAGAGCTGTATAGGCTAGAGGTGTAGATAACCTTTTCAAGGTCACAAAGTAAGGCAGGAGTTAAACCTTCCCCAGTGCCTCTCTGATCAGGGCATCCTGCCACCCTGGCAAAAGATAAAGGGAGATGACCCTGAGGTTACCACCCAGGTTGTTGCTGTTTTCAGGCTCTGTAAGGATTGTCAGCACCCAAAGCATAATGTATTCTACAGTGAACAGCTGAGCAGTCCGTTTCCTTCATTAGGTGGTGTGAGAGACGGTTCGAGNGTAACTGAGCAGTCTGTTTCCTTCATTAGGTGGTTTTACCTGGTGCACTGGATCAGCCAGGAGTTAAACTGTTTGCAAATAGGGGCTCCCTCATACTCCCTCATACAGCAGACTCTCCTTTTCTTCTTTTTTTCCTGGGGACTTTGCTGTTTTAAAATAATCTGTCTGTGTTTCATCAGTGGACAAAGGAGAGAGAAGAGGAATGGACTAAGGTGTTTCATACAACATGGACAGATACAAAACAAAATAAAATGTAAATTTTAAGAGTCAGTCAGACAAAACCACAATCCCTGAGCTCACTCAGCTGGCAAAAGACAAACCCTTTGCTTTCCATCAACTCTTAGTTCACACCTGGAAAAACAAAATAAATAGGATATTTCAGAACAGGTGCTTCAAAGCTATTTTTACTTTTGAAATGTAAGAAAACAAGACTTTCTAAATAAAATAAAAAGAAGAAAACAAATGCTGCCCTATTCACCAAGTCATCAAGGAAGGAATGTAATGAAAGACTCAAATCTTGAAAGGTGTCTTGTTTTAACCTCAGACCGCAAATAGGTACCACGCAGCTGATTGTTCACTCCCCCACCAGAGGGACTGGGGAGACAATCAGGAGAGCAAAACTAGGGCAACTTGTGGGTTGAGATAATGACAGTTTAATAGCAAAGCAAAAGACATGCACATACACACAAGCAAAGCATAAGAAGGAATCATTTCACAGCTTCCCATGGGCAGGCAGGTGTTCAGCCAACCCCAGGAGAGCAGGGCCCCATAACACATAACAGTAACTTGGGAAGACAAACACCATCACTCCAAATGTCCCTCACTTCCTTATTCTTCCCCCCTCCTTATCTACTGAGCATGATGCCATATGGTCTGCAATATCCCTTGGGTCAGTTGGGGTCAGCTGTCTCCTCCCAGTTTCCCATGCACCCTGAGCCTTCTTGCCAGTGTGTCTGTACAAGCAGAAAAAGCCTCGACATTGTGCAAACACTGCTCAGCAATAACAAAACTATCTCCATGTTATCTACACTGTTTTCATCACAAGTCCAAATCATAGGCCCATACTAGCCACTGTGAAGAAAATTAACTCTACCTCTCTCAAAACCAGCAGGGATGGCAAGTCCAGCTCTTGGGTGAAAACATTTTAATCTGATGTTTTGTGACCTTGGTTGGCAGGTGTCTTAGCAAGTCTGAGCTCAGAGGTTCTTTGTAGGCTCCAGGCCGCTCTACCACCTAATCAGAGCCCTGGTCCCTTTGGAGGTCAATTGTGATGCCTTGTGTATATACCTAAATTAGAGAAGCCATCAAAACAACCTGAAGCTTTGACTGGACACTGGAGCTTTCACATAAATGGCAAATAAGTAAATGATTCTCCCATTTATGGCAAAAATCCTACTCTTTAAATTCAGTGTTTGATGTGCTAATTATAATCAGGCTGCTCACTGAATGCATTTAGAGCAGGAATGGGGATAGAATGGAGCTGGAAACATCATGTTTTCAGTAAATCATTTCTTCGAAACAGCAGTCTCCTTACCAGCTAAAGACCCTCTCATCTTAAGTGCATCTGGCATTGTCAACAAATCCAGTGTCTTTTTGCTTGATTGATCATGGAGTTTAAAGAAGTGGATATTTCCCTGATAAATGAGATATCATATATATTCATCTATTCCAGAACTCCTGTAGATAATTAATCACTGCCATCAGGTCATTACAGGTTTTAAGGATATGTGGGAATACTCTAAGTTAACAAAACAAAAACTCCAGGTGGAAGGTTAATAGTACTTTTAAAATCAAAGTGACAGTGCAGAATAGGTCAGCCACTGTTGTGGTGTGTTTTCTAGTTATAATGGTTTCTCCCATGTTCCCCCTATCCTTATTGTATGGTTTTCCCCAAACTGTCAATCCCCTAACCCTGCCTGCAGTGTGGGGTTCACCCTTTTCTCCCTCTAATGTCAATCCATAAACCACTCCCTAAGCCCACATGTCAATCCCTCCTCTGCTGTACCCTGATTGGTTTATTTGTTGAACCCTCCCCTGAGATCCAGACCCTTTATAAACCCATGTTCCCAGATAAGATTGTCTTGTCTGCATCACCCCCTCCATCAATAAAGGCTGTTGGAACTGTGAGCTGGCAGACCCTTGCTTATTCTTCGCCCTCTTCACCTGGAATTACAACAAAGCTCCTAAGCGTGGCCTGCTGGGGCCGGAGTCAGCACTCAAAGGGTACGAAATCCTCGTCACCCCCAAAGCTGCGCCTCCTGGGCCAGGGCTCGTGAGCACAAACCAGGCACAAACAGTATTAAGCCACTGCCTTTGTGGTTTGGTGCTTGCCCCACAGGATCTCTCCTGAGACACCATTCCTCGTAATGACTGGCCAAGGAAGCAGAGCAGTTGTGCTGAAATCTGGGGAACCATCCCTGCCAGAGATCCAAAGCTCTGTGGGTACTGCCAGCTGAGAAAGAACCCTGCCTTGTCATTGTGAAGTGTGATACAAGGCTAATAGCTGAACACAATATGTGTCAAACACACACAGCATCCCATGGGCAAACTGCCTCTGGACCTTGGCAGTCAACAGTAGGTGTGATCATTTTATGCCTCCTTTCACTTTTCCTAGAAGTGGGTAAGAGTGGACCTGCTCAACAGTGATGAAAAATGTTCACTTTAGGCGAGGTGATTGTCACTCTACTACTTTGTCCGGGCGTCTGCATTGTTTTCTTTCAAAGCCTTGTCTTTAAAAGCAGCAGCATAAGATCTACTCTGTCTTGCTGAGCTGTTAGGAAAGATTATAAGGAAATTTTTTATTTCTGCAGTAGCCACATCAGATAGCATGAAATCTCTCACCTGTATGTGCACAACGCCTTGGGAAGTCATGGACCTCACACCTTTCTAACTGATGCTGTTCATCTTGATATATTACCTCCTACTGAATCTCTCTCAAAGCCTTTGGGGAAAAGTGTGGATAAATGGTGAAAGATTTGTTTTCTTTACCCATGCAGTTCACTCATTGGTTTATACAAATACCTGTGGGGTGTCTTGAATTAGGCTGGACTACGTTCATGCAGAAAAAAGTCTTGGAGGAGCCAGTAGAAATGACCAAACATGCTTCCTAAAAGATATTTTTCATAATCAACTTTGAGGCTTTTGCTTGTGGTAGTAATAACTGCAACAGAAAAAAAAAATTTCAACATGAAGCAGTCAGGAGAGCAGTCTAGGAGAATAATTTTCAAAAAGAAAGGCTTGTTTTGCATACTTCTCCAGATTTCTGAGTAGGATTAGCACTGGATAAAAGTTTTCTGAAAGGCAACAGTTTTGTGGAGAACATTTACTTTTAGCAATGTATTCCTGAGTTGTAATGAATTTGAAAACCATCTTGTTCTGAAATCAGAGTGTTCTAGTTTTTGATGTAGAATTGTCCCAGCAGAAGGAATAAAAAGTCCCAGCTTGAGGGGGAAAAAAAGCAAGGGCTCCTCCCAAGTCTTTTTAATAGACTGTTGAAATACATGAGTTTAAGCATAGGCAAAATAAGTGGTTGAAGAGGGCATAAGATTATGGAAACAAGAAGATGGTGACAGTGAGACAAATAGGACATTTGAGACAAGTTCTTCTTCGAATTACAGGAGGAGTTTTGCCTATGGTTTTCTCTGTCAATTGTAATTATCCTTCCACTAGTGAAACAGGGAAGAGCTCTGGCAGGGACTTCAGGTTGGAGGTCCTTCTCAGGAGAGCTCAGAACAGCAATTCAGTCCTTGACCAAGTGAAGGATCTCAGCTCATCTTTAATTTGACATTAATGAGTAATCATATTTTCAAACAAGAACAGTTTACTCAAGTTTGTCCTGCAAGATGATCTTAAAGTGCTGAATGTCCTTTCTTTAACCTTGCTAAAAATTCAGACTCATACGTTTTCATGGGGAGCCCATTCACAGAGCAGGGAGCACTTAGAAATCATGAGAGAACAAAGGCTCTGGCTTCACTGTAGCTGAAGCCAGAGAAGCAATGCATAGAGCTTCAAGGAATAAGAAACAATGCAGGCAGCTCTGCTGGCCAATGATGTACCAAAAACCCCAAAGACTTGGATTTGTTTGAAAGCTGTTGAGGGATATGAACCCATGCACTTAAAAGGAGCTGCCTTTTGAACAAAAAACCAAAAATGAGCCAGCTCTGTCAAAGGAAGGAATAAAAGCAACTTGATGTATTCTATCAGTGAAATTAGAAAGCAGACATGTATAAAAGCCAATGAGCAAACTGTGCAAGTCAAGAAATGTGATGTGCTCCATATTCTTTTAATAGTTTATTACTTAGCAGATTACATGATATTGACACTGCTGCTTGAAAAGTCTCCTGCTGTTTAACAGTATTCTGCAATAAAATGCTATAATCTGTTAATGCACCACACTGTCACTATAACCCAGAGTTTCTGGGGAATAATTCCCTTCTTTTCAGCATGTCTGTCATTTTGCTTAAAGAAAGAGAAGAAAGTGTAGCTTCTCTCCACCCTTTTTTTTTGCCGATTACATCCCCCCAGCCCTGATAGCTGCTCCCTGAGAGCTTCCTTCTGTATGGGTTTTCCTCACAGTTAGCCTTTCCTGGTGTTGCTCAGAGACTGCAGAGGGCATGGCAAGAATACACAGAATACACAGAAAATTGAAGCAGAACCAGTAGGAGGAGGAAAAGTTGCCATTTCCCACATTCAGGGGAAGAGGTTCTGCTACAGCAGAGGGTGAAAGGCCCTCAGGCAGAGGGAAAGGCTCTTCTGCATGGGATTAGGGCTCCAGTTGAAGGGTGCTGAAGGGGAAATGATGTTGCTTCAAACAACAGGCTGTAAAGATCATCCCTTGGCAGCATTTGGAATTGGCAGAAGGGATAGAGAATAGCTCCAGCAAAAGATGAAGTCACCACGCAGAGAGGAGAGGCCAGATCTTAGAAATGTTATCTAATAAATGTCCAAGATATGGATGTGGCTTCGGCTGGAGAGAAGGCCACATGAAGAAACAAGAATGGAATGAAGATAAGGAGTTTAGTGTTTTTTGCTAAGAATCTCGATGCAGAACTGAATGGAAACATGGAGCAGAGCTCTTATATTTTCATCATAACAGTGCTGTAAGCAATCCCTGACAGTGCATTTCTTAAATATTTCTCTCCTTCAATAGTTATAGCAGTAGCTGCTGGAATTAATTATGATTAATTTAATTATAGGTATAAACCAGGTCCTTTTCAAAGTGAATTATAGTTTCCTTCAATAGTATGAGGTGGTTAAGCGCTGGTAATTAAGGGTTTAAATGAGGGCTTGACAGTGCATTTTCCCATAATTGAAATTCCACTGCAAACCTCATAGTGTTTGCAATCCAGCACACAGCAATGACTTTTCTCTGTGGTGGCTTTTTTTTTTTTTTTTTTTTTTT
>VZTR01033156.1:54492-66523 GCA_013400775.1 Chaetops frenatus
AAAAAAAAAAAAAAAAAAAGGCAAGCAACAACAAACAAATGGAAATACATCTGGGAAGATGGATGGAAAATTAAAAGCACCTGAGTGATGAGTAACCTGATTTTAGGTGGTTACTTTCCAAGCAGAGAGGCATGATACAGCCATAGACATCCTGTCACAAATGTATTGAGTCAAATAACTTCCCAGTGGTGCTATGTTTGTTATTCCCTTGAGGATGTTGGTTAATCTTTGGGAAAGTGGGCTCTGTGGGAAGGTGTGAGCCCTAATCTAAAGCATTGCAGTGTAAATGGCCTGTCCTGAGCATTCCTAATAAAAGAAGTTGTGTGTGTGAAGCAGGGAACACAGATTAGCCTGATTTTAAAAGCAGGGTTTAAAGTGATTGCTTGCTCCACCAGCAGATGCCTACCCTCTCATACCTGCAACTCTGAGTGCTGTGTTTCCTTGCTGTATGATGCTCCTTGGGAGTGTACAGGAAAATGCTCAACTACGGTGAAAAATGAGAGGGAGAAAGTTCACTGCTGTGCTATCTGATCCTCACTGGAGGGAATATTCAAAGGGACATACTTGTATGTGGGTGTCCAGTTAGATCCCTGCAGAGACATCATACTGTGGGTGTTGCACCATTCCTGTTGGCAGCTGTTGGACCTAGTCCTAGCTTGTGCTGCAGCACAATGTGGAGGAAAAAAACCCCAAAACCCAAGGAACAAAATGGAGCAGAATTGCAGCCAGTGTTTGCCAGTGGGGAGCTTTTTCAGCTTTCTAAGATTGTATAAACTGAGTTTCTGCCTTGTGAGTTGATGTTCCTGTGACCCTCATAGAAATGTGTAAGAAATAGTTCTGTTTAGTGAGATAAGCAAGTTGTGAGGGCATGAGAGGGAACCTGCCCAAAGGTAGCATTCTGGGCATGCTGGTGTGACTTGTCTCCTTATGCCTACTGCTAGAGGAAAGTGGTGAGTACCAATTCTGTGCACACAGGAGCAGTGGGAAGAGGCAGTCCAGAAAATGTGATTCTGCAGTTGCTGTGATTTTTTTTTTTTTCTGTGTTCTTTTGTCCTAGCTGCCTCTAATGAACTCTTGCAATATCCATGGTGTGGGGATACATGACAGATTGAACAAATGAACACTAATAACCTGTTCTTTGCACTTAGTGAAATAAAAGGAGTGCTTGAAGCAGAGTAAGACAAGTACCTTGAGAGGGTTTGAAGCAGAGGTGGTTTTTCACATAAAGGCCACCCATATGAAATATCCATTGCAAACAACTGTTGGCCTCTTTCGTAGGCTGTTTCCTCTGTGTGAAAGGAGGGAGTTGCAACACAAGTCTGATGGGAAACTCACATGGAGCAGGCCAGAAGGAGGGAGGGAACCAAATGCAACAAGTGTTCTTTTATCTGGGAGAATGGGACTACCTTAAATGCAAAAGGTTTACTTTCTAGTGGTGCTTTCTCCTCTTTGGGCCTGTTTGGCATGGTTAGTGACTTTTGCTTTGCCAGCTGGAGCCAATAGCTCTCCTGTGCTTACTGCATTCTTTACCCCACTGGCAGGGTGGTGCATCTGTGGGTTGGGCTGTGTTACACTGTTCTTCTGGCATCAAGGGGATGAAAAAGCAAAATGTGCACCTTGAGGTATTTTTCTTGCAACTCCAGAGCTTGAGAAGCACATCTGTATCCTCCCAAATGCTGAGCTTGGCTGGAGGAAGGTGATTTCTAAGTTGGCTCTGCAGTCTCAAGCACAATAATTTCTGCTTTTCTTATGTGCTAAATCAACTTTTTTTTTTAATTTTTTTTTTTTTTGGCTATAATGCTCCATTCCCTGGACTTGTGATTGATACTGAAATTGCTTTTCTGTTCAATTAATGAACTACCTTTTAAGTAAAAATGGTAGGAAGAAAGAAATGAAATAACTGTATCAGTCTTTTCTTGTTAATTAGGGGAAATTTCTGAGCTACCACTAATGTTTAAAATCCTGTGAATATAGGAAACTCTGTTTCAGCATAACTTTTACCCTAATTGCAAATTGAAAATAATTGAATATTTTCAATTAAATATTGAAAGGCAACTTTCTGATTCTTTAAATCAAATTTCATACTTAGTTTCTTGACACAAGTATGAAATGTCACATTTTTGATGAGTTACAAATTAAATCACTGTACATCTAAAATGCTACTCTACCACAAAAACTAAACAAAAAAGCACATTTTGCTTCATATTTTCCTGAGCAAAAGTAATTTTACTTGTATTTTGCTGAAATAATTAAATAATTCTAACAGAAATCCTTAATGAGTTGTTCTGTTAGTACCTTTGATTTAAGGCTGAGCACTGGGCTTGTAACAGAGTGAAATTACCCCAAATGGAAAAATCAGACTTAACAAGGAGTTCATCCTGTGCTGACTAATAACAAGTCAGTATTTGTGCAGCCTAGGCAGTCTGAGAACTGCAAATTCTTCAAAATGAAGCTGGATGAGGGGTAGCCACAAAATGGAGCAAAGCAGGATGTGCTGACCAAAGGAGTGATGCTGATGTCTCCAAAACCCTTGTCCTCAGAGGGAAGGGAGCAGCACTGGTGGTTTGCAAGCTGGCATTGCTGTGCCTGTGTCCTGTCAGAGAGTGAGAGAGAGCCCAGCACAGGCATAATCAGTTTAGTATTTCCCTTGGGTTGTTATAAACAAAATCAATATGTACTAATGACTGCGGCAATAAATTTCATCATGCTTCATGTGGTAGCATTCTGCACTTTCCCAGTTGTTGGTTTGACAGAGAGCAAGAGAGTTTACCCTTTTAAAGTTGTAAATTACTATAAAAATGCTGAGCCTCATGATAAAATACATTCATGGATGATTTTAAGCTTAGGAAATATTGTAATACTTTCACTAAGCATACTATTAATATAAATAAATAGTATTTATTGTTTGGTTTCCTAGCTGCAGCTGGGTGAAGAAACATGGCATGCATGTTTATCATGCCACTTGTAGTTTCATAATGTGTATCTAAAATTGATTCTCAAAGAAGGTATCTAAGAAGCTTATTTTTCCATGTATTTGTCCAAAGAAAAACTTCCTCCTTAACAGATTTGTTGCAAGTAAAATCTTTTTTTTTAAAGTGCTGTTTAGTTTAGAAAATGCTTTTTCTATTCAGACATTTCTTCTTGCCTGTTTTTTTTATTTTTTTTTGTTGCTGGCAAATAAACTCTTGGAAGTTGGATTAAATGTTTCAGCCCCAAATGAAACATTGCAGACTTTTTGCTCATATTATATTCCAAGCTTCAACACTCAATGCTTTCTACTGAATACAAATAGAGTGCTGAAATTACATGAGGGTTCCACAATGCAGAAATACAGATTTACTTTTGTCTACATGTCTGCTACCATATCTCTTTCTCTCTTAAAATTTTGAGCTTGTATGGCAATGGAAAATCCAAGTGCTTTGAATTATACACTTATTATTAAATCAGTCCACCTGGGAAATCCTGAGTGTCAATTTTGGATAGCCCTCAACTGTTTTGCAGTCACCTTCACCAACTCCACTGAACTGTNAACTCTTGGAAGTTGGATTAAATGTTTCAGCCCCAAATGAAACATTGCAGACTTTTTGCTCATATTATATTCCAAGCTTCAACACTCAATGCTTTCTACTGAATACAAATAGAGTGCTGAAATTACATGAGGGTTCCACAATGCAGAAATACAGATTTACTTTTGTCTATGAGTCTGCTACCATATATATCTCTTTCTCTCTTAAAATTTGGAGCTTGTATGGCAATGGACAATCCAAGGGCTTTGAATTATACATTTATTATTAAATCAGTCCACCTGGGAAATCCTGAGTGTCAATTTTGGATAGCCCTCAACTGTTTTGCAGTCACCTTCACCAACTCCACTGAACTGTGCACTGTGGCCCTTGAAAGCAACTTTTAAGCCACAAGTCTCTATAATGCTTTCAGAAAGGATCTAGATGAAGCACAGGATAAACAAAAGATAATGCTGCTTTTCATTGTTTAAGTTAAATTTCAATATCTGGTTGCACTCATAGTCAGGTAGGACTCTTTGAGGTGTGGTGCTATCTGTGCCATCCTGAGGGAGGGGCAGATCCATCTGAGTGAACCCCTGAAACAGGCTCAGCTTCTGCATAAGTTTTAGAAGTTTTGCTGAAACTCATCCACTGCGCTCCTAACAACTCAGAGAGAGTTGTCTGCATGTGAATAATCTGAATAATCCAGGCTTCCCCTTCCTGAGGGTAGATGACATCTACTTCCCAAGTTTGCTTCTCCATGATGATTTCTCATTGATCTGGAAATAAAGCAAGCTGCCAGAAGCCGCAGTCTGAGTGTGTGTTATAGTTGAGAATAAATCAAACCTGCCATAGCATTGGCAAAGATCAAGCCTGCCCTGCTGACTTAAATTCTGTGCAGTATGGTTGCACAGCATTTGGTCAAAGAAAGCAATAACAAGTGCAGATTAATTCTTTGGCAGCTGCACCTCTGTGCAGGGAAGGGAGGGATTCTGGACTTGCTGCTGTGCTTCACAGCCAGCTGTTGCTGGAGTTTGGCTCCACAAAGCCAGACCTGCACTACCCAAATGCAGCAGGTTTGCTCTAGTAGAGGGATCCTTCCTGCATTTGCTCACAATACCTGGTAAAAGGAAATATTAGTCTTCAACTGCACTGCCACTGTCCCACACCATGAAGACCTCTATGGTGCTCAGCAATGAACCTTTTGGATTTCAATGTCTCCATCCTGGAGAAGAGCAGTCATGAGGTTGCAGCAGAACAGAGTCAGCAGCATCATATTCAAGGGGCTACTCAATGCACCTACAGAAGACAGCTGAAGGCTGACATCTGTGTTACAATACATTCCTCTGAGTTTTTTCAAATTAAGCTCACTGGTATATACAGAAGACCAAACATGTAGTCACAGAAATGGCTATTTTGTCTTACTGTCCTGGCTCTGAAATAATTAAGAACTTGGGTGATGTATCATGCTCCAGTATCCCAGAAGAATGGCAGTTCATCAGCACTACTCCTCTTTCCCCCCTCCTCCTCCTTTCTTTTGGGTGCCCTACACAGGGTATAGCTTGAGAGATGCTGCTACCCCCTATTTCCTGTACTACCTAGCATCATTCTAGGAAGGCTGTGGGGTTTTCCCCAGAAGTTCATTGCTGTTATAGACAGAGGTAGCAGATAGCAGATGTGCATTCTCCAGGATTATCTCAGTACTTCCCATGCGCTCACTTTTCTTTTGTAAAAGGAACTATTACTGCAGTCAAAAGAGCTATGTCTCTGTACAGAGGGAAAGCATGTTGAAAGCACTGCTCCCCTAAAAGGAAACATTACAGTGGCCCTGCACCACAACCTTAATGATAAATCCCTCTAATGCTGCAGCTCCTGAGATTGGGAATTTACAGGCAGAATGGGTGCAATGCATGCAATGGTATAAACACAAGATTTACACAAATACAGGCTCTGCTCTGAGCCTTTCCCCTTGTCTGGGGCTGCACTGCAGTGAGGTGCTTTGTTCTTTGGATTGGTTAGGGGGGACCAGGGCAGAAAGGTACTGGGGGTGCCTGTCCTTACCATAGCTTGCCCTGCCATCCCTTTCTGGGGACATGAGCTCATCTTCAGAGAAGGGAGGCAAATGAGCAGCATGAGTGCAGCTGCCTTCTTCTTAGAGGGCAAAGGCTGCTTTTTCCCAAAATATGTTCCCTGCTTCTGTCACTGTACCCTGGAGCCACTATTGGCAAATGTACATAAGGTGCTATTGATGATAGGTGNGAAGCCCCCCCCCGGCAGAGCACAAAGGCTGTATGGGTCAGACTGGTGCAGTCAGGCTGCTTGGGTGAGGCATGAAGCACCTCACTTCCTGCTGGTCTGTAGCTGAGGGATTTCCTAAGCCACAGGTATCATCACTGTCCTTCCTAACTTGAGAAGGATTTTTCTATTCATTAATTTCTCAAATTCCCAGAAAGGTTTTGGCATTTATAGTATCCCATGGCTCAGCTGCGCAGCTCAACCATACATCTTGTGAAAAAGGATCTCTTTTGGTCTGCTCTCAAGCTTAATGGGTTTTTTTTTTATTTCATTTTATAACCTTGAGTTTTTGCATCANCCATCTTTGTTCCAGGTGGTAATTAGTTCGGTGGTCTTCTGGTGGTTGTTGGGGTGACGCAAGAGAGCTTTCTTCTAAGTTTGGACTTTTGTCTTCCCTTCCCTTCTCAGGCCCTTTGGATCTTTTAGCCTTGTCCAAGTCAGGGAGCTGATTGATTACTGCCGTGAGGCCTGAGAATACTTGCTTATTCCCAGGGCTTTTCATATTCTTCTCCTTATCGATCATTGCACCTTTTCCTTTCTTCCTTTTGGTCGATGTAAGCAACAGGAAATGTTCACAGCAAATGTTGAGCATGGCACATTCCTTCTCTCCTATTCCTAATTATCTTCTAACTTCTGTTCTTCTAGCTAATTATCTTCTAACTTCTATTCTTCTAGGATCTAACTTTAAGTTTCCTGTTTCATACATAAAAGCAGTTTCATTCCCTTAATTCTTTTTGCCTCCTTTCTTTATACCTTGTCCAGATCTACCGTAATTTTTTGGCAGGTGAGGTGGGTTCTACTTGCAGTGTTCAAGGCACCATGGATTTGTATGGTAAGACCAGGATGTCTCCTGCTTCATTCTTTGGCACTGTCAAACTGGGAGGACTGTGGGATTAAATAAAATGGTGCTGCAGGGTGTTAATGAGCTGGCCTTGATCACAGGCTGTTACTTTCAGTGTCCTCTGCTGCAAGGTATATTTTCTTGTATCAGAGTCCTGCTATTCTGGAATACCCAGCAATGGGGCAGACCTGCCTGGGAGCTCAGCAGATTTCTTGGCATCGTGTTTTGGAATCAGCAAATAACATTCCTCTACTTTTCACATGTGAAATTAGGATGAGCAGTGATTTCCTGCTATACCAGGGATTGAGTGGAGAAAAGGGCTGCTGTAAGTGCATAAAACAGAAACATGATCTGTCCTACCACTTTCTCTGTCCCTGCTGTCAGGGCCTGAGCAGTATTTCCCCAGGAGGCAGGGAGCAGCTTGCATCGTCGTGCTGGTGCCCTGCCTTCCAAACTCACCACCCTGCAGCCACAGCAACTCAAAGGCAAATTGCCATCTTCCAGCCTGCTTCTTCAGCTAAAAATGTCCTTTGCTAGTGCAGTGTCAGCCCTGCTATATTTCATGTTGGAAAGCTGTATTGGGAAGGGATGGGATCAGACAGCACATTACATTTCTAGTTTTTCAACTGTCTCAAGGCTGTCTACAAAAATTAGTGTAATATCATAACTTGTCTGTATCTCTGTATAGCATTACATCCCACAAAACAATAAATTGCATTTGAGTTAGGACATGAAGCTGCTATCAATGCCTATGTTAATTTTCCACGGTTTATTAAGAAAATCATAACAATGCATGCTATTTATGCAGGATGTATTCAGAGATTTATCTCCCTAGTTGTGTATTGAATTAGAACAGTGACATTACCTACAGTAGAAATGCTAATACATTAATCTATCTTAGAGCCAGGATTATATCACAAAAGGAATTAGTTTTGTGATCTCTTTATAGATCCATTTTCAGGGCTATCCTTCACCAGCTTGTTGACAATCACAGTCACCTGGACAGATTTGTGTTTGTGTCGCTTTTCTTCTTGTTATTCTCTTTGCTATAAACAATGGGACACTGGGAATTTGAATGCTTAACAGGGTCTGGGGAAATAGATTGTTCTACTGCTTTAATCCTTACATTTGGGAGTTACTTAGCCAATAGTAAAACTGTTTGCGTCTGGCTTGAGCTCACGAGCCCTGGNCTGTTGCAATAATCCTGATGGTGACATCATAGGGCATGGCAAAGGCCAAATTGTCTTCCTATGACTGTCATTCACTGAATATATATGACAGAACCAAAACTTTACTTTTTGAACGGAGTTTGGAGTAATTGGCCTCTCATATTTGAATAGTTACATTATCTGTGATCTCAATAAAGAAATCAAACTTTTTTTTAGGGAGTGATGTTGTGAAATGGCATAGAGAGGAACTTATGCTGTGTGCCTTTTGTTCTGGTTGTAAGATAGATAGGCTGCAATGTAAGCACTTCAAGGCTGACTCTTGTCTGTTTTGTTGCTAGACAATCAGGAGATGGTTCCCACTGTGTTAGTCCTGACACAATTTTACAGTTTTGATGTAGGGAGTAACATACTGACAAAGTGCTTTGGAGTGTGCTTCATGAGCCCTGCTTCTGGATTAAGGTTTCAGTTTTTGCACCTTAAGCTAGGAGTGCAAGTGAAATTTGATTCTTTGACAAAAAACGGTGAGAGAAATCACCACGTGTTTTCCCCCTCTAGAGAGAACACACAGCATTCTCCAAAAATTAGTCTGAGATAGGGAAATCTCTGCAGCTGCTATCTGGTTACCATATGGGTAAAAAATTTTGTTTACTCTTCTTCCAAGACAAACTCAAATTGCTCATTTCCATCACTGAAGTGCCAGTCCTCAGAAAATTGGCTTTTCTTTAGTACTGGCTGAACTCTGTGAAAGTGGTCTTCTCCTTTGTTCTACTCTCTCCCTGGGGACACCTGAGCACATCTGGTGGGCTGAACTGAGAGTCAGAAAAATATCCAGTCTTTTCTGCACATGTATTTACAGCCTTCCCTGTCATTTTCTTGACACCTTAGCTGTCCTGAATATAAAGCTGTTGAGGCAATGACTGTCCTTTGTGATGTTTACCCACTGCTGATAGTAGTGCTGTCCACTGAGCCCCCCATAGCAAAAATAATATGAATTTAAATGAGATTATTTCTTTCTCTGTTTTGTCTTTTTTTTCTCTCTTTACACAGTGAAATGGTGCCAGTGTGAAAGGATCTGATAGAAGCAGGAGATGAATGATTTGACTTTGAAGCTCTGTGGCATTTTTATGATTCTGTAATTTAAATGCAGTTTTGAATGTTTAAATTAAAAGAGAAATTAATGATTTGGTTAGACATCACTAGGGTTTTTCTTTTTCCATCTGTTTTCCAAACAAATCCAATTAAACCAGACTAATCGTATGGAATATCTCAGAATCTCCTCTTCAAAACAGAAATATCTACTAACAAAATGTTCTTGATCATCTTGAATATTCTGTCCTAAGTCACTTAACATTTCAGGCATATTTCACTCACAAAAAAACTTTTGCTTTCAGTGGAATTCTATAGGAATGTGGTTAGTAAGTAATTACCAAATATTATTGTGTGTGCTGGGAAGATTAGTACATGCCTTAGATGTAAAGACAGTTGAAGCTCATCTTTTCTTTTAAGAAAGGAAATGGTGGCTTCAAAGTATTAATCCTCATTTGACATTCTTGAGATGCAAATATACATATACAGATCATTCATGTATGGGTGGGCTGGCCCTGGCTGGATGCCAGGTGCCCGAAAAATCTGCTTTATCTCTCCTTTTGTCAGCTGGACAGGGGAGAGAAAATATGTTGAATGGCTCCTGGGTCAAGATAAGGCTGAGAAAGAGCTCAGCAACTACCATCATGGGCAAAACAGGCTCAATGTGGGGACAACTGATTAAATTTATTACCAATAAAATCAAAGTAGGATGTAGAGAAATAAAAATTAAAACGCCTTCCCCCCACCTGTCCCGTCTTCCTGGCCTCAACTTCACTCCTGGTTTTCTCTACCTTCTCCCTGCACTGGCACAAGGGAATGGGAATGAGGGCTGTGTCCAGTTCATCACATGTTGTGATTCTAAAACATCCTTTTAAAAAAAAGTCAACAAATATTCTAACAACTCACGAACTCCTGGAATTTTCCAGTTTTTCAGAGATGCCACTCTCATTTCCATAGTAATGCAGTTTAGAGGTTACAAAATAAGACTGCATAGAGCAGGTTGTGTTTTCACTCGTGTTGCTCTTCTGGGTCTTGATGAAGCCAGTCACTGCACCACTGACTGTGTCTGCTCCAACTAATACACAACCTTCTCTCTGGCAATGCTGTTGGGTGAGTCCAGGTACTCTGTTTGGTCAGCCAAGTGAGACACGTTTGCTGCTTGCACGGGGGCAAGCTGGAACTGAAGGATGTAAAAGTAGCTGCTAGTGCTGTTTTGTACAGTTTTGAGGTCCATTTCCCTGAGCTCTCTGGCCTTGCAGTGCCCACAGAGGCTTTCAGCAGGGCTTGGGGCTCATCTGTGTTGCAATTTCTTCTATGCTGCTATGGAAGAGTGGCAGTAGATGGGTTCCATCTGAAGAGATGGAGAAAAGGATATTAAACCTTCAGAATGCTTTCCCCAGGTAGTGGACTCAATGAGGAAGGGTACACATCAGTGCAGTAACTTTAGCTGTGAGGTGTTATTTATCTTAGTGTTTGACATTACAGGAGACTTCAAACAGAGAGCTGGCTTCCTGTGGTCCTGTGATTTTTATACTTTGCCCTCTGCCTAAAGCTGATCGTTTGGAATAGTTATAGAATAAAATTATTCAACCCCTTCTAGAATCATGGATAAGGAAAAAGTCTATTTTCCTCCCCTTTCTTGGACCCAAATACATAATGGGAATTCTCATTAAAAAAAAAGTAAAATCAGAGAGAAGCTCTGTCCTCTACCTGTCTGTCATTTCATCTCTCCTTGGCAAGATGAGATGGCCTTAAAGTGAGAGTAAAAGTTTCTCATATCATTACCAGGTTTTCTTTTCACATTATGCAGAGCCCGTTTTGGGCTCAGGGCTTGCATGAAAATGAGCACCTAGCAATGTGAAAGGGCCCTTCTGCATTAAATATCCTTAGTACAGCAAGAAGCAGTGGGCAGATTGATGTACGCCACGTTCTTCTCCCCGCATATCAGTATTTTGGGACCCTATCACACCCAGCCACTGTTGTTTAACATCACTCACACGTCTCCAAACTCTGTCACATGTTTCTGAGCATACAGCTACTCTTTAGGTGCCTTCTCCAGCCACACAAAGCACTGAAGCTGCAGTTGGCAGTACGTGAAAAGCCACCCAAAGCAAGCCTAGTACATTGTGACTGAGACAGCTCTTAGGCTTCCTCATAGGTTAATTCATGGCTTTGCAGGTTTGTCTCTTCTCATGTTTGTCTGTAATCACATAACTCACAAGGGAAATGACTGCAGCTGACCTGTGAGTTTGAATGTGCTGCTGCATCTTGCCATCATCACAGCCTGGGACAGCACAAGCATATTGCCCAGGCTGCACCTTTGTGTAGTCAGATAAGATGACATCTGTCAGCCAAGCAGCACATGCTGATGATTCTTGGGGGGTTTTTCCCATTGTGATTTCTCTCTTTGTCTTGAAAAAAACGTGGCTTCATTCACATATGTCTCAAAGTGTTCAAGCATGATCAGGACATTCTTTTGGAAGATTTGTCAACCACATATCTCCATAAATTACTGCTTGTTTCATTACTTATCTCTTCTGGCTAAATATCTCAGATTTTTCAAAGGTACATGCTTCACTAGAATTAGTTTGCAATTTAAATGGTCCTTACTTAACTTAAATATCATCAGACTCAGGTAGATTTATTTAGTGTGCATGAAACAGTGATTAAACCAACATGTCAAGTTGCTCATCCCAGACACCCCAGAGAGATGGTGCTTCTGGCAGAGGGTTTATCTCCTTTGTGTTGGTTCAAGTTAGTGTTTTATTTCTTTTTGTGTCAGAGAAATTTGTTGATCAAAAATGCTGATTCATCTTTGTCTTTATTTTTCCTCATGTTTCAGAAGACTTCTGATTCAATGTAAAGGGGATTTTTAGTTTAGCTGGAGAAAATCAGGGAAAATTATAGATTGATTTATCCCTGCATTGGATTGGTAGAATAAGTTTGAGTTTTCAATGTTAACTCATTATTTTTGGATGCCTGTCCTTATCATAGGTGCCCCTAAATTTGGGCCTTCTGAGTTGGCTTTCATATTTGAGGATACTATAATTGCTAATTCCTGTATTAATTAGAAATCTGCTTCTGAAATTGGGTGTCAACCAGACAATTTTTGTCACTTTGAGCAGATGAAAGATGCT
>VZTR01033156.1:67468-110066 GCA_013400775.1 Chaetops frenatus
AATTTTTAAGCTCAAAATATTAATGTAAAGTGGGTACAAAATTGGCTGGGAACTTCAATGTCAGTGCTTAACAAAGGAAACCCTTTCTTGCTGAGAATGATTGTTGTTTTTTGGACTTCTTGCTCTGTGGCAGTGCTGAGGTGTTGCCTCTGCAGCCGTGCGAGCCGTGCGATGTTTCCCTCGAAGGCAGTGGGTGGTGCCTCCTGCTTTTAGCACATAGCAAGACCTCCCAGGGCTTTAGGATGGGGTGGTTTCTGGATGGGATCTGGAATTGAAGAGATCTCCCTCATCAGAGCTTCCAGGCCAGAAACTAAAACTGGATTTGTAGTCAATAAACATACTGCTATATGGGATGGAAGAAAAATTATGGGGGAATTTCATACTTCTTTCCATGTGCCTCCTAAACACAGGGAACAGAAATGTTGTGACAAGGNTCTGTGTTGGTTCAAGTTAGTGTTTTGTTTTATTTCTTTTTGTGTCAGAGAAATTTGTTGATCAAAAATGCTGATTCATCTTTGTCTTTATTTTTCCTCATGTTTCAGAAGACTTCTGATTCAATGTAAAGGGGATTTTTAGTTTAGCTGGAGAAAATCAGGGAAAATTATAGATTGATTTATCCCTGCATTGGATTGGTAGAATAAGTTTGAGTTTTCAATGTTAACTCATTATTTTTGGATGCCTGTCCTTATCATAGGTGCCCCTAAATTTGGGCCTTCTGAGTTGGCTTTCATATTTGAGGATACTATAATTGCTAATTCCTGTATTAATTAGAAATCTGCTTCTGAAATTGGGTGTCAACCAGACAATTTTTGTCACTTTGAGCAGATGAAAGATGCTGAAAATGATGCTTGCAGACTGTGGACCCTGTTAATGCTGGTGAATAGGTTAAATTGTAACACAGTTTAGGGATAAATCTTTTGGATTTTTGTCTATCCAGAAGTAGATTGAACTCCTTTAAAGTTTGTATTTTTATTTATACCTCTTCAGGCAACAAAGGCTGAACAACAATGCCATGTAGTCTAAGGAAGCAAGCATGAGATTTAACTCCTGAGGCAGGGCAAGGAAGCAACCAAATTGATTGACTCTGCTGGCTCTCTGTGTGATCTTCTGAATGGGATGTCATTGTCTGTGTGAACCTTTGGATTGTGTAAGAGCATAAAAGCCTCAGTCTCAGAGTTTATTTAGGATAGGTTTCTGATACAGGCATAAACAACCTGCAGATCACACAAATCAAATACGTGTATTTCTGAAGAAATGATGAGTCCAAAGAATGTTGGGCCCTCGTGTGACATTGCACAGAATGTGTGATTAAATCTAAAGACAAGGTTGGTAAAGCTTAGATCTACAGTGGTGTATCTGTAACAGCAATTAGAGGACTGGTGCTTGGCAGCTGCAAGATAAATGGATAGTTTATCATGCTTAAGGGATCTATGAGCATAATGTTTATTTTTTGAGGTTTCAGCAGTGCCTGATGCTCATCAGCAGGAAAACCTCATTGTTAAAATGAGGACACTGTTTGAGGCTACTGGTTCTGACCTTTTGAGTTGGCATGAATAAAAGCCAGGTTAGTGAAATGTGTTGCTCCTGTAGCAAGTAAAGGAGAAAAAACAACTTGTCTGCAGCTCAGAAAGACAATAAATGCCACAGAGATTTATGCAGAGCTTTGGTGTAGCTCCATAGTCATGTAAGCTATCTATGCATAAGATACTGGGGAAAAAGAAGTCACTGCTTGGATCTAGCAAAGCACACAGTTCCTGATGTCTCAAGGCGACAGATAACAGCAGTCATAATGATTGTGACTTGCTTCACACAGTCTGTTTAGCATTCTTGCCCTTATCACTTGCTAGTTTCAGGTCCACAATTCTGAAGTGCAATCAGGAAAACTGCATTTGAACATGGCTTGTGGAAGAATGGCATAAACCCCCCAGCACCAAGCATTTTTATGTGTGTTAGGCTGACCACTAATCACCCTTTTACTGAGGAGCACCTGGAAAATCTGGCTGCTTATGAAAACCCTGGAGCTGACACCGAACTGGTAAGACTGTTGGGTCCCTGTTTTTGTTTTCTGGGATCGTGCCAGTGTAACCACACAAACTCTTGCAAGCAGCAATTTTTAAGCTCAAAATATTAATGTAAAGTGGGTACAAAATTGGCTGGGAACTTCAATGTCAGTGCTTAACAAAGGAAACCCTTTCTCGCTGAGAATGATTGTTGTTTGTTGGATTTCTCGCTCCGCGGCAGTGCTGAGGTGTTGCCTCTGCAGCCGTGTGAGCAGCTGGATGTTTCTCTAGAAGGCAGCGGGCGGTGCCTCCCCCTTTTAGCACATAGCAAGAACTCCCAGGGCTTTAGGATGGGGTGGTTTCTGGATGGGATCTGGAATTGAAGAGATCTCCCTCATCAGAGCTTCCAGGCCAGAAACTAAAACTGGATTTGTAGTCAATAAACATACTGCTATATGGGATGGAAGAAAAATTATGGGGGAATTTCATACTTCTTTCCATGTGCCTCCTAAACACAGGGAACAGAAATGTTGTGACAAGGCCCATTTTAGAAGCAAATCTGGTTGTTTTCTTCATAGCCTCACCTTCCCTGGAGTAAAGTAAAATACATTTCTTTGGCCCAATTCAGTCTAAAGTAAGCCTCTAGTTCCAGTAGCGTTCCCCTGGGGCACCACTCCTGGCCTCCAGCTGCTGTCCAAAAAAGCAAAGTTCTCCCATAGCTCCTTTCTTGTCTCTTTTGGCCACACATGAAAGTTTTGGCTCTGCTACAGCATCTCGAATGACACTAAGTGCTCAGGCAGTGGCACAGAATCTACCCTTGTGTCTATCTCCAGACTCAGCTGCTTGGAAGGATCATGGAACAAGTGAAAAGCTGTAGATAAAATTTCATAGTGGGTGACTTCTTCTCAGGGCCACTAGTGAGACTGAAAAATCAGACTTTATAGTATAAAGCAAATTTCCACCTGAACTCAGGACAGCTACTCTAGTTCCACAATATGTTATTTAAAGCCTGTTTTATAATAGAATTTGGTATAATTTATTAAATATTAAAACTTGTTTCATAATATATTTTAATCTCTGATGATGAATAGCTGGGACAGTCTTGCAGGTTTTGTAATATCACCATGGCAACATCCTTTAAAAAAAGAAAAGTAGGACAATTGAGAGATACCAAGGACTGGTCAAGGAAAGAATAATGACACTTGTCAATTTGTGTTTTTTCCTATAGTTTATTTTCTTCTTGGAAATGGCATCTATTCTGATATTTTTGCATGTGTTTTCAAGAAATCACTTGTGACATTACTGAAATGTTGCATCTCCTTTAACCTCTGAGGGCTCAACTTTGAAAAGATTTGTTTTCCATCTCAGTGCTAAATGACTTAGCCTATCTATGAAGATGAGAAGAACTCAGCAGCTGTTGGTGGACTGCAGATATATCTTCCATCAGATTTCCTGTGTTTCTCAAAAATCAAAATAGTACTTTGAGTCCAACCTAACATGCTTAATTTAGAAAAATGGGTCTTGTCTTCCATACTAAATGACTGGCTGTTTTTAAAAATCCGTACACTTGCTTTGAAGACTTACATTTTGATTAAACCTCTAAACAGCAATTATTCTTTTCCTGAACAGTACTCAGCAAAGCATATTCATCATTAATTAGCAAAGAAAGAAGAAATCTCAATATGCCTGCCTTTCCAAGCAGCAGTGGTGCATCTCTAAAAATGTCACTGCAATGTCTCAAGTGATAGGGATCAAAAAGCCTGGAGATCTGTGGACCACTATTTGCTTCTCAGGTGACACAGGGCTCATTCATGGAAGACTGATTTTTGTCATTTACCCTAAATCAGGCAGTCTCTTCCCAAAAGAGCAGACTTTTGAAGGTCCCAGGTTTGAGGGCCAAACACCAGGTAGCCTTTTGAGATGTTTCTATGGCTGGGTGTTATCCTTAGTCTCATGCTTCCAAGCGTGGGAAAGATACTTTTTGAGGATGAACGTTTACAGTTACGGTGGTTGTTTTCTGAGTGGCTCTTCTGTCAGCTGCTCCAGGCATGACTTCCCTGTCCACAGGGAACACAGTAGTGGGAACTGAGTTATGTAGGAGGTCCCATGCTTTTTGTGCTTCCTACTTGGTTTTCTTAAATACCTCAGGCCTCTGCTGTTTCAATCAATTCAACAAATAATTTTACTCTCCCCATTCTTTGTGATTCTCAGCACAACTGGTTTCCTTCAGCCTCCAAACTCTTCTTTTCCAGGGCTACCCCTTGCTATTACAGGTTTTAACATTCCCTTTCCCTTCTCCACATTTTAAAGAACAGACTTGCTTTGACTGTTCCTTCTCCTTCATGAGCTCAAGTTTCTCTAGTGCTCTTCACCAATGTTTTTACTGGTGCAGGTCATGCAAACCAAAGACAGGTATTTAATGGCCCTAGTTATGCCAGCTGGTATGAGGCTGAAGGTAAGAGTTCTGCAGTAACATCTGGGGACATTTGGGCATTCATTTTCCCCCTGTTTATCCCAAAGCAGAACACAGATGTTAACCTTTACCTTACTAATCCACCTGCTTACTCAGGCTTTTGCTTGAGGGGTGACAGCAAGTGAATTTCTGCCTATAGGGACAATTCCAGGATGTATCCATTACTGTGCCACTGACATTTGTCAGCCAATTCTTATGTTTTCAAAGTAATTTTGTTCATGTGCCCAGGGAAATTAGCAGTGAACTGTTATCGTGGTTTAAAAAGCATTTCTGGAATAAAATTTCTTTTAACTCTTCCTATTTAAGTCACTGCTTGAATAAAGCTACTGATTAGGGAAGAGCAGGAATCCTCATGAGAAATAGGAATAGTGAACTTGATGAGTTTTTATTCTGACTTTTTTTTTGTTCTGCAGTTACAGAAAGCCTTTTGCTATGGGCACCTCATCCCCGACATGGATCACAGTCTACAAATAATGCTGGGATTTAATTTTTCCAGTTACACTTGTAAATGTGCAGCTCAAATCCTGTAACTAGATATGTAAACAGTGAGGAGACAGTCATTTTCCAGTGAAGAAAAAACTTCTATAATGATAGAAGTGGTGGCATAAAGATCCAGCTTTACATTGGGTCTGGTGCTCCCACTGCAGCTCTAGTCTGTTATATAGAAGAAAATACAACTTTTATACAAATAATGAAAGTGTATGAAAATGGACATATTTAGTTTCTTAGCAAACAAGATTATAAGGCAGGAATCTTTCTGATTTGGATAACACTGTTAGGGCTGGTGGGGTTTCTTGGGGTTTCTTCTCTTCTAACACATATTGCATTTGAGAGTGAAAACCAGCTGAGAGCAGTATCACATAAACCTATTTTCCTGTTCTTTATGGAAGATGAGTACTTTCTTATCCCAGAACCACTGAACCCATTCATAACTGAAACCTTTAAAGTTTATGAACTGTGAAATTAGGTGACTAATAGACAGGTGAATCATTAGGCTGGGTGCATTCAGAGACCTGCTTGTTCCTGTTTCTTGTATCTCCCTGTAGACAAACACATTTACTTCAGCACAGAAGAAAAACACCAAAAACTCCTCATGACACTGAGGTCCCACCTAATTGCAGGAGAATGGGATTTGCACCAGGACACAGTGGATACCTACTGTATCTGTCCATTTATTTTCTCAGCGTGTCATGCTTTGTGCCACACTGGGTCATCCACAGGCATGCAGGAATTTTTACTGGTTTCTTGGTTTAGTTGTTTTTTGGTTTGGGTTTTGGCATGATTTGTTTGTTTAGGTTTATTTGGGGTTTTTTTGTTTTGTTTTGTTTCTTTGTTTGGTGGTTTTTGTTTGGGGTTTTTTTGTTGTTGTTGTTGGTTTTTTGGGGTTTTTTTTGTTGGGTTGTTTGTTTTGTTGTTTTTTTTTTTTTTTTTTTGAGGTGTTGGTGGATTTTTTTGTTTGGGGATTTTGGGGGTTGAGGTTTTTTGCTATAAGTAGAAGAAAAACCTTGTAGCCTCTATCTGCTGGAGATATTTTTCTTTCTTTTGTTATACCAGTCTGTCCCATGTAAAGAGATCTAAACAAGTAGGGAGCAAGGAGTAGATTTTTTTTCAGATATTCCTGCCACAGGAATATTCTAATAATAAAATCCTCCCTGCTGTTTGGAAAAGCTTCAGCATTCCCTGTGAGTAAGGAATGTCTGACACAGTCCCAGAAACAAAACAACTCAAACCAACCCAATCAATAGCACTTCATTTGCTTACTGGAATGAAATCTCCACAAGTGATTTTGGAGTGAAGAGGGGGCTTTACATTGCAGTTTTGCACATGTCCTGGCTTTTAGATTTTACATAGGATGTGATTCAGGAGCATTGAAGTGGTCCTCATCTTTGTCAGAACTCCCCTCCAACTTAGTTTCACCAGTTATTTATTGTCACGTGTGGAATAGGAGTTGTAGCCAGGCTGTATATCTTAGTTAATTAAAAGGAACATCTGCTTAATATAATGCATTATATAAATGGTATTTCCTTTGTATACCAGGCTGCATGAAATAATCTATTGGCTACTGACCCAAGTTCCTGCATGCCTATCAGATAACCCACAAAAAGCACAAGATCTGACATCATGCGTGTCCCCTCCAGGCAACATATAAAATAAATACTGTAAGCTTACATAGAAGCAGGTGAGTCCAAAAGAGCAGAAAGGGATCTATACATTCCCAAAGTACAAACTTAAGTGGTAACAGATGAATACAGAAAGTGATTATAAACCCCAGAGCTGATTCATAAACTTCTCAGGCTGCAATCTCTGGAGTCTGAGGGCAAAACGGTCTGTGATATGCTTGTTTTCATGTCTTTATAGCAGAAACAAGTTCAGTTCTTTGTATACTTAGGGAAGATGGATGAAGATACTGATGTTTCTGAATAGACTGAATGCTCAATACCAGTGAAATCAAAATAGCACTGTTAAATGGTGAAACCATTAATGAGTTAGATAAAGTTTTCTGGTTTCATGCAGGCAGAGCATTCTCATCAGACCTGCCATATTCTGTAGATCTTGTTTGCATAACAAATATTTCAGTACTTTTTGTTCACAGAGCCTAAATTTTGGGTGAGACTTTGTAGGAGGAAGAGTTGGATCTACAGTCAATAGTCCAGGAGATCTTTGAATGCTGACTTGCCTGTTCCTTGCTGGAAGTTGTTGCCAGAGGTCTTGTGCTGTTGGGTAAATGCTGGGGGGAGGAGGGGTGTTAGGTGCTTTCTGCTCTGCATTGGTATTTTGGTGCAGAGCTTGAAAGCTGAGAAGAGGATGCTCTGCAGTGCTCTGGCATTTCAGTACCTGACTCCTGTTGGTTAGAAATGGAAATGGGGGTGAGCTTCACTGTGCTGATTCCTAATCCACCTTTGTCGTGTCCCTTCCCTGTCTTTTCCTTTTGCTTTGGCTGCCAAAATGGAGATGTGCTAGAGCTAGACATGGCTAGAGGCAAGCTGTGCTGACATCATGAGAACTTCTGGAATGCATAAGAGAGGCCAAGACTACAGAGGAGTTTATTTGCAAACCTCTCTGTCTAGATGACTCATATAATTATTTTCTGTGCTTATCCCACTTTACTCAACACACAGCTCAGAAGAGCAGCCAAGCCATTTTAGATAGCTTTGTTGCCTCAGACGTGGGAGCACAGGACTCTACCTCAGTAGGCTGGGCTGTGTTTGCTGTTCTGATGCTGGAAACAATCATCTTTGCTCTCAGGACAAAACATTTCCAGCTGCCTGACTTTGGGGTTCCACTTTAATCCTATGTGCTAATGTGCTGGTTTACTGTATTAATGCAGATTAGCTGAAAATAACTTGGCACGTTAGGATTTTCTACTCTTCTTATGCTTTATAATCTCTTTGCTTTGGATGATGTTTATTACATACTGAAATAATGGATTTAGTGCTTTCATGACCTCTGTAACATGTTATTTTTGTGATTCCACTCAGACCTGCTCTTGCTTAGCAAACCTTCCAGCCAGGAATCAGTCCAGCACAGTTACCCTGGGCACACTGGCAGCCATTTTGAGGACTCTCTTGGGTTGAGTCCCCCTGCAGGTCTGCTGCAAACAAAACAGACATTTGAGCTTATTAGTTCTGGCTTATTAATTTCTTTCATTGCAGCTGCAACCAAACAAGAGCCTTCTCCAGCCCTCACCCTAGGTTCCTTCTCATTTGCCTTGTTTAGGATTCAGCATAAGGTGTTTGGAGGCTCGCTAGGTGAGGTTGATAGAGAGCCCTCTTGGCTGCCAAAGCATTTAAGACCACCTTAGAAGGGCTGTTGGGGGGATTCTACAGGCACAGAGCATACTGGGAAGGATGGCCTGTATTTATTTTGGTTGCTAACAGACTAGTTCTACTGCATCCATACGTGTTGATCTTGGGCTTTGTGTACCTCAGTAATCTCTCTAATCCTCTGGCCAGATGTGTGATGGTATTGGGAGGCCAGAGGTGTTAAAACTTCAGAGGTCTACACAGACTCCACTTGCTTAAATGCTATGTGTTAACAGATTTCTGGGACCTTTCTTCTGGTCACCATCTGCACTCTTTCCAACTCTTTGAATCTGCTAATGCTGCTCCCATCTTTGTTTTTCCTCCTTTGACACCCTCCTTACTGAATCTTCCTAAGGATATGTTTCTCACAGCCTCCATTATCTTTCCTTCTTCTGCAGAGGGGATCTCAAGTTACATAGCAGTGGCTGGCATTTTTGTTATTTTTTTGGCAGAGTTTTGCCTGCCCTATGTTTTGGGTGGCAGAAATTCTGTGGGAGCCTTGCTAGGCAGCTGGGGGATGGTAAGCATCGCTACCGTGCTCCATGTTGTGCCTGGCTGTGGTTTAGGCCCCTTTTCCCTGAAGAGCTGCTGCTTGTGGTGGCCTAACTCAGAGGAATTCCCTCAGCTCTTTGCAAAAGTGCTTTCAGAGTGGAAAGCTGGACATGTGTGTTTAATACAGAGCAGGAACGAAGTACTGAGGGCAATTAATTTTGCTGCTGACAGTGAGCACACGTGCTCCCTGTTCGAACTTTCTCTTCTCTGAAGATGACTTTTGCAAATGGATGGGGATTGTCAAAGCCTGTGGCTTCAGATACCACCTTTAATGTTGTCACCTTTAACATTGAAGTGAGATGAGTCTCCACCATCGGTCATTGCCAGGAAAGTGACAACATTACCTTTGCCTCTGTCTTCACAGAATTAAAACATGACATCAGAGGCATTCTACATCTTCTGTCTGGTTTTTGTGCAAGGATTTTTCCCTCCTTTTTCAGTTTGCTCCTCTTTGGAAGATAATGAGGGTTACTGTTTTCCATGTGCTTTTTATCAGGGACCAGTGCTTTTCAGCAGATTCATTAAAATAATGGATGGCCTCAGATGGTTAATTATCTCTGAAACTTTCTTGCTGTCCAGCAGCAGGGAAGCTTTCTTACATGGGGTATGGATAGGAGGTACAGTCTTGCAATGACAGTGCTTCTATGATATACTTTAGGACATCTAAAAAATAGTGTGTTGATAGCACCAAACCCAGGTGATACAATTTGTGTCATTTAGGTGTGTGGCATGATCAGTCTGACCATTGCAAGTGGATGGATTTTGGACTGGGAGGACAACAATAATTCATCTCGTGGATGGGAGTTGCAGTGGAGTTTGGGAGGTGTGTTGTGAAGGTGGATGAGAGAATTAAAAAGATCTCTCCTGGAGACCATCAAGATTGAGGGGAAAAGAACTTGGATTCACCAAACACTTCAAGCTGTCAAAGAAATGCATGTTCTGGTTAATCCATCTCTTTTGATGACAGGTTGCACATGGAGAACTGATTGTAATGTGCTTCCTTCATCCAGATTCTCATTCCTTAAAAGCCAGCTTTGAATGGTATTTGTAATAGCAGAGCTCTGCTTTTGCAGAAATTTAAAAAGCACAAGTCTACAAAATTACATCTGTTTTGCTTAAGGGAGTTCAGCTGGCCTTATATAATCTGGGTCAGAATTCTAGATAAATTTGGTGGTTCTGACAGCATCCGACTGTTTGGAGTCTCATTTAGATACAGATATTAGTGCTGCTGCACTTCTGATTCTTTGGGCTTGTCTGGGGTTAGTGCTACTGTTGAGCAGTTGCAAAAACTCAGCTGTTTTGTTACCTTACTAAATGAGTACTCATTCAGTCAGGAACTATGCAGTGGCTGGCAACCAGATATGTTATGTCATATCCAGTATAATTAAAATCAGGACTTGTCTTCAAATAGCCATTAGTAATAGAGAATTATATTCAGATGGCACAGCAGAATGTGTGTGAACCAGGTGCTTTGGGAAATTCTATACAGAGTTTCAGGGGGTTTTTGGCCTTTTACTTTCAAGTAGCATTGGAGATGAGGTCCTCTGAATTTGTTTAGGGTGAGTTAGTCTCTGACATATGAGATGAAGCCCATTTTGCTGTGGAAACTGAGAGGAAGAAAAGAACAAATCTCTGTAGCTCACAACTCTTGAAAATCCATGTTTTTCTATGTGTACAGGTGCCTTATATGTGCCTTAATAGAGGTGAGCCCTAATCTCTACCTGGCATCTGTATGTGCTGTTTTAGTTCAAGTAACAACAGTCGCCTGTTTATAGGTTGCATTATAAGTATCTGCAATTACTCACCTGGGTAACATTAGAGATCAAAGCCGTAAGGAATTGTATATATGACCAGGGACCTAACGTTTGATGGTTGCTTATGAACTGTAAGGAACATCTGCTCTGAGTGGGCAGCAATTGCTTTTCTATATTGAATATTGAAGTGGGTTATCACACCATGGAATGGGTTTCTTTCTTCCTTTCATCTCCATGGTGTTTTTTTCTCCGTGTTGTGATTTTATAAAGATTGAATAGTCACGATGAAAGAACAGGAGGCAAATGCATACAGAAACAATTTAGCTTTATATGGTGTCAGATGCTGTTATAAGAAATAAAGTTTTGCAGGTTTCTACTTAAAATCCTAACCAAAGAGCTCTGGCCTAGCAAGTGAGCAGCTGCATAAGGTCCTCTGTCAGAAATGTCATTCAGCTGTCCTCTCAGATAAACGTGGCCCGCTTGACATGCTGATGTGGCCGGCATGAAAAATTCAGATTTTTTCACAAATTAACCTCTAACATTAATTTATTCTTAAGAACAATAGGTTCCTGGACCTCATGGTTGCAAGGAATGCCTTTAAGATGTGGCCCAAGAATAAAGGATGTCTCTCAAAGCAAGTCCCCTCCTCTGACCCTTGGAGGACTCAGAGTTGTGATTATACCTTAAACTTAATTTTCAAAATCTTCAACTTTTAAAAACCACCTCTGGAGGCTAGGGAGGGGGAAGTGCAGGATCCAGTGCAGGATTGGGAAGAAAAACTCAAGTTTCACTTGACACTTCACAGTTCTTCTGTTGATGGCCAGGAGCCATGTGCAGGTCTGTGGTGCCAGTACCCACCTTGTGTGCCCTGCCACCTTTATTGGAGGTCAGTCAAACCCCATAGGTTCAAACTCATCCTCTGGATGGTCCACCTTCATCAACCCCTTGCCATCTTTCTCATGACAACTGACACATTTAGGCTTTGTGGCACACCACCTGATGTTTGAGAATACCTGGTGCACAGTTCCTGCCTCTGCTTCCCTGCACCAAGTCTGCTCCAGGTCTCCTTGGCACCCCAGGAGCAAGAGACTTCGTGAGTTGCAGGCCAGCCTGAAAAAAGCTTTCAGGAGAGTGAGATAGAGAGCGTTTCTCTGGATCACTGGGTGACACGTTCCTGTGTTTTGTGCAGCGAATTATTTCCGTTTCTAGCAAAAAAGAATTTAGTGTAGATGAGACCTGCATTTGTCCTGATGTTCCCCCCCAAAAAACTGGCTGAAGGCAGGAAGGGGTCTAGGTAGATTCTGGAAGAATTTGGTGAGAAATACCCAGCTGTTCTTCCAAAAGAGAGGGTGTATGTGGAACTGACTAAAGCAAGGAGAATGAAGCACTTAGCCTGACAACTGCATTTAGTTCCCATTCCGAATGGTCCCAAGTGCAAAGATAAGAAACCATTGTTTTTTCAAGACACTGCTGACAGCTCTTGCCAGGAAGGGCTGGATTGACTTTTTACTGGCACCTTAGCATTTTTGATCAATAGCTTCACAAATGGGAGGGAATTAATACTCTGCCAACTAAGTTGTCCTGGTTTGAAGGACAGNTAAGAAAAAGAGTAGTATAATTGAGCAAGGATTAAAGCAACTTTCTCAGGCCAACAATGTGAATTTGTCACTTCAGAACCAGTTTCCTTTGGGGAACACAAACACTGGATTAAAGATTTACCCCAGACTTATAATTAAAAGGCTAAATCCCATATATAGCATTACATCTGTAATGCGACTGGAAGAGGATTGCGCATTACAGCCCATAGAGATTTCAATTATGGCTTTGGGGACTGATAGGCACCCATCTTGTCATGAATCCTCTTAGGGCAGACACCAAACCACACAGCATCGTGTTACAGCCCTCCATTGTCAAGGTTTTATGCAGACACCACAGTGCACAGAGGATCTGTGGATTCACATTTTCCCCCTGCCAGACAAATGCTCATGAAGATGCACCTGCAATAAGCCCGAAAGACATCCCCATCTGCCACAGAGCCATTATTCCTGCCTGTAGATCAGGTTCAGAATGTGCATTTAGAGGAGGAAAACCAGGGCTCATGACAGCCTCTGGAGTGGGGTCAAATTACTCCTCATTTCCCAGAACAGGCCAGCAAGGATATCTTATTGCCAGTGGGGTCTTGTTGGTGACTAGTGCCTCGGAGTCAAGGAAAAACTGCTTCCCTTCCATTTGTTTGCTTAAAGACCTTGGGAGTTCACTGGGTGTGATCTGTGAGGACAGGTCTCCTGTGGTTTGTAGATATACAGTACCAGAGGCTCATCTACCTCCAGATTATAATATTCACATTAAAGCAACAGAAGCTTTAGATATGTATTGTGCATGCCCCTATATTGATAAAAGTCCACCAGCAACCATTCTTGTACCTCACAGGGTCCGGTTTTAGGGATCAAATAGAACTGGGCCCCAAGAGATGGGCCTGATCAGTATGCTTATTAACTAAAGTGGCAAGGCACCTTTATATAAAAGAAAAAAAAAATAAAATCAGCATAACAGAAAACACTAGCAAAAATTTCAAGCCCTGGGAAAATGTTTTCTACCACTGCATCACTGTCCCTTTGAGAAAAGTTATTTTTACCTATTCCCTTCTGAGTGGACTTGGCCCCAATCCTTCCTACCTTTGTCCTGCTGCAATAATTACAGCTAGTCTGCATCCGTCTTCCTGGGCTAATTATCAATTAAAGCCAGGTGACATCTCCTCCAAGGGCAACAGGCAGGCTTTGACTAAACTTGATTTTTATTTACTAGACATGGAAATAACTTAGTTGCACGAAACACAGGAGCATGTCATTGACTGATCCGGAGCAATTTTTAAAAATTAAAATGTGTGTTTTGTGTAATGTTGATACCACACATCACTGCAGTGTGTGAGTACAGGTGTTCTTAAATGGATTTTTCTGGTTTAAGTCTGATTTTGTTAGCTGCATTGTTCAGAATTTTATGGTTTTGGTGTGTCTGTAAGTATTGGATTTTCAAGGCAGCTTGACTTCAATGATTATACTTGACCACGTTTTCAAGGAATTTAAATTACCTATTTTACAGCAAGTACATTACCTTGTTGGAAAAGCTGATTTGGGTAAAATAGAAATGGTCATTTGAGAAAATTTCAGCAGTTTTCTTTTATTACGTGTTGCTTAAAGCAATGAGACACCCAGACATCTCTGGAAGAACTTTAGTCCCTCTGAAGCCAGAGTTTATCTACATGAAAGCTGCTCTGCATCAACTTGAACTGATTCAGATGAGTCTCTGCCTTGCTAAAGAGACAGGGCTCCAGTCCAACCAGGCTGGCTGTCAAGGTGGCACTCTGTGCCAGTGTATCTGAAATTCATCTGTGCCTGTTTTTGGTGGCATGGGGATGCAGTTATTTGAGGCTACTGCTGCCTTCTGCTTTTTGTGATTTTAACATGGCCAATCAGTGAGTTTGAAATAAAAGCCGAATATGAGTGCACTCAAACTCTATTCTCAAACGTAGAAATCAATCATATTAAAAAAGGGCCCTTTGCCCTCTCTGTTTCTGTTATTTATTGCTCCTTCTGCGCTCAGTTCCCTGAGACACTGAACATACAAACAAAACCATAGCCTTCTGTGAGCTAACAGAAATGGAAACACATTGTGTAGCAAGCAAGTATATTGCTACAGCAGGGGAGGAGACAGCTTAAGGAATGGCATTTTGGGCCACTGTTGTGTTATCATACCGAGATTTTCACTAATTTGAGACTTTTATGGTGAAAATTGCTGAAATTTCAGTCATAACAGCGATATGAAGAGTCTGAAATATTTTGAGCCATCAAAACTACTTCTCTCCTGAAGAATTGCAGCCGAAAGCTCTAGTTATTGAGTCTGGCACCTGTCATTCAAAGTGGACCCCAGAGGCACTAGGTCTGTGTCTCAGCACTCATGTTGCAGGGCAGAAGAGCTGCCCTTGGATTGGCTCTGTCTCACCTCCACTCAAGCAGTGTCTATCAGTAGGAGCCCTGCATCTTGCTTGGCTCTTGACCACAAAGTGACTTTTCAGTGTTGGTCATCTGGGGTCTATAAACATCCTTGGGAACTTGCCATGTCAAACGATTGTAGGAAAAGGTCATGTCAGACTGACCAAATCATCTGACTCTTCATCTCATCTTTCTCCTATGTTTATCAGGTCATTTGAAGCCATCTATCTACTTAGTTGTCACTACATTGACTCTTTGCTATTAAGGATCATTAATATTGTAAGGGCCATGCACTGTCTGCGTAGCCCAGCAAAAGACAAAGCAGGTACCTCACAAGTCATGCACTCTGGAGGGAATAAACCAGAAGGTCCCTGTCAAAGCTGTAATTTAAAGTCAAGCACTGGAAGCTGCAGTAACAAAGCACTCATGTGAGTATTGTGGGCATGATCTGCTAAGTCACACTCAAAAAGGGCTTTTAAGTCAAAAGCGTAAATTCTGCACAGCCAGATTTGACTATGATTTCCCTAAAATTTTTGAAAATACAGAAAGACCTGAAAATTGGATTGCAGTTTTATAGTCCTTTTTCTGCTTCCTTAGAAATAAGAAATACTGCAGCCCATTGAATCTGGTGGACTTGCTGGACTTCAGCTACTGCATACTTCTGCTGGAAAGGTATCCTGAGCCAAATGGGCTACTTTGATGCTCTCAGAGATGAGGAAACTGCACTATCCCAAAAGTGGGTGGCAGAAGTTGCCACTGTCCCTCTGGCTTCCAAGAAGCCAGCTCTGTCCTTCAGGCAGGAAGTCAAGGACTGCGGGAAGTGTTGACTGTTTGGTCTGTAATTAAAAGAAAGGTACTTACAAGAACCTATTCATATCCTTTATGATCTCCCCCAGGATTATTTAACTGACTAATTTGGACAGCCTAGACAACAAATGAGGATCGGTCTCCTCTCTTTCTACAACTCTGTAAACATAATCCTTGATTAATTGGCCTCTAATACATCAGACCTAAATGAAAAATTAATTAGATTGGCTGCAACCCTGAAGTGAGCTCTTTACCACTGTTGTTTTGTCCATTTGATCCTTTCTTCTTTGATTTATGGGCAAAGGAGAAAGGGGAGAGAAAAAAAGAGGAGGACAAAGAGGTTTGCTCTCAATGTCACTTGAAGTCAGATGGGTTTATTGAAAACTGAGCTCTGCTTGGCCAAGAAGCAAAATGAGCAGCAGCAGCAGTGTCCCTACTGGCACATACCATACAGACAGGAAGGTCCAAAGGGAGCTGCTCCTCTCCCCAAAAACTATGCTTTTAACAAAAGCCCCCACATTGGTTTTGGCAATCTAGATTTTCCCTGGCTGTGTCCATGATTCCAGTGTCCTGGTTTGCATGGCCCTTCCCTGCAATGATTTTTTTTTTCTCCCTGAAATAATGGGGCCATAATTTGGATCGGCCTTTACAAAGGCCAATAAAAATATATTTTGGTGGAGATGGTAAGGATTATCATTGCTGATTTTTCACAAGAAGTGCCAGAGGCTTATGCAAGCTGGCCAATATGATGTTGGTTTGTCTTGGGAAAATCTTCTGACTTTGTTGAATACTGCCACATCAAAGCACTAGCTAAGCAGATGGCAGTCACCATGTTTCACAATCTCAAAGGGTGAAGCACACCTTCCAAAAAACCAAATGCTTTCTAGGTTTGTAAAGTATTGTAGCATTCAGAGCAGAGTTAGATGATGTAAAAGAAATAAAAAAAACCCCAACAACACAGTGAAGAGTGGAAACAAAAAAATCTGAGTTTGACACATCCAGGGGTGAACAGCAAGGGCAAGTGAAGAGCATGTTGTTAATCACAGCCAAATTTTTGCCAAAGCCTGAGGCCCAGAAAGGCAACTGAAAAATATCAGTATATTAAAAACAAGCCAGTCTCATGGCCGGGGGAAATAATGCTACTCTAAAGTGAGGCACAGTTGAAATAAGAAACTTTCATGTTATTTAAAGAATTATTAAAAGTGAGAGAAGAAATTAAATAAAATTCCAGAGAGCAGTTATATGGGCAGATATATAGAAAATTTTGCCTTAGAGTGGCTTTATCCTGGAAAGGAAAATGTTTTGGCCAGGTTTGAAAATACATTTTTTTTTTTTTTTTTTTTTTGTAAATAACAAAGAAAACTCCTATTTGAAAGAAAACATTGATAGAAACAATGGTGGCCTATTTCAAGAAATCTTTTAAATGCAAAATTAAAGTATCAATAAATAGGACACCCATGCTGGAGTCTTGACTTCCTGCTCAGAAAATACTTTCTTTATAAGCCATCTCTTCTGCTTTCTTCCTCTCTCTCTTTCCTTTCTTGATTTGTCAGGATTCAGCCCCAAAGCACTACCCTGAAAACTAGTCTGTGTAGTTTTGAGGTAGAAACTGCATTTTGTGTCTGTGTGCATGGTTTGCTGTGCAACATTTAAAATTATATTTTAAAAAGGCTTGGTTATTCCATGTTCACCTGACTGCAGGGGGAAAAAACAGAATTCAGATTTTTTCCATTCCCAGATCAAAACCTCCAGGATTAAGTCAGGCAGAGGGAGGACTTCTGCCAGGATTTCAACAATCCTTGCACTGATTAATTAGAAGACTAGTGCTGGCTCAGGGGGCTCTACCTCACTTCTTTTAATGAAACCTTTCAGAAGAGTCCTCTATTTTTAACTGCCACAAAAGCAAATTTACAGCCATGGTGTTTTTTCACTAAATGAATGCAGAAGCTTATCTTCAGCTGGTGCATGGTGCAAGCCAGGCTCACTCACAAGATAAGCTGGTAAAAGCTCAAACTTCAAGCAGTGGTAAAGTGTATGGGGCAGGTCTGCAACTGCAGGAAGAGAGGCTGCTTTAGCATGCCCAGGTTGAGGGAGTATGCATCCAGTAGTTTGCTTCAGATATTTTCTTCTGATTTCCCAATTTGATTGCTGGATTGGAAGGGGAAGTGTTCATGGTTTGGCTTGGACGATAAAGCCTGAGGTTTCTAGTCCTAAAAGGAGTTTCCCTGTGGTTCCAGGCACATGAGGCTTTCATGTGTACCATATAGCCTTACCGATAGTCAGCTATTTTGGTCATCTCTGAAGAGAATAATTTCTGCTCCTGTTACCCTAAAGAGAGTCTTCCTTCCACTCTGGTGAAAAAAACTGTGGCACAGTCAGGCTCCCAGCCCAGCTTCAGTGCACCTTTTCACCTGGGAATTTTTTGCCCAGCAATGCTGTGGTGAATTTCATTGGGATTATTTACAGGTTTTTTGTGGGCTTCTTCACTTTATTATCTTAATGGTGATCTTTGAGAGTTATGAATGAGACCAAACTGGGAAAAGGCAGCTGTTTTGCCCAAAGCCATTTTTGTGCTTGACATAGATGATGCCTTACCTAAAATGGTACGGTATGGATGTACTCCATGTGACCATAAGACCAAAAAAAGCACAGGTATGGGCATTACTGTGTATTTTTTCATTACAGATTTCAGATTCGTATCCCCTTGACTTTTATTAAAAATTCTGCTATTTCCAAGGAAACACTATCTGAACATCTCTGAGAAATTAATTATAGCAGGTTCTGCTCTGGACAGAAAAGGCCTACCTGTGGGAAGGATATCAAATCCACAGCATGACGATCAGGAAAGCAGAATCTGCACAGCACTTTGGGCACTAGAGGTTTGGTGGCTGTGGGCCTGCGCTTATAACCACTGTTGTGTCAGCTGGGATTTTCCAAGGAACTTATGAGCCATGTGTCTGTGACATCTGGCTACTGAACACCATTATTAAATTGTGCAGAAAAGCCCTTCATATTCTCTGTGGCTGCAGTAACATTTCTGAAATTTGGCCGTATTATAAGCAAGCAAAGCTAATAGCAGATCTCCTTCTTCTGAACAGGGTATATGTAAACCATTATGTATCTCTGGTCAGCTTTCTCCTAAGGTCTTCATTAGTTTCTGACCCAACCTTTCAGACTTCTTTTTATGTTTAAATTAGTAATAGCTCGGTTGTTTGGAGCATGGTGTTTATAATGTGAGTCATGGGTTTGATCCCCATATGGGTTATTCACTTAAGAGTTTGACTCAATGATCCTTGTGGATCCCTTCCAACTCAGAATATTCTCTGATGCTGTAATTTTGGTGACTTTTTTTCTATGAAAATTCCATGGGAGATATTCTTTGAAGCAGAACAGACAGCCCAACTGGCAGTAACCATGACTCCTGCTCCACTGTTACCACTGTATTTCTGCCTGAGACAGGAAGAGCTACTGATAAAAAACTCACTGAGTGAATAGCTTTAAACTTTAAATTTTCAATGAAAACCACTGACATTTTAATTTTACGCAGATGCTTATTTTCTTTAAGCTTTCATTTTCTGCAGATTGTCTTGGGGGGGGGAAATGTTTTACATAATCTCCTTTTCTGCTTTTGGATGCTTGACCCTGACTCTGGAGCAAATACAGGTAGAGAGAAGAAATTGTGATGCAACTTTTAAATATATACATTTAAGAATCTACCACCGAGACTTCTTTTATAAGTTTTTGGATATCAACAAATGAAGCCATTAGTTTCTGAAAAGGATTAAAATGAGAAAAATCTTTGAAGTCAGAAAATTGTCCTGGTGAGCTAGCTCTGTGAGAATGGAATGGCTTGAATTTTTTCTTTCTTTTTTTTTTCTTTTTTTTCCTCCCTTCCTTACAAACAGGAAAATGATATGTTGAAACCTTAACCTGATCAGATCAGTGTCTGAAAACTCAGGGTGAAATATTACCCCTCTTAAAGTCAGTGTCAAAGTCCCTGCTGATTTCAGTAGAGTTATGATAAATCCTTGTGGAAAATGACACATCGCATTACAGTATTCTCAACTTCTCCCTTTTTTTCCCCTCCTAAGTAATATATCTCATGAGCCATATACCTGGTGCTTCCTCTCTTCCCAAAAATTCAGCTTTCCATGAGAAAACTAGATATGGTGATCCTTTATGTCTTGAAAGTGCTTGTATAATTTTTAGCCTAACCACTATACAGTACAAGGTGTGGGAACGATTTCCTAACCTCCATTTCAGAAATATGTTGGCATCAGGCATGTTTGCTCAAGTAATAATAATCAAGGGGCTGGTTATTCAGCTGGTATTCCTGTTGATGTTATTAAATCCATTTCTGGTGGTTTATTTCTTGCTGAATGGAGCAAATGAAGTGGCTGCTTCAGGTTTAGAAAGGTCAGATGGAATAGTCCATAGATTTGGCTTAGAGGCACAAATGAGACAGGGTCACATTAGTGGTGACAGCCTTCAAGAGGAACTTTATTTTTTCCTATAAGCTCCAACACAAGCAGATTATGACTGCCTCTCTGCCTTCTGTGCAGGGTGATACTGTATCCAAAGGACAGAAGGGAAAATATTAGTAGACTGCCATTTCAGACCTCTTTGGGTCTTCAGAGCTCCTCAGCATCCAGCAGTCACCATGATGAGAACCAGGAACTGCAAGGACCCAGCATTAAGTTACACAAGCATCAAAATGGGGACTGAGCTTACTTAGGAACCATTCTCTGACTCCTGTTTTGACCTGGTTTAGAAATCTGTCCCTTTAACTGCAATTTTTTTTACTTGCACATTGAACTGATTATTTCAAACCTGTGAATAGCTTCTGGGATGCAGCTCAGTTACACTACTTGTTTCAGGTTTCCATTTTGCTTCTATCTGAGTTTATTTTATTACAGGGAATGATATAGCCCAGAGGATGTTTCTTCATATCAAAGTTGCCAGTATTTTCCTCATAAAATGCAGTCTGTATGTGATGGAAGTAGAGTCAGCCTACAAGGGAAATATTCTGAAGCAATGTCAGCATTACAAATCTCTCATTGGTCTGAACTTATGTAGGACCCACTGGTGAAAACATGCTTATGAAGAGTTTACATTGAATTTACCGAATTCTTCTCAATGTCAATGAAGCTGCTGTAATGTAATATGCCTAAGAGTTTGCACAGGAGGATGGAGTTTTAGGCTTATATTTGGCATAGCACTTGAGCATGTGCTTAAAATTAGTAATAGGCTTGTGTTCAAGGTGAAGCACATGCTTTTTGTTGCCAAANTCTGAAGCGATGTCAGCATTACAAATCTCTCATTGGTCTGAAATTATGTAGGACCTACTGGTGAAAACATCCTCATGAAGAGTTTACATTGAATTTACCAAATTCTTCTCAATGTCAATGAAGCTGCTGTAATGTAATATGCCTAAGAGTTTGCACAGGAGGATGGAGTTTTAGGCTTATATTTGGCATAGCACTTGAGCATGTGCTTAAAATTAGTAATAGGCTTGTGTTCAAGGTGAAGCACATGCTTTTTGTTGCCAAACCAGGATGCTTTTTAGTCCTTTTCCTGTTTCAGAGGCCTTTTTCCCAATTAAGGCCAGGTAGCTAGGCTTTTCTGTCTGCTGAAGCCTGCCCAAATTTAATAAGACTCCTGGCATGTGGGGCTTTAGGCACAAGTTGTATAAATGTGCATTGCAGCTTGGAATTTGTAAATAACAACTGATGACAGTTATGAGAATGGAGTAAATAGTCAGTGCATTAACTTGCTGTTAGCTCATTTCATCAGTTTCAGATCACTTTGCGTGACACTGCTAAGGGTTGACTTTGACAAGCTGTGTTTCTGGTTAGTGCCCAATGTGCTGCTTAAAGTGGATTTTGGTTTTCCATCCTGATTTTCCTCACCCTGTTAGCAGAGTGGGGCTATTTGGGGCCTTCTTCTTGGGGATAATTTCTTGAAAATTCAAGAAATGGAAGAATTGAATTAGCAGCCTGACCTGTCAGTCAGATACCCCACGCTTTTTGCAGACTAGTCATGCATATGCACTCTTAACTCTCTTGCCTTTACTTGAAAATAAGGAGTTGGGGGTGCCGGTCTTGTAAAATGAAGTAATTTTGCCTTCTAAAGAAGCCAATAATGAAGGGAGGGAAAGTAATCACTGAGGGACTGTGAAAGCTTAATCTACAAAACATCCTGCTAATTTTGATATCTTACCTGTTTTTAAAATGCTGGAATAATATCCCAAGTAATTTTCAGCCAGGATTTTTTAAGTTGTAAAAAGTCAATTGCCTTGACCTACTGTTGCTCTTGTTCATTGCCAACAATTCTTAGAGGAACTTCACCTGGATTATTTTTTACATTGTTGCTAAAATGCCAAGAATTGAATATCTTGGTGAGTTATTTAATATCCTGATCTCTTGCCCTGTTCTGATAACTTCCGTTCCTGGTTCAGAGCAACCATCTTATGTTACATGTGAAGAAATTTGATTTATATTTCTAGGGTGGAAGACATTTTGGCTTATACAATCTTCTGTCTAGAGTTTGCAGAGGGAGGGGTGCAGAAATGGGAAGCCATCCCTCAAGGGATGGTTTCTCATCTTTCCTAGCAGATGGTTTCTCTCCAGCAGGCCTCTTTGTGGCCCATATGCTGGAATAAGATGCCATCAGTAAACCAGCCTTGTTCTGTCACCTGTTTTTACTATGAGATGTTGCAGCCTTCCATCAGATAACACTCAGTGTATCCCCCATTCTTAATCCCAGTTTTTTAAGACTGGATGTTTTTTAAAGGAGTTTAGCCATTTTGCTCGACTAGGTGCCTGACCCTTGTCCCATGTGACAGCCAGAGGTGATCTGATGCACCTGGGAGAGGAAATGAAAGCTCTGGGCTGGCCCTGTGCCTTGGTTGGTGAGCTTTTCTGTGGGCCTGCTGTGCTCAGCCCATGGGTGTGAGAGAACAGGGGTGGAAGCACATGGCAGCTTGCACAGATGCAGTGCAGCACCAGTGCCAGGAGTTTGGGGCACCCAACATATGGGTGAGGGGAAGGCAGCCAGTGCAAGCTGGGTACCAGCTCACTGACTTACCTAGAAGGACTAAAAGATGAAAATAAATGCAAATCCTGAGTGTAATCCCTGATCTGATATGTCATGTTTGCTTAGTGGATAAGAACAGGAGAATATAGCACTAAGGACAACTGCAATATAGTCATTGAGTACTTCAGCTTGAGAGACTTTTCCAGTGGTAATTAACATATTTAACTTATTTCTAAAGATTTACAAACATTAAATGCCACTAAGCATTCCATGCCATGAATTTCAAAGAAGCTAATGTAACTTTGGGAGCATATATTTCATCCATCATAGCACTCTTGTCACTTAAATGGCACTCAATCCACTTAAAATTGCAGTGATTATGGAAAAACATCAAGTTTCATCAGCAGTGATTACACTGTGATTATCACACATGCACTTCTCAGGGCTGCTTCTGCTCTTATGCAACTGCCAGTTTGCAAATACACGTTGGGGAAGAGTCTTTGGGGCTCTGGAGATAAACGTGGCGTTTCCATTCCATCAGTGTTTTCAGCATGTCAATTTACACTTTGGGCAAAGAAATTTAACTCTTAAGAGTGATTTGGAACAGATGGGAAGTTAAAGTCTTAGTGAAGACCTTCTCCACCTGCAGAGGACTATACTGGTTAAACTAAACATAGGGAGGTTTTGATCAGCCACTTTGCCTGACTTTCTCTCATCAATCTACTGAGACCCTTTAGAGATACTGAATCACCTTTTCCAGGCAAGGGGATGGAGATCTAAGTAATCTTCTCTTTGTAGAAAAGTAGAGGGGGAATCTCTTCATCCCCTTGTTTTCAAGTCATATCCCTGACTTTACCAAAAATTTTAGGCTGTGTTTTTCCTCAGGAAGGAAATAGTAGAGAGAGATGAAAATAGAAAGCCCAGTCCAGACCCAAGTTGCTGTCAGTGGGAAAATTTCTGCTGGTGCCACTGATCTTTAGACATCAAGAGAAAGTGTAGGAACTAGGGGAGAGGACAGGAGAAACAGTTCAATATGGCCAAAATGTGGTTCCCATGAAGTTGGTAGTAAAGTTGATGCACAGGAGAAAATATGCTTTTATTTATTTATTTTATATTACTGTAGCTTTAGGAGCCAAATTTCCAAAAGGACTCAGCATCCTGCAATTCCTCCTGAGAAGAGCAGTGAAGCTCCTTTAAAAGGATGAATTTCATACAACATCTGTCAGACGTACTCCCTTCCCTCTGCATCTCTCTTTTTGAGTTTGCCTTCCATATTCTAGCAAACACTTCAAGTAGCAGGAGTTCTCTCTCAAAGAATGGGAAGTAAGCAAATGTAACACCACATTTGCAAAAAGCAAACCATTCCCTTCTAAATCCCAGCACTGCACACAGAGCCCAGGAGTCAGGTACACAATATTCTGGCTGCTTGCTTACTAAGGCCTGCCTATTTGTTTTCCCCATTATTTTTAAAGACCACAGGCCAGCTTTGTGATTTGCAGCCTGGCTGCATGAAGGATTCCATTGGCAGCAGTCTGGGCTTTCTGAGTGGGCTTTGGCATTTGGTCCAGCCTTGCAGGGGACAAGAGTCCATGTCAGCTGTCAAATAAGTGAACTTATAAGGCAGCAATCCATGTGTGTTGAGCACTGACTGATCTGCCTTGCTTTGATTATTTTTTCTATCCAATATCTCCAGCTGCTTGCAAACAATCTGTGCACCCAAATTAAACCAATAAGGCCTTTCAAAATTTAAATATATATATACACCTGCACATTAACTGAAGTAAAGTAGGCTAATTTATCTAGAAAATATATTCTCTGGGAAAAAATTTACTTGAACTGACACTGGATATATTGGGGGAAAACAAAAACAGGTGTTTATTCTTTAGTTTGCTAATTCTACTCATCCTGAAAATACCACTGGTTGTATTCATTGCTGTTTATGTTTACAAGAAGTTGTAGATATAAATAGCTGTTGTTCACATATATTCATATCTAGACTGTATTCTTGAAAGAAATGCATTTCCTTTTTTTACTGGAAAGAAGAAAAACTCTGCTCAGAGAGGTAGATTTTCCAATACATTCTTTGACTGCTGCAGATGTATGCACTGAGGCAGGTAGTAAATCCCTCTTAGTATTGATCCTGGCTTTAACCAGTGAGTGACTGATCAGTTTTAACCTTGAGAAATGGCATACATGGAAATGATGTGTCACAAAATCCTAATCTTTGCCATGGAGAAGAGCAGATTTCTCCTAGCCATCCCCGGGACTTAGCACTCCTAGGTACCTCTAACCTCTATACAGTGATGTAGTACATTTATGAACCTTCATGCTGGGTCACAGAACTTCAAACTAAACCAGGAAATGGGGACTGTGTTGTAGGTTAACATCCACTTCTACTGCCACACTCTTAGATGAATCTCATTTAAATGCATATGAGTGTGTGTGCACAAATGGAAGGACTGGAGCTTTCTCTCTCTCCAGACATCCTGTGCTATCTTCTGTGTCCTTGCATTCCAGAGCTGGTCCCCCTCTCCTCTTTTCTCTTTGCTATTATTGAAGTGAATAGGCACTCCTAGGTATTTTTTGTTCTGCTGCTTACCTTTTAACATGACTTTTGAAAACTTGGGAAATGGACAGTGTAATAAGTGGAATTATTTAATTTTGCCCCTAATGGTAGAAATTTCAGAACATTGCAAGTTACTGATAATTAATTTTCCTCTTCTAAGCTTGAAAACACAAATGTGAGAGAGTGAAAGTCTGTGCTGCCCCTTCCTCTCTTGGCATTCCTTGATTCTGTCCAGATTCAAGTACATTTAAGGGAAACAATCCCAAATTTCTGTTGTTGACAGTATGTTTTTTAAAGACATAATATCCCCAGAATTTATTTAGTAGTATTTTTTCATTAATAAACAGAAAATCTGACCATCCTGTCAAAAGCAACATTTTCTTGGATATCAATGGATTTATTTCTTTACTTATTTTGAAAGTCCATTTTTCATGAAGAGGGTTTGTTGAGTTGGAACATTTTTACAGCTCCCCTGAAGACTTGGTCATGAGGAAACTCACAAAATGTCTGGGGGAAATTTCATAAATAACAAGAAATGAAGCAACTCCTCTGCAATGAAGCAGGAAATGAATGCTGGCATGTGCTAGATATCCTAGGAGGATTATTACTGTTTTAGCCCTGTAAGTTGGAAAGCAAACCAAACTTCTCCCAAGAGATCAAGTTCAAAACACTAGATTTAAGTTTTGTTGTTAGCTGTCTGTCTTGTTATTGGTTTATTTTAAATGCTGTTTAGGCAGACAGTGCTAGAGGAGCTGCTGCACTCTGTAATGGAAAAAAGCAATTTTTTGCTGTGAAAGCCTACCCAAACTACCATAAAAATGGTTATTAGAACTTCAAAACTTCTCTATCTAGTAGTTGGGAATTTTATTGAGAAATGAGGAAACTCCAGTTATATTCTGCCTCTTTAGCAGGATGACCTTATGAGTTTTTCAATTTGTTTACCCAAGAAACCACCTTTTGCAGCCTGAATGTCTTGTTGGCCATCCTTTCTGATAGTCAGAGGGTGCTGGCAGCAAAAGCAGCATCTTTTGTTAAAATACCAAATGTAGTTGAAAAATAATAGTATGTTTCTGGTAAAAGCTCTTTGCACAGTTAGATGAAAGGATTTCTTGAAAGCTGAAAGCATTTGCTGAAAGTTCACTTAGATGTGTACCAGTTAAAGTCCGTTTAAAAAAAAAATATTACACTACAGGCTAAGCAGGAGCATCAGCAAAATGAGAGTCAGGTGAGAAGTGGCTTTACCTCCTGGAGAAAAACAAGGGGTCCTTTATAGCTTATGAAACAAAACAAGGTAAGAAAGGGTAGAGATTATACTGGTTAGTAAGATTTTAGTCAGTATTGAGTTTTCTAGTTCTAGGTACAGCTGTCAGTCTTGTTCTCATGTTTGCCCTTGGATGGCATTTTGCATGGCTCTCAGGTGGCTCAGAACTGACAGAGCAGCAATCGAGTGATGTTTTTCGTGTGTCTTCCCATTAGCAGTGTGTTCCTTGTCTTTGAATTGTTGTGTAATCAATTTCTAGTGCAGGTTGCCTCAGCCATAACTGTATCAAGAAAGTTATAATAGCATGAGGGAGTGTCTTCTTACTGATACTTTCTGTTTCTTGGCTTACCTGTCCAAGTTTAAATACAAGAGATAATATTTCTCTGTCTTGAAGATCATTAGTTTTAAACCAGCAATAATTTCTGTATTTANGAAAGTTATAATAGCATGAGGGAGTGTCTTCTTACTGATACTTTCTGTTTCTTGGCTTACCTGTCCAAGTTTAAATACAAGAGATAATATTTCTCTGTCTTGAAGATCATTAGTTTTAAACCAGCAATAATTTCTGTATTTAAAAATGTTTGGAGAAAAATCATGTCACAATTTCACTGTATTTCAGTAATCTGAAGCAGTGCTGATGGTTCCAGTATTTAAGAAAATGAGGTGCTGCGATAGGGAAGATATATTTCTTGCTTTCCCAAGCTGCACATATTCCCTCCCCATTTACTCCTACTGCAAGGGTCTGCTGCCTCTCCTGCTACTAACTATTCTGCTTTCAGACTAAATTTATTTACAGCGGAGGCAGATATAGCCATGCTTATGTTAACACTGGTTTAAATATCCCCCTTCGGATATTTCTGAGAAAGGAAGAGAAGCTGTGTGCCCACTCAACTTTTGTTTTGCAATTCAAGACATGGCAAGTTATTTTAATTTTGTGTTCTAAACTGGGTAGGCCACTAGCCTTATTTAAGTAGCCCTAGTCCATATGTTTTCCTGTCTTGGCACAGGAGATTGCAGTGGCACTTGATCTCCCTCCTGCATCCTAGATTATGCCCATCCCATGGGAGTCCTGTCCATCATTCACTGTCACTTCCACAGGTTTGGCTTTCTACCAGCACCTTCAGACAGGTGGTCTGAAATCATTTTAGGATCTGCCTGTCCTCCCAAGGCTTTTTCTGCCATCATTTCACACAGTGAAATCACTGAAGGTGTTATCACCAGTGATCTCAAATTGCTGCCCAGAAACCAGCTCAGCTCTGTCCCCCAGGCCTTTTNCTCTGCAATGAAGCAGGAAATGAACGCTGGCATCCAAAGTTAATGCTGTGCTAGATATCCTAGGAGGATTATTACTGTTTTAGCCCTGTAAGTTGGAAAGCAAACCAAACTTCTCCCAAGAGATCAAGTTCAAAACACTAGATTTAAGTTTTGTTGTTAGCTGTCTGTCTTGTTATTGGTTTATTTTAAATGCTGTTTAGGCAGACAGTGCTAGAGGAGCTGCTGCACTCTGTAATGGAAAAAAGCAATTTTTTGCTGTGAAAGCCTACCCAAACTACCATAAAAATGGTTATTAGAACTTCAAAACTTCTCTATCTAGTAGTTGGGAATTTTATTGAGAAATGAGGAAACTCCAGTTATATTCTGCCTCTTTAGCAGGATGACCTTATGAGTTTTTCAATTTGTTTACCCAAGAAACCACCTTTTGCAGCCTGAATGTCTTGTTGGCCATCCTTTCTGATAGTCAGAGGGTGCTGGCAGCAAAAGCAGCATCTTTTGTTAAAATACCAAATGTAGTTGAAAAATAATAGTATGTTTCTGGTAAAAGCTCTTTGCACAGTTAGATGAAAGGATTTCTTGAAAGCTGAAAGCATTTGCTGAAAGTTCACTTAGATGTGTACCAGTTAAAGTACGTTTAAAAAAAAAATATTACACTACAGGCTAAGCAGGAGCATCAGCAAAATGAGAGTCAGGTGAGAAGTGGCTTTACCTCCTGGAGAAAAACAAGGGGTCCTTTATAGCTTATGAAACAAAACAAGGTAAGAAAGGGTAGAGATTATACTGGTTAGTATAATCTTGTTAAACTTGTACCAGTTCTTGATACAGCTGTGAGTCTTGTTCTCATGCTTGCCCNGAGATTATCCTGGTTAGTAAGATTTTAGTCAGTATTGAGTTTTCTAGTTCTAGGTACAGCTGTCAGTCTTGTTCTCATGTTTGCCCTTGGATGGCATTTTGCATGGCTCTCAGGTGGCTCAGAACTGACAGAGCAGCAATGGAGTGATATTTTTTGTGTCTTCCCCCATTAGCAGTGTGTTCCTTATCTTTGAATTGTTGTGTAATCCATTTCTAGTGCAAGTTGCCTCAGCCATAACTGTATCAAGAAAGTTATAATAGCATGAGGGAGTGTCTTCTTACTGATACTTTCTGTTTCTTGGCTTACCTGTCCAAGTTTAAATACAAGAGATAATATTTCTCTGTCTTGAAGATCATTAGTTTTAAACCAGCAATAATTTCTGTATTTAAAAATGTTTGGAGAAAAATCATGTCACAATTTCACTGTATTTCAGTAATCTGAAGCAGTGCTGATGGTTCCAGTATTTAAGAAAATGAGGTGCTGCGATAGGGAAGATATATTTCTTGCTTTCCCAAGCTGCACATATTCCCTCCCCATTTACTCCTACTGCAAGGGTCTGCTGCCTCTCCTGCTACTAACTATTCTGCTTTCAGACTAAATTTATTTACAGTGGAGGCAGATATAGCCATGCTTATGTTAACACTGGTTTAAATATCCCCCTTCGGATATTTCTGAGAAAGGAAGAGAAGCTGTGTGCCCACTCAACTTTTGTTTTGCAATTCAAGACATGGCAAGTTATTTTAATTTTGTGTTCTAAACTGGGTAGGCCACTAGCCTTATTTAAGTAGCCCTAGTCCATATGTTTTCCTGTCTTGGCACAGGAGATTGCAGTGGCACTTGATCTCCCTCCTGCATCCTAGATTATGCCCATCCCATGGGAGTCCTGTCCATCATTCACTGTCACTTCCACAGGTTTGGCTTTCTACCAGCACCTTCAAACAGGTGATCTGAAATAATTTTATGATCTGCCTGTCCTCCCAAGGCTTTTTCTGCCATCATTTCACACAGTGAAATCACTGAAGGTGTTATCACCAGTGATCCCAAATTGCTGCCCAGAAACCAGCTCAGCTCTGTCCCCCAGGCCTTTTCCTAGCGAATTTTGGCTGCAAAATGTGCCAGCTTAGCCATAGGACGGCAGTTCATTCCAACATCATATCATCAGCAAATCACATTGGTATGCTCCAAAAGTCATGTAGAGGCTATTAATTTAAATAATAAAGAAAATTATTCCCCTTGCCAATTTTTACCTTCCAGACTGGTTCACCCTTCCCCAGTGCAAGCTGTTACCTCTTAGTTGGTTTCATAACTACTTATAGTCCCTCTGATAATCCCCCTTTTCTCAATTTTGAGTATTTCCCCCGTGATATTATAACCAATGCTTTATTTGAAGTTTGAATAATCTCCATTTTTTGTGCCCTTTATCTAGAAAATGAGTTATCTTTTTAGAGGAAGGTAGCACCTAAGTCTCATATGATCTCTCTTTGGTAAGCTCATGCTACACTTTTTCCCATTTTTCTGTTTGTCTGCCTTATATTGCTCTTTCCTTCAAAAGTTGTGCAATTGCTGTCAAATTAATATTTTGTAATTGCCTCCAACTCACACTTCTTTCCTCACTTCCATGCTCAGTAGATTGGTATTTTTCACTCTGTGACACTACTGTGAGTTACCAGATTTAATAAAAATCCTTTCTATCAGCTTAGTGCTCTCATGAGATTTGTTAAAAAAAATCAAAAGGTAGTGAAGGTAGAGGGCAAGCTCATAGTGGCACAGAAGATAGAGCCAAAAGAGGTCAAGGAAGTGGATTTACACTCCCTGAGCTTAGAAAAAAATCCCTCCCCCCTGTATCTACTACCACTTGAGCATATATTTCTTGCTCTTTGGAAATCCTCAGGTGAGGACCACTTGATTCAGACTTTCCTCCTTTTTGGGACTGTAAGGACATAGATTCACCAGGAGTAAGTACGAAGTTTTCACTTCTCAGGGGGAAAAAGCAGTAGCTGCTCTGCTAAAAACCAAGGTGTCTGCACTGAGGTGGGCCCTGTTGCACATCTGGGCAAGAACACCCTCAGGAGTAACAGCCAGGCTGTCCCCAGACCCGCCCTGCCCTGCAGCTGGCCAAGTGTCGTGTTGACACTGGGCAACGGTGAACCCCTTCCAGCCAGCTTGGCAAGGTGCAGAGAGCACAGGCTTCTACACCACAGGTATTTCCTGCTCCTAAGGAGTATCGTATGCTGGAAATTTTGGTTTTGTGAACGGTCCTGGGGTCTTTTCCTTTGGGTTTATTGTTGCTCTGGGGAAGAGCTGCTGGGCACCTCCTTGGATGTTTTACCACTGTTTTGCTGTTGTCTTGAGAGGGCGGGGCGCTGTTGTACTCAGTGCTGCATAAACACATCGAGGTGATTCCTGCTCTGAGGGATCTCTAGTCTAAGGAGAGGAACTGGGAGAAAGAATATATGGATAAGGCTCAGAAATGGGGTGCAGCAAGTATCTCGCAATAGTGACCCTGCACGGGGCACAAGTGAAAACATAGCTCAGTAACCACAACTTCCAGTTTTGTACCTTGATTTATCTGTAGTGGAGCTTGTACTTTAGTTTTGTATCCCTTTATCCCTTTTGTTTTTCAGACTGATGTTTTAAAATCTCCATAAATTAACATACATCAGTAAAAAATAATGTGACTTAATTATCTTCCCTGCTTTTGCAAATTGAGTTTGGCCTCTGTGACCATCTTTAAATGACCACTGCCTTTTTGACTTGTTCTGTGAGGAACCAAAGTCCAGTGGTGCTAAGTCACATCCAAAAGTGATAATAGGCTTCTAATGTGGAGAAGGTTTTGAAAATCCATCTCACAGAAAATTACTAGCTGGGAAGCAGCAAAATTCGAGTGTGTCTTGGTTAATGGCCTGCCTGTTCCACAATGGGCATGAAAAAGAAGGTGACTTTGAAATATAGTAGGAAAGGTTATAAGTGGAAAGCTACATTGCATCTCCTCCATCAGCTGATCAACCATGCCTCTGAGACAGCCCTAGAATCAGCATTATTTTGGCAGTAAATAATTTTAAGATTTTTATTTTTAATTTTCTGCTCTCAAATATAGTAGAATATTTTTTGCTTTGGCAAGTGTGGATTTTGTGCTAATATCCATAAAGGCATTTTGTTGCCAGGCTTGGTTGAACAGAAAAGTAAAAAACAAAACAACACACAAAACTTTTTTTATCAGCTAGCTTTTGCTATCCATACTTAGATAAGAGCTGTTTGGGAAACTTTTCAGGATGGTTGTATTTCTCCTCTGCAAAGTAGTGATTTGTCAAAACAACTTTTTACTGTAATGTTTTGGTCTGATATAGTGTTCTGTGCAAAGATAATGCCTAGACATCAGATGAGATGAAACTGTGTGACCCTCATTACATTCCAGAGCAGGCACCAGCCCTGTGTTTGGGACATGCAGCATTCAGACTGCTTGGCTGCTTGTGCTAAAATCCAGGCTGTCCTAGATTTGGTCTGCCTCTCCTCCTTGCTACACTGCCATGTTTTGTTTCTCTCTTTTATGCCTTCCCCAGACCATGTCTGCCACAGCTCATAGTGGCCCAGGACATTGGCCCAGATTCTTCTCTAAATGATATGTTATCTATTGAATGGAAACAAGACTCTGGACAAAGGCCATCTTTCGTGGTGGAGAAAGAGGGAGGTGGTATCCGATCATTTTTACTGAAATGTCTGATTCTTTGCAAAAGTCAGTAGGGCTCTTCATGAATCATCTGGGTGAGGGGCTCTGGGAGGGCTGGGAGCTAAAACCAGTAAAAGAAAGGTAAAAGGTAGCACAATACTGGGCTGTATCTACTTTATATACACTTAACTGGAGGGAAAGATATCCTATACTAGAAGTTTTTTTTGATAGTCAGGAACCATATAACAAGAGCCGGGAGCTGGAAGCTGAAACTGGAGAAGTCCATCCTCAAAACAAGATATGCCTTTTTAAAAAAAAAAACCAAACAAAATCCAACAGTGCCTTTCCCCCACCCTCACCCTCCCCCACATAAACCCAGACATTAATCATCATGACAGTTTCCCAGAAGATGTAGTGGATCTATATGAACTTCAAATTTGAGACAACTTGTTAACTTTGAAAATAATTGGTCTGGATCCGTACAAGTTTTAGAGCAATATGGGAGAACTGCTGTGTGACGTCTTCTGCCCATGATAGAGATAAAATTAAGAGGTCATTCCTGAGTGCCAGTTTACCCCTAAACTTTCAGTTCCTTGATCTCCTGTTAGTGTTTAAGTACTGGTAATTAAGTTTTATGGATGCCTTTTAGATTTTATCAAGTTCATATTTCTTCTGTGCGCTGTGCCAAAGAGTCTAAGTTCTCCATATCTGCAAAAATTGCAAAATGCAGGCCTGAGAGTTAATGTGTTTTGCACGGTCAGTTTGCCTTAATTTGTTTGCCTTTTTTAATTTTGCTGTGTTTTTCTTGGATCTGATTTAAATGCCCAGTGCTAAACATATAATTGAAACACTCTGTTCTCATGTTTAGCCAGTCGTATGTTTTAACACAGTCTCTGCTGCTCCCTGTATCTCTGCTCACATAGATGCCGCTTTCTTGTGTTGTGTCATGCAACACAGAACACACTCTGTGCTGTCACTACGGGGAGGGAGCATAGGAGGGACTCCTCTGCAGGTCAGGGGAAAGAGGTGTCCCTGTCCTTGGGAAACATTGACTTCCACCATAGCACCAGTGCCCAGACAGAAAATGCAGAGCTGGCTGTGAGCAGGCAGGACAGGAGCCAGGGAGGTGCGTGAGTGCGCTTCCCTTGCTGGCCACAAAGCTGTGACTTGGCACAGTGATGCCACCACTGCAGCTCCTGCAACCAGATGGCAGGTGGGCTTTAAAGATGGAGCAAAGCAGTAATAAACTGTATCATTACTGAAGATATCTGCATAGAGGTGATGATGGTTTGCATTGATCTTCCCAACATGGGAGCTTTTTGTTAGCAGTCAAAGAAAAGAACCTACAGATCTGGGGTTTTGGGTCCTCTTTGTATTACCATGGGGCCATCCCTACCACAATTTAGGAGGGAAAAAATCCCAGCCTTAGAAAATTGAACTAAAAATTGTTTCTGTGTGTTGGGAAAGCAAATTTGTGTTATGGATTAAGTTAGCACGGTGGTGCAATAAACTTTGTAGAGGATTTGGAAAGTTACCCCCTCCACCTCCAGGGTTTGAAAAATACTTCTATTTCTATCTGTGACACTTCACCGATAACCTATGTCATCGTAGCAAGTGACAGGATGTGAGCCCTTGCTTTCCTCCTGGCTTTGAGATTTGTGCCTCATTCATTTGTGATGTGCCTCCTCCTCTTTGAGGCAACACAGTCACCCAGGAAAATGAGGTCCTTGCCCTATTCATGGTTTGTGGGTTGTAAATTTCAGAAGGAGAGACAGTTTGAGTGAACCTCAGTACTGTTACAAAGGCTGGCTGTGAATACCCCACTTCCATAAGATAAGCACCCTTGCTTTGTGGCACCAGTTTAACCTCCCTTTCCACCTCCCACTTGCTCTTCTCACCTTGACCTGAATCCAGACATCCCAGGTGCTCTTCAAGCTGCCTTATGAGTGTCAGCTCCCACAACTGAGTTATGGACTTCTCCAACAGGAGGGACTTGAAGGGAACCAGCTTTGCTGGGAAGCTGCAGACATGTCACTGTGTCATAGCCAGGCTGCTTTCCATCTAGCAGCCACACAAGAAATGGGAGACAGCAGCAGGCTCGGTGCAAACCTGGACTTAGTAGCAGGTGTACTGTGTGAGGAGACATGTGGAAGAGCAGTTTTCTGCTCACTCGATGCTTTTGAGACCTTTCCCAATCACAACTACAGGATGCAATTTCTGTAGTGAAAGACAGAGAATTGGAACAGTAAGAAGAAAGGAATTCACATATCTAAAGTAGGAGGATTGGTCATGACTACAAAATAATTTCTGCAGGGCATGTTTTCATAAAGCTAAAATTCTGAATTTCCTAGAAGGCAGCTTTGGAAAAAGGATCTTTGACTAATTATTTCAGGATAATTAAAGCCACCAATGGTACGATCTTCCTTCTGCAGAGAGGAAATACTATGTATTGTTTGGTTTTTAATTTAAAAACAGAGTTATCCAAAGCTAACTTTAACACTCTAGGGCTACTGCTAAACTCAGTGAGAGTCAGTTGATAATCTGCACTTTTGAATGGTAAATCAAACCACGGGGACAAGAGAAATTGGGAATTAGATGCATACTATCAGCAAACTTGACTTTGAAGGGTTTGTCCTGTCTGCATGATATATAGTTTGTTGCTTGTGTTAATCAAGGAATTTGTAAGAATTTTTTACATGGTGGTGCAGTATGACTTGATACCACAGTTCAGATTAAGTGTTTGGCTGAGTTATGTTAAATATAGAAGATATAGTAGAAACACGATTTTCCCTAGTACATTTTTATTAATAGCTCCTGATGGAAGGATAAGTTCAGGCAAACACTAAAAGGGGGAAGGAAAATCAGTACAGTATTATTTGCACAAGCTATTGCAATGAAAAGCCAGAATAGTGAGGAACTAGTTGAAGAGAGGTTCGATGGTAGGCTGGAAGAAGCTTTTTTCCATTGTGCTGAGATTATATGCCTTTGATTTTACTTCTATGTAAAGTTGCAAGTCTTTATTAGTTAAATATGAAAAGAAATTATATTTTATAATTTTCCTATAGCTTGAAGTAGTTGTTTTGGTGTTGTGTTCAATGCTATTGACAGTGTGCTGCTTTGAATGGGGTTAATCTTTCTATTTGTTTCATTTTGATCTAAATTGCTCCACATTCTGAAAATGAGGCAGCTTGTAATCATGCAAGGAAACCAGACTTATCTGGAAACCAGATTTATCGTTTGTCCCATTTCTGTGCTTTGTGTTTTTGCCATGTATCCACATGGGTCTCAGCCAGTAGGAGTCTGCTCAGCTCTGCCAAAGCTAAGCTCTGCTTCAGCCTGTCTGCTCAGTATTGGCTTTCTTGAATTTTGTACAGAACACCTTACAGAAGACACCAAGAGTGTCGGTAAGAGAACTCTTTGGAGCCACTGCATAGCCAGAAACATGAACTGGTTCAGGAGATTGCTTTGGTTTGAAAACAGAGGAACAGAGGAATTTTCACAAGGTTCTGATATGTTCCTGTTCTGACATGTATCCCATTCTTAGTGTTTTCTGAGTATTTGCTCAGGGTCCCTGTTGGAGACAGGTTGCAGGGTTAGATGGAGCCTTGGACTATTTCCTGTTCCTACAGTAATCTCTTCATTTGAGCATGGGAGGGTTCAAGTTTACGTAGGGTTGTGCTTTAAGTTTATCTGGGCTCCACTGACCATGGCCATCTTTTCCATAGCAGTAATGCTGAGCTGAGTAAATCGAACCCACGGAGGTTTCTGGGCGCTGCTGGTGGTGCCACCGTGAAATGACCTGGCTCCCTGCCTCAGCATGGCTCAGCTCAGCCCTGGTACACACACCAGCTCCAAAAGGGGCTTGTGCAGTGCTGGTGATACATGGGAAGGAGGTGGGTGACCCCTGACCAAGGGGAATGCCATCCTTGGGGATCCTGGGATAACGGTTTGGTGGGTTGGAATTAAATGGGATTCAAGAGAGCAGCCATCAGCTTAGGCACTGCTGACTGGGAGTGCTGATTTAATTAGCATCTCTTGGTTTCTGCTCAAAACATTTTGGTCTGAGATTTTATTTTCTGCATACATTGAAAAACAGGGGTATTTGAATATTCAGATGGCTTGATTTACTGTATAAGACAGTTGGCAAGTGCAGTTGCCAAACACCATTTGGATTTGACTTTATTTTTAAATGTCTGTAAAGTCATCCCTATTGTACAAAAAAAGAGGACAGGTTTTACTAACTATAAACCTGTCCTATATTGTCTATGCCCAGGGAGGGAGAAGCTGTAACTATTTTCTCCAAAAAATCTGAATTTAGACTATGCATTTGTCACTTCTGTGCTACTAGATGTTAGTAGACTACTGGATTCTTTCCAATTATCTGAGCAGCCCCCAGGTCTTTCAAAATAAATAAGATGTCAGGGTTTGCTGACTCCATCAGGAAAGTCTGTCCATTTTTAGTTTTAGCTATCAAATACACACCTTAATCTTAAATATCATTTAAGTTGCCATTATTATCTAGGAGTCAATAGTACCATTAAAATTTTCTAATCTTTCCAATGAGAAAATAGCTTAATTTTTCTCCTTGAGGTTTTGGTCTATATGGCAGTCAAGCAAGGCTGAGAAAACACCCTCTGCTGAGCAATGTGTTCAATGTGCAGTAGAGCTAAAGGGCTGGACTGTTATGGGAGCTCAGCTTCCACTAACCACACTTCATCTCATTAAACACCTTGATGTGGGTAAGAAACACTGCCCCTTTTGATAAGACAGCTGTTTAAATAGCTGCAATCAAAAGAAATTATCTGCCATGTCAGTCTATAAGGTGTTGCATTGTTTTGGTATTTGTACATTGCATGTCTGGTTTGCACACAGCTACCCAAGTAACTTCTGCACAGGCTCCCTCTGTGCTAAACCTGAAATCTTCCTGAGCAGAGCTATCTTCTTTCCTTCTTCTGAAATGGACTTAGTTTTTCAGTCTGCCTTTTCTTGTTATGTAAAAACTGACAAGTTGTGAGGAGGTTTTAAATCAGGACTAGCCAATCCTAATTTTATTAGCAAATGGGAAAGAAATTAGATCAGACTGCCTGTCACAAAGAGGCCCTGGACAGAAATGGCCTTGGCACATCTGCATTAGTAGAATCACTGTAGAGCTCTGTGCTGGCTCCAAAATTAGCTGCACTTTTCCATGGTGAAACATCACACAGTTCTTCTTGTGCTCTTATAATATCATGATGATTTTACTACTATAAGTCTTAGAGAGGCTTTTGGATTTTGAAAGAAAGAGATATTTTCACAAGGTACCTGATTTCTTCTGATTATGTGAGGCGAGTGTCATACACATAAATTATCCTTCTGATATATCAATGGCAAACATTGATTCCAACTGCAAGGGCATGTGCTGCTTATACAAATGTCTGACACTGGATGCAAGCCACCTTTTTACCATGTTAATTGAAGATGGATAGCGAGGACCTGAGATCAGCAAATGGGCCTGTTTATCATGTTGTTAAAACTCAATCTGTCTGACACTGAAATGTTTTTCAGCTCCTTAAAATGAAAGGGAAACTGTCAGCCTGAAAATCACATGTCTAACAGAGCTGTCATCTTTTCCTTTTCACAATTCTCCTTGAATAAGAGCTCAAACACTGTAGCTGGGAAAAAAAAAAAAAAAAAAAAGGCTAGAAAATACAAACTTGCCTTTTATGGAGATGTGGAAAATATTGTCCAGGTTGGATTGTGGTGGAACAGATCCATAAGCACTGACTGAGCTCTGTTCCAGTGTTCCTATGCCAGCCATGGCAGTGTGTTCAGGAAGGGCAAAGGCTGGGTTGTGGGGTGGCTTGGGACGAGAGAGACAAGTGAGCACAGAGCTGTTTTATCCTCTAGAAGTCCCAGAAAAATGCTTCAATTTTCATTGGTGTTGATGGCACAGTATCATTTCATGTGGATCTTTTGTTAGCAATGGTCCCAAGTACTGCTGCTTCCCAACCTGAAAATTTTATTGCTAGATGCTACACAAATATCTGTGAACTATGAATAGCTCCCTTCTTCCACGGGACAAATGCTGCATTCCCTGCTGTATTAAGATCTGACATCTAGGTTGTTGGATTCTTGTTTGTCTGCTACCACAAGTAGCCCATCTATTTGTGTCACTATGAATGTTGAAAAGTCAGTGCTGTCTTGCTTTTCCTTGCAATACTACGGAGGAAACTTGACTTTTCAATTTATAAAGGCTTCTGAATTAACGAAAAAAAATCTCTACAGTGAGTAGCCCATGGGGACACAAGCTAATTGTTCACTGGTAGCTGATGGTGAGCTAGGGAAAATGCAATTATTTGGAAAATAATTTGTAAAATACTGACTTTTGGTTCTCCCCACCCCCATCTCCATGGGTGCCCAAGGTGAAAAAAATCCCTTATGGTGTAAATGCTGAGGAATGGATTTCTGCACAGTGTTTGTCTTCTCTTGACTACTTGTGCTTGGCTATGTCTCCCTTGAGAGGGTATAGGAGCCCTTCACAGGCAAGACTGTGTGTGCTCTCTGGGCTTCCTGAGCTATGGGTTCGTTTTTATCTAGACATGCAAAAATAGGATTACTTCCCTTAAGCTGATTTATCCCCCTCAAGCATAGTGTTTCTTTAAATCAAGTGAGCACATTTAGGAATATCTTAAACTGAGAGATTTTAACGTATGTGTTCATTAATTTTAATGCCGTTCAGTCAAAGTCTAAGATGTTTCCAATTCATGCTGGTGCTTCCTTCTTGCTGCATTACACTGAGATATGAAGTGGTGGGAGAGATTCCGAGGGATGTGTATGAATGTGGATAAGTTGCTGTAGGTCTGGTAATTTGAGAAGGTGTCTGATTTACACTGGTCACAGGTCAGCCTTCACTTCCCATTTACATTAATTAGCATCCGGCTCCCCCAATATACCATGAGGAAAATTGCTCGTACAAAGATTAACACTAGGGTGATCATAATGTCCACTGTTTGTTACAATAAATCTGTTTATCAATAGACTCTAGACACACTCAATATTGGTGTGTTTCATAACAAATTACTGTAAGTTGCTGTTCTGTTTTAGTCCCTTATTGCATTTTCTTAGCATGTTATAGGAGTGATAAAATTCTGTGAGCCGTAACTCCTAATGGCAGGGATGATCAATTTTACTTCTAATTTGGGAAAAAAAACCCCAAAAATACACAGTATACACTCTGCCCTGGTGCAGAATAACAGTTCTGCTTGTCTTTCTGGCAACATTGGGACATTAGCAGTAATGATTAGCAGTAACAGCTTTTAACAATAATTTATTTCTAGGTATGGAAATGTATTTGATTCATTGATCTTGGAACTGATGCCAACAATATCATACAGCATGTGAGAATGTGCATCTTCGAATACATCTCTAATTCAGAGCATCCCTGACGTCTTTTTAAGGCACAAGAAGTTGTGCACAAATAGATGAACTTTTGCCCGTGGTTTGTTCTATCAGTGCCAGGTAACCCATGGCAGTCTATGTGATGGGTACCTACAAATCTACTGCAGAAAGAAAATTAATGACTTAATTTCGAAGTTGAGCTTGCACTGCTCACAGTGCCATCATAGTTCTGGATGGGCAAGGGGGATTTTTTTCTTTTTATTATTTCTTAAAATTTTCATTGAGAAGTTTTTGAAGGCTGATGGGCCACTAGTGAGCTGAACGCTCTATGAAGCAAAGGTTAGGAGGGTTTGAATGTTTCCCTTTTTGCCAGCTAAGCAAAGCAAAAGCTACACTGAAGCCTTTCAGTGACTCCTCCATAGCACTTAAAAGTGCATCTCCCATTTGCAATCTATTGTCTATTCGAATCTATTTAATTTACAATTAACAAGACATTTCTTACCCTTTCAACTTAATTAAAGAGCTACTGACTCTTAGAAGGATTGAAATGCAATAAAGCGGATAACCTAGTTAGGGTATAATTAAGGAAATTTACACAAGTAATAAACATGATATTGCTGCCTTCTAAAAAAAATTACCCTGAACTTGTGTTAATTTCTAGAAAAGCTTATCTTAAAATAAGTGTTCAGACATTCAATTAGAATAAGGCAAGGTAGCTATTCCGAATTAATTATATGTAATTTCCTTTAAGTAACCATTGAAAGCATAACATAGCAAATGGCCTCTGTGTGATCTGTCAGCAAGCCAGGTTTTAACCTCTGTGTCTTGGATTAACCCCTTCTGCATGGCTGCTGCTTTTAACTAAATCCTACAGGTGCCTATTTCATACTCTCCAAAGAGGAAAATTGAAAAGCAATTGGAAGTATGAAATAAAAATTATCTCCTTGTTAAAACACTCACTTGACCTCGGGTTAAAAACAAAGGGTTCCTTTTTCAGGATTCTGACTGGAGCAGGAAGTAAAGGACAAAGCATTGTATCTGTGCACTGATGGCCAGTACTTATTTTGCCCTGAGTGTTATAAGCCCAGTAGCAGAGCTGCATGGGCTTATACTAAACCAAATAATATTCTTATTACGGAAGAGGATTTTGTTGCCAGTCCTAGCAGGGGTATCTGCCGTGAGTTTCAAGATGTAACCCCACTTTAGTTCAAAAATTGTTCGGCTTTTTGAGTAGCGGAGAACGAGTCCAAGCATTGGCTAGCGGAGGTGAGGCTGCAACGTGCTGGCTCGTGCTGCCCGACAGCGTGGTGCCTCCTTAGGGACCACCTTGGTTAGAGCTTGTGCGGAACAAATCCCCAAAGCACTGCAGCTGGGCTTCTTGGAGCTCAGCTTCTCTTCGACCCAGTGAGTTTGCAGCTGTCTGCTTGGCCAGTGGTGTGTGAAAGTACGGTCCTGATGCTGCTTCACCACTGCCAGCGGTAATTGCTTCAATCCCACGTGTGCCTTGCTGGATGCAAGGTAAGAGCCGTTTATTGTGCACAGGGACTGTGGAGAGAAATACTCCTTTTTGGGTTCCCACGCCACTAGGCTAGGGATGAAGGTAGCACAGCCACATATTTAAATGATGTGACTGTGGCAGTTAGAGCTATTAGTGTTGGTGACAGAATAGCAGATGCTTTCTGATTAAAAACAACAACAACAAAATCTCCCCCACAAATTACATTAAGCCCTTCTTTGCATTTTGAAAGGCAATATGTGCTTTTACATCTGCCATAACTGTCAGCTGGCATGTGCTGACTCTAACCAAGCTGACTTCTGCAAATTCATGATCTGGGCTGGTGCTTCCACATACAGCCATGCTTTTCCCTGCTCCAAAAAGCACTTGCCTTGTTTGCTGGCTGTGCTGCATGCAGGTTCAGCCTGAGGGGGAAATTAGGACTTTCCCAGGAAGGTTCATGCTTTCCATCTGCTTTTAGGGACTTCAAAGATGCCTGGTTTTAATTTTGGATTTTTTTTTATTTTTATTAAGGGGGCTGTTATAGCTACCTATATTTTAACTGTGTGTGTAATGTTTCTATTTCCACTCTAAACTGTGGTCAGAGTGTAATTCATCTGTTTCTGTGCATTGTCACTTAAACCCCCACCCTGAAGAACAAACACGTCATTGCTGTATTCAACCTAATCTTGTCTGGACGTCCCGTTTATTTGGTGGCTGAAGTGCCTTAAATCAAAACAGATATTTGGATCCAAGGCACTTCTGTCAGTGCAGTGACACTGTTCTGTTAGATGTGGGACTCAGAATATATTTACAGGTCTGGTAGCAATGTAACGAAAGATGACAGATTAATTACTTTCTCTTGGAGTTTGGCCAAGTGGAGGACATGGTACTCTAGCAGGTGCCCCATTCCCCGTGTGATAGATCATGTTTGTTCAAGCACTTAGAAACTCATTAGGTTCAACCTGAGTTATTTGGTAGAAACTGTTACTTAAGTAATTGTTACTGTGTTGTTTGGGTGAGCTTATGTTCACAAGACATTTGCAGGAGGAGTATTGGGGTCTGGCAAGCTGTGGGGCTGCAAAAGTTGTTCAGTTGAAGGGGGTTAATCCAACTGGAAGCATAAGAGTTACAAAACCTAAGGAGAGGTGTCCTTAGCTGGAGTTTCTCTAAACAGCCATTTGGTTCCTTTACAGTTACAAACTTCCAAAGGGGAAAAGTTGGAGGGGTAACTTAAATAAGTTATTTAATTCTTTTCTTTCTCTAAAAGAAAAAAAGGAAACCAAGAAAAAAGAGAAAGGAAGAAGTTTCTTTGTCCCAGCGTATTTGGAGCAGAAGAAGGAACCTGAGTGGGAATGTGGCAAAAAGGCATTTGGTCTGGAGCTGTCAAAGACAGCTCCAGACAGGAGCAGTTTCCCTCCATGCCACAGCGTGGAGGACAAAGTTGGGGTTTTTTTTTAGTGGTATAAAAGGTTAGGAGGTGCTGCTCAGACCACCTTTCCCTCTCTGCTATGCTCTTGGCAGATTTCAATATTTCTTACTCAGGCTCAGATGCTTGTTCTGCTCTTTTACTTGCTTCAGCTTTGTTGTAGTGCTTGCCCACTGCAAAGGAAATTGTCACTGGTAGAAAATTTTTACGGGAAGGAGCAGAATAATTTATTACCAAAAAAAAAAAAAAAAAAAAAAAAAAA